>JABAKD010000008.1:9558208-10108208 GCA_012845835.1 Undaria pinnatifida
CCCCCCCTGAAACGGCGGGATAGCAGGTCGGCCGGGCATACCAGCGGACGTGTCGATACATCCAAGCCGTTTCATTTCATGGGTATACCGGGGAGAGTATTTTTCAAGTTCGACATGGGGAAAGTCCGAAAAAGTTTATTATGGTGGATGTGGGATTTGAACCCACGACCCAAAAAACCCATGGTCCTGCCGACGACGCCATTTGTTAAGGTGTTAGTGGGGTATTAGTCGGTTTGACCACTTGCAAAAGTTAACCGATAGCTTACCCAAACTAAGCGTTATAACGTAAGCGATAGTATTAATATCATCCTCGATACACACTGTGCAGTTCATACACTTGTCAGTGTTGGACGGGAAGCAACTGACGGACTGACTGCTGTTGTGTTCCCGCTCGAAGGTCACCTACCTACCACCTGTTACACAGTTGTTGTTGTCTATCTTTTTCTTGTCGCTGTGTGTGCTGTTGTTGTTGGTGTTCTTCTGCAACAGCAACAACTCAGTTCACAGATGCCCCCAGAAACCTAGGGACGGAGCAAAATATTTCAGAGAAAAAATACTGCAGATACTTCGCGTACTCGCAGTATTTCGGGGAGTTCTGTACGATAGATACTCCCGGTACGTGAAGTATTTCGAGGTTTGGTACTGCTGTGGATACTCCCAGTGCATCCACAAGCATACTTTGGGGTTCGATACTACTTCCAGTACTTCGGGGTTCTGTACTTTTCATACTCGCTGGCACTCGCAGCATTTTGGCTGTTAGAACTGCTCACACTGCCTATGTTTTTCGTTGTATACCTAGCTAGCTTAGCCATGGCATACACTGGTCATCGGGAAGCGCTTTTATTTTCCCCCGAATCAGTTTTTGTGCGAGGTATAGTATTAATTGGGTATATCTATATAGTACCAAGTATTAATAGTACAGAGCTCCTCATTGATCAAGTAAGAGGCCTCGGAAAAATTGTTGCATGTCGTATAAATAAGGCTTAGTTTGGGTAAGCTGTCGGTTAACCTTTTGCAAGTGGTCAAACGGACTAATACCCCACTGATACCTTATCAAATGGCGTCGTCGGCAGGACACGAACCTGCACGTGAAATCACAATGGGTTTTCAATCCTGCCGACGACGCCATTTGATAAGGTAGTAGTGGGGTATTGGTCCGTTTGACCCCTTGCAGATGGTTCACCTATAGCTTACCCAAACAAAGCCTTATAACACATACCTCTATCGAAGCATGCGTCGAAAACGTACGCAACATACTATTAATAATAATGATGGTGTGGAGGCCGGGTGCTCTTCTCTTATTCTTGTCGAGAGACAAAAAAATAACACGTGATGAACAGAGGATTACTCATTTCCCCTCACCATCCACCTCATGGTTTATCTTCGAAATGTTGGGCATCTGCATGTAACACACGCGGGTAGAATACTTTGCTCGCATCCACCTCAGTTCTCTTCTCCCCCGCCCCACCACCACCCCCCCTCCCCCACCGTCCCAAAAAATCACCCCCCCCCCTCCCCACACGTATGCAAAATACCCTCTCCCTTCCCCGCCGCCCGATCAAAAATCAAAATCTGCCAGACAGAATAATAATCACTGCTACCCGACAGGTAGGTGATATCACCACCTCTTTACCTTTTTTCGAGCCATCCATGCGGTAGCTCCAATTCATGTATTATATGGCCTTCAAGTTCAAATTACCCCCCCCCCCCCCCGTCCCCCTCCTTCCCCGCCCCCCGCCCCCCACCGCCTAGACCCAGCACCACGCGCACAGTAAGTAAGCTTCTTCCTATTATTATACATTTATGCGACCTAATAAAACTGTTGGAACCCCCGCCCCCTCCCCACCCTTTTCACCCCCCCCCCGCTAATAACCCCGCTCTCGCCTCACCGGTTGACAATTGTGCGACTTACAGGATACACATGATTATGCAGGGAGCACCCAAAAAAGAGAAAACGGAGCCACACTCCTAGAAAGGTCACAACCAAAAAAAAATCGGAGCGTTGTGATTTCTGCGCGAATTGAGAAAATGATGGTGTTTTTTCCAGCTTTTTTTACTTGGCTTTAGTAACCCCGCCCTGTCTGGCTCCTCAAAAGAAACGCGTGGGTAAGATTATTTTTTAGTGCTCCCCTTCATAAACTGATGAGATATCAAATGCATATATATTCCTTCCACAGCCGTCTGTTTTTCTCCCCACCAAAAACGTTTTTTGTTATAGTTTCCGCGCACAGATTGATTAACACCACCCTGTTGACCGTGGTACAAGCTGCACCGCTTTATGTAGTAGTAGTCTTACTGTAGGTAGTAGTTCTAAGGGGAGTGGTCCACCTATAATGTCCTTAATGAGGACACACACCTCAGTAATACGCGCGATCGGAGTATCACCCATACACAGCTTGCAAATATGAGTTTCGACGAAATCTTCGATCTCACTGCTAGCTGGATGGAGTGCAGTTTTATTTCTTATAATAATGTAGACTAGCCCTCAGGGACCGCCAGGCGGGAAGGGAGGAAGGAGCCGGAGGACTGCGGCCAATGACCTGGGGTTGGAACATTGATGATGAGGATTAGAGGGTAGACTATATCGGTAGTAACAGAGTCATTCGTTGTTCATATTATACTCGTATACCGCAGTAGTAGTGAAATATAAAAATGTGGGGAAAGGAGGTACCTGGTCGAAGCTAAAACGAAAAAAACGTGCGGAAGGAAATGGGGAAATGGTTGGCAGACGCACATAACAGAAACTGCTCCTTTTTAGAAAAGGATATTCGATTTACCAGGTACCAGAAAGTATATCGGAACGCATCTATAATAGACTAGTCGGACGGCAACAACAACAACAACAACAACAACAACAACAATAATAATAATAATAATAATAATAATAATAATAATAATAATAATAATAATAATAATGATAATAATAAAATAATAGGACGGGTATTGTACAGCTAATAAGAATGATGTCCTGTATACCAGGTAATAAACACCAGCTAGCTGACAAGCACTACTACCCGACAGGTGATATCACCTCTTTACCTTTCGAGCCATCCATGCGGTGGCTCCAATTTGTTTATTTTATATGGTCTTTAAGTTCAAATTCACAATTAACGTCCCCCCGCCCCCTCCTTCCCCGCCATCCCACCATCGCCTAGACCTAGCACCACACGTACATGCAGTAAGCTCCTTGGTCCTATACATTTATGCGACCTAAAACTGTTGGACCTCCGCCCCCCGCCCCCCCTTAAAACCACCCCGTCCTCTCCCCTCACCGGTTCACCGGTTACACGACTTACAGGATATTATATACATACCTGATAGAGCGATGCATTCCTTGCACAGCCAACATATTTTGTTCCCCTCGAAAACCTCAAAAATGGATTTTATAGTTTCCGCGCACAGATTGATTAACATCACCGATACGAGCTATACTGCTGTAGTTCCAAAGGAAACGCCGACCATATCCTTAATGAGGGCACACACCCAGTAATACGCGCGATCAGAGTATCACCCCCACCCAGCTTGCAACAATGAGTTTCGAGGAAACCTTTCTTCGATCTCACAACTGGAGCGTATAATAATGAGAATATTTTATAATGAATGATAGTACCTGGTAGTGTACAGCAGCGGCAGCTAATTATGGGGTATGCGATCTTGTACATGTTGATAGTGCTAACAATATACGAAGTATAAGACATATGGATGATTGTGGTTGTACCGGTCGCATTGTGTAAAGTGAGGCGTTAGCGTACCATGGTACCGGGTACATACGAGAACACCCAGCGAAACAATCCAGACCATAAAAAAAGAGAAAAAAAGGAAAAAGAAAAGAAAAGAAAGAATAGGAAAAAAAAAAAAAAAGCAAAAGAAACGACAGGTAGGTGTTGTTCCGAAGAATGTGATGCAAGAAGATCGGAAAGGAAAGGCAGTGAGTGGTTGTTGTGCAGTTATTTTCCGGATATATATTAAATCAATCAGGTCAAATCGGGTTGCCATGAGAACAAAACAGTTCTGGATAAGACCGGTTTGCCACCTGTATCCCAAACCTCGGGAACGTATATAGCAACATACCTTTCTTTCTGTTGTAGGGGGGTCGTCGATCTGATTCTACCCGTCTGATTCTGCGACCGAAAATCAAGCTCATTTTCTGTTTCGGATACGCTGTTATTGTGAGAGATGGCCCTTTTTATATATATATATATATATATTGCTAAATCCCGTTTTTTATTTTCGCACAATTTCTTTCTCCTCTGTTCCCTCCCTACGCACTGTAATCGTAACTCAGATCCGGGGTCGCTAAGTAGGCTCTTCTCCCCACTCCCCACTGCGGTACGCGCCGTAATTTTTATCGCGAGCAGACTTTGTTCAATCCTTTCTTCCCTCGTCGACTCGTATATAATTGAGTACACCTATAATCAAGACCCCTGACTTGACATGACAGTCGAATGTCTGTTGCATGGGTGGATGCATCCGAATGGCAGCAGGCAAGCACGAATTGGTTCCACCTTCATGCTGTGTGCCTTTCGGCTTTCGGAGCACGTTCAAGGTCTAGCTAATCGTGTTCATAGCGATCGCGTGCATAACTTTCCCCTCAGGTTGAATGGACGAATTAACATCGTGTTCGGTCTTATTTTCCATACTAAGATTATTAATAACGCGATCTTAGAGCGGAACAAGACCGAAACGGAGACAAGATCGCCTATATAAAGGCTAAATAAAGGGTTTGTCACGTGGTGGTCGTATCATAATATAGTGGGTACACCAACACCACTACTGCTTATAGTTTGACTACAGCGCTTGAATCTAATACATTTCGTACGTATGCTCGTAGTCTAGTTTACCACTACTCGGTGACTGGCTGTTGCGCTGTTGCACGGGCTCAATTTTTTGGTCGGAATTGCCGTTTCGCGCAACAACAGGCGCCGGAAGGGTTTCTGCACCACGCGTTTGGCGCCGCGCACGCTTATAGCGGTACGCGAAATAACGTTGCAGGCTTAGTAGGTTGAGAGTATGAACCTTGTATTCAAACATAAGTTAATGTGCAGTCTACTTGAGCAGTCTATTCGCACGAATAAGATAATAAGCAGTTGAAACTTACGTTGAATCTTACGTTGAATCTTCGGTGGAACTTAGATGTACGCGTAGATTTGAGTATGTTAAGGTTGTCCCGTTGCCCGGTATTCTACCGGACTACGGGAATTGTTCCGTGATGATCACGTGGTGATGCAACCCGCCATGATCACTCTCCCTTCTCTCCTTTCTTTCCTCTTCCTCTCTCTTTGGCCTCGAGCGCCTTTTCCAAACTATCCTCTTTCTTTCTTATCACAAGTGATCTTAAGAGATACTTCGGTGCCACCTCTGCATCTCTTCGCACAGAAGACAGAGCCTCCTCACAACCATTGTGTTTACATGCTATTCACAGGTTATGAGCCTCGACCTTCGATATAAACATCGATCGCCACCAAGCGACATCTCATTAAAGTTTGTTATTCACATAGTATCGTTCTAATCCAGCTGCTGCTCTTGCCCCACTTTACCTTCTCATCGCGTGTTCATCTATACCTTCTACTCTTAAACCTTACGCCCCGTCCAGGATCCATCCCCAAACCATGCCATCGTTGGGTTTGCCAGCTGGCAATCAATGTGCAGCGTAAGTAAGTGTCCACCACACAACATAGTCCAAACGTATTGCATAAATAAGCTTGTGTGTTCAGGTACGAAGCGTGTAATACGTACCTGCAATGTGCTGCGTTCGCTGATGCCACCGCACCCCCAAGGACCTGCTCACAACTATTAATAGTACTACAATATCCGTAACGTTTCTCGTGCATGCTTCTGCACAGGCGCCCCGGCAGGAGGTGGTGACTTGTCTCGGACCCGCCATGTCCAAAGTGGGGGTGAGATTCGTTGTATACACAAGTGAGTTGCTTTGAGTTGCTGAATTGCGACATCTGTCTTCATTTTGCTTTTGTTTTGTTTAGTACTTACTACTTGTGTTCTCGTGGTTGTATGAGAAGTATGCGGGTACCCAGCACTGCAAGCATGCAGTGGTCGTGGATGATATTGCATGGTTGTGGCTTTTGATGTTCTGTGGATTTTGTTGTATTCCACTTTATTTTCTCGTGGGTAAACAACCAAAAGAAGTTACACTTGTTCGGCTCTTGGAGTAAAAACAGGGTACAGCTTGAGACCAAGGCCAAATCTCACGCCACAAGCTCTGGGATTGGGCACAACCCACTTATCTGCAGAGTTACTGCGCTTTCGCTGCGTCGTCTGCTTTGTTGCCGCGGTTTTGCTTGCTAATTACTAGGTTTCGTTTTTGTGTTCGGCACGGGGGCGACGGTGACGGCATTGGCTCCGCTATCGCCAGAAACATTAGTATATTCAGTATAGTAAACAGCTGATAGACCATGCGGCAATGCTGCTACTCTTACGGCAGTAGAGTCATTCGGAACCCAATATGGTTGCTGCCCCTGATGTTGGTTGGATGGCGTCATCTGCTGTGATGCCAGTTGCTGGCTGTCTGGTGTGCTTTGCTTTTCGTTTTTGTCGTTCCGTCCTCTGTTTCCCTTTTTATTTCCATCACGTGTTATTATTTTTGCCCTCCGACAATATAGCGTAGATGCCTTTCTGATGTAAATCGAATATCCTTCCATAAAGCAGCCGTAGTACCTATTATGAAGTCGAATGATCGCACCATAATGCAGTGGCATCTTCCGCCAACCATTTGCCCACTTCCTTTCCCCACATCTTCTCCTTTTATCTACTATGTCCTTTTCCTGTTATGTTGTAGCTGAAAGTCTACCTTAATCCTCATCAACATTGCCACCCCAGGCCAGTGGCCGTAGTCCTCCCCATTCTTCCTCCCTTCCCCTCGCGGCCTGACGATCCCTCAGAGATAGTCTATATCGATGAGCTCTGCGCAAAATCGCGACCTGAGTGGTCACAGAAATTATTTGGAATAGTCGCTCCTTGCACACGCCTTTGCGCGCTAGGGACAATGCGTCCGTCCCTCCAACGATGCTTGCCGCCACCTGATCTATCAGGTCGCTGCCTTCTTTACGGAGGCGCCCAAAGCTTTTATTTCCATTTGTTTTTTTTTTCCTCTTTTTGTGATTCTCGTTCATACCTTCTTTCTTTCGCTTTTTTAGTGCAAGTAGTCCGGTGTGCAGGCTTGCATTTCTTAGTTTTTGGCCCGCTTGCTCATTGCGATTGGCATGACAACGCCAAGCCACCTTGCTGCATTATATTTATTTTGAAGGTGTATTTCTGTCTCGTAGTTTGTGACCGCAGAGCTCGTCTCTCTATGAGGCATCAGCACGGACTCTGGTGCTGGATGTAGCCGGGCGGGAATGAAAACATCAGTTCAATGCGAAGGACACAAACACCGTTTCTGACGACAGCAGTGATGCCCATACCGTCATCATTTCCCCCGTACCCAGAACACAAAAACGAAAAAAAATATATATAGCAAGCAAAGACGCAGCAACAAAGCAGATGACACCACCCAGCCGGCATTGGGACAGCACCCATACTGGATTCCGAGTGCAACTACTCATTGCTAGAGGGGTAGGGAGGAGCATTGCTGTCTATCGTAGTCTGTCTTGTACTTGCTGTGTCTACGACGGCAGTGTACATGCCGACATCATCGCCTCCATAGCTGCCAAGGGTACCCAAAAAGAAATAGAAAAGGCAGAGTAGAACGAAAACTATACCTGGTATATATACCAACGCGTATAGCAAACCCCTACATCTGGGCGACCTAAAGCTGTTAAAAACCCTTTTGCCCCAACCCCCCCCCCCCCCCACACCCACCCACCCCCTCGAACACTCCGCCATCCCCTCACCAGTTATACGACTTACAGGATACACTTGATAATTGATGCATTTCCTTCCACACACAGCTGTCAGATTTTGTCCCCCTCAAAAACGGGTTTTATAGTTTCCGCGCACAGACTGACTAACATCACCCTGTTGACCCTGATAGATACACTGTAGTTCCAAGGAGAGTCGCCGACCTATATCCTTAATGAGGACACACAACCCGTAATATGCGCGATCGGAGTATCACACGCAGCTTGCAAAGATGAGTTTCGACGAAATATTCGATCTCACAGCTGGAGTGTATTTTTATTTCTATAGTATAATGGAACATGGGCGAACTCGTATAAATAAAAAGCGGAGATGGGGTGCACGATATACGCAAGGGAAGTCTGTCTGCGTGTGTTCTTCACATTAATCTGAGCTTTCCACCCATGTCTGTAGGCAAGTTGTCTTTGGTCAATCCCACGGGGCTGGTGGCGTGCGTTTCTTACCTGGTCTCAGCCTGTACCTTGTTTTCATTTACTCCAAGTGGGACATATGTACCGTTTTTTGGTTGTTTCCATTCCTTGTACTCCCGTCAGGTATTTTCGTGTCTTTGCAGGTTGAAAATAAGTAAACGAATCCGTTGTCAGTACGAATTACTCGTCTTCACCGTCAGCCATGCACGGTAGAAATGTTGATCGTATACCTGCCTATCAATAGCGGCAGTGCGGCGCCTTGCCAGACGACAGCAGTGCCGGCACCAGAATGGAACCCCGAGCGATCGGGTGTCGGGATGACAGGGGGGTAGTCTGTATCATTGCACAAGCTCATAACAGGCGAGAGTTCGCCGCACCAAACTTAGCATTTGCCCCTAAGAGTACCGCGTTACGTCGAACCACGACGGCGGGCCTGGTTTATTGTTTCCTATCATGATTTGTTTTATATTTTATCATAATTGAGAAGAGGGCAATAAGAAATAACCCGAAACAGGTGGGCCGGTCGCCCCGGTGGTGTAGTGATTACCCTCGAATACTACTAGCGTTAGCCCTCGAGTTCAATTCCCACCGTGGTGGGATTTTGAGTATGTTTTAAAAAGGATCGACTGCTGAGAGCGCCTAGCAGCGTGGGTAGGCACAATTCGACGCGAGTCGACGAGGGAAGAGAATGCTGAATTCTTCTCCCGGTAAAAAATGAAGGCACGTACCGTAGTGGGGAGGGGAGAGAGAAGGACCCGCGATGTGACCCCGGATCAGACTTACTACTGGGAGGGAGCGTGAGAGTAATGCGAGGAAAATAAATGGGATGAAGACAAAAGAAAAAAGAAAATAGTACATCCAAGGGCGCACGATAACAAAATTCGACACCAAACCCCCAAATCTTTATTTTTAATGGACCTCTCATGGTGGAGGGGGGGCGGTACGAAGGCCCTACCCCACCCCCATTCGCCCCTCAATTTCCTATGTAAAACAACCCTATACTAAACCCTATATAATTAAGGGGGCACAAATCAAGGAGGGGGGGTTACTGCAATCCACGTAGTCCCCGAGGTCGACCTGATCATGGACTGCAACGCCCAGCGTACCGCGGAAGAGACAGAGAAAGACAGAGAGATAGTGGTCAAGATGAGCACAGTCTCCGTGGGGAGGGGAGAGTTCTCTTACCGACGCCCTTCGATAAGGGGGCTTGGCTAGAACGCGTCTGCGGAAAGCGAGCGGATGGCTTTCTCGGAGTTCATGTGCTGGTGCGGGCACAACTTCGGCGACGGTTCAGTAATGGACGAGGGCAAGGCCAAGACGTGGATTGCAGAACCCAATACTGGGAAAGCTGCACCTCGGAAGCATTCCACCTGTCCTCTCGCGCCCAAATGGGACTCGTAAAAAAGTGCCGTTACTTTAGGCCTGAAAGCGGCGTCGAAGAGCTCGTCATCTACACTCTATGCTCCAACGTACCCCTGAAGTATACTTGTTTTGCAATCCTGTAGAGTGGGTGTGGAGGTACTTCATGTACCACCACGTAGAAGGAAGGCATATCACTTCGTTGGTTCTAAGCAAAACAGATACCAAGACTATGAGATTCAAAGACATCTTTGACATAAGCGAGGCAGAAAAGGCGACGGTGGCGAAACTGCTGCGAAAGGGCAAAGGTAAGGCTGTCAGAGACCCCGTAGCACGCCGAAAGGTCTCACAGCAGAAGCGTAAGGGTGTCAGAGCTCCTGTAACACGCCGTAAGGTATCACAGCAGAAGGGGGAGTTAGATTAGTCAGACGTGTCACACTCAAACGAATCAGAGGAGGAGGGGGATTCGGTTGATGGGGAGGGGGACTCGGTTAATGAGGAGGAGGAGGAGGAGGAGGAGGGGGAGGCGGAGGGAGGGAAGAAGCAGGACATCAGCTGGAGAGGGCGTCCTCGCACGAAGAAGAGGAACTTTAGTATTTTTTCATGGAGGGGGTTGGGAAAGGGTATAAGTACAACGACAAATAAATATGTACGGGCGTTCAGGGTGTTGCACGTGGCGAAGGTGATGTTTATGGTGCGAACATTTTTTACAATGCCACACCGCCGTAGGCACATCGCGAGCCCCTCAGATATTACCGCTTTTGCGCAAGCTTGGATCGATGGCATCATCTTTCGAAGTACATAATTGTCGTTGTGTCTTGTTGTGTCGTTCGGCTTTTCTATTTTGCCCAAGGTTGTCTTAGACTTGTCGCAGAAGGGGAACATGTATACCTTTTTCTGGCTACTGATGCTCATGATAACACCCTTGCTGCATACGCCCCTATCGCCGTCGTCAGAGGGAGGCGAACGACAAGGCCCAGATTATCGAAGGGAGGAACGATCGCCGGCCTTCGGGCGAAGCTCTCCACCGTCCAACTGCTCCTCGAGGACAAGCAAAAGGTGAAGGACGTTCTGGTCTTGACGTGAAGAAAGGGAGCGCAGACCTGGCAGCCTTCCGACGCGATGCTAATGCGGCTGCACATAAAGAAGCAGACGACAAAGTGAATCTTCGTTTTGCGGTCGCCCAAGCACGCGCCGATGAGCAGACGGCGGTGGCGCAGTTGACGCATCTAGAGCAGAAGCTCTCCACCGTCCAACTGCTCTTCGAAGACGAGAAAAACACAAAGGATGCTCTAGCTATGGCTCTTAAGAAAGCGAACGACGGCCTCGTAACCCTCCAACGTGACGCCGACGACGCTGGCAAGAAAGCCGCCGAAAACAAGACAACGGTTCTTCGTTCAGAGCTGGCCCACGCACGCACCTCTGTCTTTTCGTCGGCGCGTGCCTGGGCGAGCTCTGAACAAAGAACCGCTTCGTTGTCTGCGGCTCTATTTCCAGCAGCACCAGCCTGACGTTGGAGGGTGACGATGTTGTCATTAGCTTTCTTGAGAGGCACGGCTAGACCACCCTTCGCGTTTTGCTCCGCGTCGAGGAGCTGTTTGACGTCGGAAAGCTGCCGCTCCAGACGGCTCGACTCTGCGACCGCTGTCTGCTCATCAGCGTGTGCCTGGGCGAGCGCAGAACAAATATCCACTTTGTCGTCTGCGGCTTTCTGTCCAGCCGCGTCAACGTCACGTCGGAGGGCTGCGAGGTCGGCGCTCCTATTCTTGACAGTCAAGGCCCGAGCGTCCTTTTGCTCAACAGCTCTTCTTTTGCTCGTCGTCGAAGATTCATGAAAAAAATGGCGAAGGATGCTCTGGCTATGGCTCTGAAGAAATCGAACGAAGACCTTGCAACCCTCAGACGTGACGCCGACGCCGCTGGAAAGAAAGCCAAAGATGAAAAAGCACTTCGTCCTTCTGAGCTCCCCCTGACACGCACCGACGAACAGACGACGGTCGGACAGTCGACGCGTCTGGAGCAAAAGCGTTCCGACGTTCAACAGCTCTTCGAGGACGAGCAAAAGGTGAAGGATGCTCTGGCCATGGCTTTACAGAAAGCGAACGACGACCTCGTAACCTTCCAACGCGATGGTGACACGGCTGGAAGAAAGCTGCAGACAACGAAGCGGTTCTTCGTTCGGAGCTCGGGCGCCGATGAGCAGACGGTGGTGGTGCAGTCCACGTGTCTGGAGCAGCCGCTTTCCGACGTCTAACTGCTTTTCGAGGACGAGCAAAACGCGAAGGATTCTTGGGCTATGGCTTTTGAGAATTCGAACGATGGCCTCGTAACTCTCCACCGCGACGCCGACGACGCTGGAAAGAAAGACGCAGACAGCGGTTATTCGTTCAGAGATCGCCCAGGCACGCGCCAACGAGGAGACATGGTGCGTGCGTGGGCCAGCTCTGAACGAAGAACCGCTTCGTTGTCTGCGGCTTTCTTTCCGGCGCCGTCGGCGTCGCGGTGGAAGGTTATCAGGCAGTCGTTCGCTTTCTTCAGAGCCATACGCCTAGAGCATCCTTCGCGTTTTGCTTGTCTTCGAAGAGCAGTTGGAGGGTGGAGAGCTTCTGCTTCAGACGCGTCGACTGCACCATCGCCGTCTGCTCATCCGTGTGTGCATGTGGGCGAGATCAGAAGGAAGAGCCGCTTCGTTGTCTGCTTCTTTCTCTTCAGCCGTGTCACCATCGCCTCGGAAGGTTACGAGGTCTTCGTTCGCTTTCTTCAGAGCCATGGCCAGAGCATCCTTCGTCTGTTGCTCGTCTTCGAGTAGCTGTTGGACGTCGGAACACTGCTGACCCACACGCGTCGACTGCGCGACAGCTGTTTGCTCGTCGGTGCGTGCCTGAACGAGCTCAGAACGAAGAACCGCTACATCCTCTTCGGCTTTCTTTCCAGCAACGTCGGCGTCGCGTCGGAAGGCTGCGAGGCCGTCGTTCGCTTTCTTCAGATCCATGGCCAGAGCATCCTTTGCCTATTGCTCGTCTTCGAAGAGCTGTTGAGCAGAAGCCGAAGGATACTCTGGCTATGGCTCGTAAGAAAGTGAATGATGGCCTCGCAGGCCTCCGACGCTGCGCCGGCGCCGCTGGAAAGAAAGCCGACGATGGCAAAGCGGTTCGCCGTTCTGAGTTCGCCCTGACACCCGCCGATGAGCAGACGGCGGTCGGGCAGTCGACGCGTCTAACAAAAAAAAAAAGCGCTCCGACGTTCAACAGCTCTTCGACGCAGAGCAAACGCGAAGGATGTTCTGGCCATGGCTCTACAGAAAGCGAACGACGACCTCGCCACTGTCCAACATCAGGCTGGTGCTGCTCAACAGGCAGCGGAGGAGAATGAAGAAGACCTTAACTCTGAGCCCTACGTGGCTCTTTCTACGAAGCGGAAATCGTCCAAGAAATCTTTCGCCATGATGGCAACGCTTTCTGAAGCCGAGGAGCGCCTGGAAGAGGAGCGCGCGGCTCAAGAATCGGCGGTAACGGAGGTGGAGCAGATGAACGCCATTATGGCAGATGTGGACTCTGCGTTACAGGAAGCCTACGAACAGAACGCCATGTTGATTGACGAAGTTGTGGAATCGAAGACAGCAAGTTCGAACACCTGCGACGAATTGCTCCAGGAGAAGGACGTCGACATTGCCGAGCTGGAAGAGTCGTGCAGGCTGGAAACGGCAAACGAGGGGATGCAGCCGGGAGAGCCGCTAGGATGCCTTCTACAACGGGAAGAGGTGCGTGTGCACGGGAGGCAGGCTTGTGCAATAGACTAGTAATATATGGGCTGTGGTATTTGTCTATTTTTTCATGCACTGGGGTTGGCGTACGCGACAACTGTCTTGTGCATTACAGTCGTTCTACGGTAGCCCCCCCAACTTTTTTTTAACGAAATCGCCGGTTTCAAAACCAGCTCCCTGTCGTACCTCTTGAAATACGGTGTCCCTCGACACCCCGACGCCATCGATCGATAGGCCTTTGCACACGAGAAAATATGTGGATACTTTGTTTTCAATCTTGTGCTTTACTTCCTAGTGTCGAGCAGCCATGAAACGTTCGGTAAAGAAAATCGCTGGTTTTGGGGGGGGCTGTGGTAGAACCAGTGGGTGAAAGGGTCGACTTGTGCATTACAGGTGAAATGGGAGTAGTTTTGTTTTCGATGTGGGGCTTACATGGCTAAATAAGTGGGGGCATTGTTGTACAATAGCAGTGTTTGTCACGTTCGGCCCCAAACACAACAATGGTGGTGGGGGTACGTGTTGGTTCGAGCATGTTTGCGGTGGCGGTTGGGCGTGTGACTTGAATCTTCAAGTGAGCGCGTGGCGAGTGGCGAGGTTCAAAGCTCGCATCAGCAGCAAAGGGTGTTGAATGAGCTGCAGATACTTAAACCTCTTGATCAGGTCATGGTGTCGTATGTCGGCGTCTTTTGTTGGTCTAATCCTTTCTCAGTCTGACATCTTACATCGAACCACCCCCCTGAATTGCCCGTGCTCTTGTTTTGCACCACCCGACCGCACTGCACCGCGCGTTTCACGGCATTACAGGCTATGCGCGGTTGGTAGGCGTGCACCAGCAAAACCGAGATGCTGGTGGATAACTGGGAACAAGCCGTGGAGGAGGTGAAGAGGTTGAGAGGGTCGGTGGCGTCACTTGGTCGGGAGGGGGAAGCGCTTCGCGAGGCGGCGGGGTAGTGCAGGTATGTGATGAGCCGAAGCCATCTGTCCATTCTTGTGTGAAGGTCTTGCTCTTACGGCAGATGGAGACTGAGCTTAGTTGCCGTGATATTGTTCTCACCCAACACCCGCCGTCCACTCGCACCCACCAACCTATGAAATCGATCAAACGACGCTACCTGGTATCATATTTTGTCTGATGGTTGTGATCGTGTGAACCGCGTGTGTACCGCTCTGAGCGCTGGTTCGACCGACCGACGATGGTCGTCCCATCAGACACGCCGCCTCTGTCACGGACGCCCTAACCTTAGTCTGTTGGTGTTGATCGATTCATCAGCAGTAGCCCATATAACGTTTCTATTGCTGCGTTGTCTCCTGTTTTTTTTCAATGGCAGCAAACCGTCGTGTGCCATAACGCTGTGCCCCCGGCCGTCCAACCAATTCGATTCACAGCGCCAGCCTGAAGGAGGAGAGACTGGCACACCAACAGCGCTTGGCATCACTGGATAGCAACGACAATGCTTGCGACTGCCCCGAAAAAGACGTGAGATGAACGCACCAAACACAAATGTTCTGCCGCAACTGTTTTTGTCTTCCCTTGTACACAGCAGGGCATTGATCCTCGGTAGGCTGTTGGCGCCGTCGCACATGTTGGAACTCTTGAAATCCCCCACGATGTGCAGTGACTGTTGTTGCTGCCGATTGTTTGTGCGGCATGCCTAGCACAGATACTGTGGAAGATAGTGGATTGTAGTTGGGAGTGTTGGACCTATTATGTACGATAAACAGATCAAGGCAGGTGCACGGGGATAGATAGGCCAGGGGGGAGAGGAGGTGTTGGCTTTTGCATGACCTCGATCAGGGTGCACTGCGCTGAACTTTCAATAGAAGATATAGCCTCTCCTTCATTCAGACAGCTCAGGGGCTAGGCACGTCACGTTCAGTAGTAGTTAGCCGTGTCACTCGTCATCTCACGTAGCACCTCGTATGAGGATAGCAGATACGTACACCGCTGTATCTGAATACAGAATAGGGCTGAAATAATGCATTCAGGACTATTAACAGAACGTAAGCTCTTTTAGAACTGCACCAATATTTGTTTGTAAAACGAACTAACCGGAAATAGTGTTGAATAACGTTTGTTGCAGCTCTATTAACAAAAGGAGTACGGAGCTGGTTTTGCGAAATTTGGGCAGGAGATCGCTGCAAAAGGGAAACGCAACTTTTTCTTCATTTTTCAAAGTTCTTTGTAGGGTAATACCCCGGGGTAAATACCTTGGGTATGGTTTTGTGTGTACCCTACGGGTAGAACGAAAATAGGAAGTTCGGGTACGGGTATGAATGTCGTACAGAACTCACAGCCGTTCCGGGTACGGGTACAGTTGAACAGAACTAACAGAAGTCCCGGGTACGGGTAATTCCTGGGTAAAAACCCGCTTCAAAAGGAGCATAAAAACAACAAATTGGCGCATAACAAAAGACACAATTGTCAACGTATTTCCAATTACTGCGATTGGCATACTGCATGCACTGATGCACTCATGGAAAATAACACATACATATACGTACCACTGTAGCCCATTTTTGTTGTTCGAGCTTTTGTTCGCAAACCCCGTTTGTGTTGGTGCTGTGTTCCACAAATTTCACAATAAGAATATTTCCAATTTTCCAAGCAACGACTTCCGCGGTTACAGGTTTTCTTCCCAAAATTACCGTACTGTTGCTCAAGAACAAAACTGTGCATTTAAACTAATACTACTACTGCATATTGAATACTAAGTACAACTGTAGTATTAGTATGGCAAGCCCGAAAATCCTTCCAACCGAGAACAAAAACAAGAAAAATATATGTTGTAAAAATAAAAATATCAATGCCGATCACAGCAACTACCATTATTATAATTTGCTGGAGTGCATTTTAATTTTTATAATAATTACAAGTCTCTAATAAAAATTATTTCGAGCATTATTCACTATGATAAATTACATATTTACAATAACAATTACAGTCATCTAGTAAAAAAGGCTTACGAGCATATGATACTACTATAATAATTACAATTATATTATCTTATACAAAAAGGGCCACCTGCACTATCTACATTTTTGGTGGAAGCTCGTAAAGCTTTAAGTGGGAGCGATGGAAGCTTCCGTGGAAGCCGTGGAAGCTTCCATGGAAGCTTTCACTCTTCCATGCCGTGGAAGCTTCCATGGAAGCTTCCGTGGAAATTACTCCCACGGAAGCTTTTCGTAGGAGCTTCCAGGGAATTTACTTTCACGAAAGCTTCCATGAAAGCTTCCACGAAAGCTTCCATGGAAGCAACTTCCACGGAAGCTTCCACAATAGCTTTCCTGAAAGTTATTTCTACGGAAGCTTCCATGAAAGCTTCCACGAAAGTTACTTCCACCGAAACTTCCACGGAACCTTTCGTGGGAGTAAATTGCTTTGGAAGCTTCCACGGAAGCTTTCATGGAAGCTATCACGGAAGCTTCCACGAAAGCTTTCGTGGAAGTAAATTGCTTTCACGGAAGCTTCCGTGGAACTAAATTTTCTGCCACGGAAGCTTTCGTGGGAGTGAATTGTTTTCATGGAAGCTTTCGTGAAGGTAAATTTGCTTTCATGGAAGCTTCCGTGGTCCATGGAAGTAAATTTGCTTTCACGGAAGCTTTCGTGAAAGTTTTCATGGAAGCTTTCGTGGAAGAAAATTAGATTCCACGGAAGCTCTCACGTAATCTTTCACGGGCGTAAATTTGCTTCTACCGAAGCTTTCAAACTGGAGTAAATTTGTCTCCACGAACGTTTTCACGGAAACTTTCACGGAAGCTTTCACAGAAGCTTTCGTGGAAGTAAATTGCTTTCACCGAAGCTTTTGCGGAGGTAAATTTGCTTCCACTGGAGCTTTCACCCAAGCTTTCACGGAACCTCACCCTAACCCTAACCCCTAAACCCTAACTCCTAACCCTTCTTGGAAGCTTCCGTAGAAGTTCTCGTCGGAGTTTCTTTCATGGAAACTTTCGTGGAAGTTACTTCCATGAAAGCTTTCGTGGAAGCTCCCGTGGAAGGTACTTCCATGGCATCTTTCGTGGAAGCTTTCGTGGAAGCTTTCGTGGAAGCTCCCGTGGAAGTTACTTCCGTGGAAGCTTCCACTACTTCCATGGAAGCTTTCGCGAAAGTTTCCGTGGAAGCTTGAGCTTTTTTTCGCGCGGAAGCTTCCATATATATCTTCCATGAAAGCTCCCACCGCTTCCATAGCTTCCATGGAAGCGGTGTAAGCTTCCACGGAAGCTTTCATGAGCTTCCACGCAAAAAGCAAGTAGTGCAGGAGACCGTAAAAAACTCTACACAAAGGCCCACCGGGTTCCAACTACTATACAAAGAGGCTCACCGACTTCCAACTTTTTTTAGCTTACAAGTGAACAAATGCAAACGTTACTTCGTATCCCACCAATAAAACTGCCGAAAAAAACACGCGAACACCAATCTACAGTAGTAGTATAGCTGCAGGAAGAACAGCAGTTTCGCTCGAACAGTTGCTACTGCTGTGAGTTAATATCAATAGTAGCGCCCAGCCCCCCCTCGCCCCCCAGCCTTCTTCAGCCCTCGTTCAAGCCCACGTCGACCAGAGATCTTGCAAGTCCACAGGTCCAGCCCGTAGTGGATGATGGCGAGCGTGGCGTTCTTGATCTCCTTCTGCATGTTACCGACAACCACCTGCAACGACGGCGGAAGTTGTCGAAGAAATAAAGACGATATTTATGCCTTTGCTTATATTATCATTACTGTACTACAGTACCAGGGTATACTATAATATTATATATAATCAGAACTGGATAGCGAAATGCACCATTATCGGCTCTACAAAAAAATGTTATTGCTCATTCGTTGCCACCCACCCCCGTGCTGTTTTCGCGCGATTTCGGCTATTATAATCTATTAGCAGGGTCTCTTCATAAAACATATACGCCGAAAACGCTTATTGACAAAATTCACCTTGTAGATGTGTTGTACACACGAGTGTAGACTATACGCATACATACAAACAGTATCATATTTCTGTGGCCACAGAAGAGCTCTTGTCTCTATAAATAGGATGAAAGATAAGAAAGAATATTGAATCGGCACGGACATCGGGTGTGCTGGGTTTTTATGGGTAAAAAGAAATTAACAGATTTAATATGTACCAGATATATTGTTGGTTTCCAAGAGACAAGAAAGAGAGAGGAGAGAAGAGACCCAAAAATGTGTACGTATCATAAGGATACAACCACACAACCAATAGTGCCGCCACTGAACCATGAACCACTGACCTTTGTAGCGACGTACATCTCCACAAGGAGGTGCTTGATGCGCCGAGAAGAAAGCGGCGGAAAGTGTGTCGTGTTGAACGTGAGCAGCCCCACCAGCTCCTGCCACGTCGAACCAGACAAGAAGAAGCTGAACGGCAAAAACTTCTCGATCACCATCTTGGCAGCAACAAGCTCGCGAACTCTAAAAAAAAACACACAAACACTAAGCAGCAGCGATTGGAAGGTAGGTGTTGGGGGCAGGTAATATGAGCAACCAACGTGCGCGTGAGATCAGATACCAATTGCCTCCTTTCCCTTCACTGCCCAGACCAGGGCAGCGCGACAAAAAGGCAAAACGACATCGCAGTCCTACAAAGTCCGCAAAACGTACCGGTGGGCTGAGATTTCTCGACGAACTTGCAACACGCGATATTTTTCAAACTTTTTTCTCACTTGGTTTTTGTATACCCCCCCTTATCTGGGTTTTACAACTAGAGGCGAGCTGTCGATATTATACTGTTATGTATTTTAGTACGCCCTTGCCCAGACCCGTCGGATATGTATTTGACAACAATTTGCAATTTGACATGCACACACCTGTTTGTTCCAGCACAGGAGTTCTTGCTCGCCTCGGAGCTCCGCTGGATGTTCCCTTTCGCTTGCTTTTGCTTTCCAGCCTTCACAGCGCCAGCCACTCCGCCCAGCCTGTGTTTGCTCTTGTGGTGGGTGTTCACGTTGCCGCGTTTGCCCTTCTCAGGGAACCGTCGTCTTGTTTTTGCCGCGCGAGGGGTCCGCCATGCAGAAGTACTTGTGTTTGTGGTCCTCTTCAGCTAACGGGACGACGTAGACTCCAAGCGAGTACATAAACGACCGCTCGCCGGAACCCTCTCTCCTGTCACCGTCCGGCACCTTGAAGTCATCGGCTGCTTGGACGATGTCCGCGGGAAATATATACACCTCTCCTTCCATGTCGTACACGAGCGCCGGTGTAATTGCAAGCACGGCTTTATTGTCATCCACCTCAATTACCTCGGGCTGGCTCCCGGCTACTGGTGGATTAGACGAACTGCCGCCACCCGTCTGGCGGAGGGGAAGGAGGCGAACTGCCGCCATCCCTATCAGGCGGGGATCCTTGCGGATCCGTCGCGTCCATATTCCCTCTCCGCGGGTGCACAGATGCAATTGATGGATGTGCGTGTTTGTGCTTGTTTTTTTGTGTGTCTGAGCTGCAGGTTGTTGTGAACGAGTGGGTGTGCTTGTGTGTTTGTGTGTGGGTGGGTGTGCTTGTGTGTTTGTGTGTGGGTGGGGGGTTTGGTTCTGTGTAATTTCGTGTTGGGGGGGTGTGGCGTCAGCGTGACGGCGGAGACGTGACGTCCGAACGCATAACACAAGGCATGCAGTCAGAACGCGCTCGACCCTAATTTGCAAAGTTTACAATTGGTACCCGCCACTCCAGGTATTGTTACAAGCGTATACCCGTGCCCGGGGTGTTGTGCCACAGTCTTACAGAACTCACAGAACTTGCGGGTAAGGGTACGGGGTTCTTACAGAACTTCCAGAAGTTCCGGATACGGGTACGGAAGTCTTACAGAACTTCCAGAAGTTCAGGGTATTGTAGCACGGGCGTACAGAACTCACAGAAGTTCGAGCGGGAGTAAAAAAGCTGTACCCGTACCCCGGGTATTGTGCGCACGGGCGTACAGAACTTCCAGAAGTTTCGGGTACGGGTATAAATGTCGCACAGAACTTCCAGAAGTTCCAGGTACGGGTATGAATGTCCTACATAACTTACAGAAGTCTTTGTAGGGTAATACCCGGGGTAAATACCCCGGGTACGTTTTGTGAGTACCCTACAGAACACAACCTTACAGTGTTATTGTTGCAACCGCTCTGTCCAAATTTTTGACATGTTTTCGACCATTGTTCATTTGTTTTAAATGTGGTTGAAAAAATGGTTGATGTTTCCCAACCACTACTAAATTTAGACAAAAGCTGGAAAAAAATGGTTGAAAGATGGTTGAACAAATGGTTGATGTTTCCCAACCACTGTTGAAAATAGACTAAAGCTGGAAAAAATTGGTTGAAAGATGATTGAAAAAAGTCGGGTAAAGTTGTGAGGGCTTTGGAACCAAGTACGAAAATGTACCGGGTATGAAACAAGCTGAAATTTGTAAAAAATGAAATGGGTGAAAAGCCGTTGAAAGTATGAGGAAAAATAAGGGGAAATGTTGAGGACTTAGGAGGTCGGTAGGGAACTGTACTTGGTATGCGTATGGGTTGTTAGCGTACCTCATAGGATTTCCACTGGGTTCGATAATCCATAAGCAGTAGGGCGAACCCGTCCAGTCTGGTTTTAGTTGCTGGAGAAGGTGTGAACTTCTTGACGGTGTGCTACGATGTTTTGCGATCTACTGTCTGTCGTTTGAGAGCGTGACCGGAGACATTTGATAAAACCACATTGAAAACATATAACAAACCGCGACAAAAACGAAAAAATAGAAAATATAAAAGCTACGTGGGTGTGAACTAGAATCCAGTCCCCCTTTTACAGCCTGAATTCCCGAAAACGATCCTCTAGCGCACCGATCCCTAACGCATCCATCGCAAGATAGTTTAACCTCGCAGGCTCGTGTCACCTATCCTCCCTTGGTTAATTAACTCCGACCGATGCCCGTTGTACTGCGACGTTACTGTGCCGCTGTTTCAAGGTGCCCGCCATTGACGGTGCTGGGAACGTCTCCGATTCTGGTGCACCAACACCACAGGCGGGTTGAGCTCTCCGCCCGGGCGGTGTTTTGTTTTATTGAGCGGCGACGATTTGTGGAGGTACCTTAGCTTTATGTCCCAAGCGCAACATCGGTTTTATTTAAGAGGAGATGGCTGTCACTCGCGAGAGAGGGTCCGGCCATGTTGGTGTGTGTGCCCATTTTTTGTTTTGTTTGTTTGTGGGGAGTGGTGCTGGGCGGTGGGGTGAGGCTGTGTGCGGTGTGGTGCAGTGCGATAGTGAAGGTGCAATTGTTTGCTTCCATCCTTTCTCCCTTCCTTCCTTCCTTCCTTCCTTCCTTCCTTCCTGTTTGCATCTTCGGGTGAAGACAGGAGGATTGATGTGGTGTAAATGAGACGTAGATGCAAGCGCTAACGCATGGGATAAACAGCAATTCGGGGGGGAGAGGATGTAGGGTGAGCTTCTGCTGTTTAGGCGTCTCTATTTGGCGAGAGAAATTTAGCGCGATAAAACTAAGGAAGACAGCATTTTTTGTGTTCGACCGCACCCTAACCATGGCTCGCCGTCCCTGCGAGGGCAGTGGCCTGACGCAGCGTGGTGGCAGGCACAAAGGAGGGACCCGAGGTTGATCGGCGATGTGTTGGCGGCGACGGTAGGAGGAAGGGTTGATAACCTGCGCTCGGGTGGGGTCCGGGTTTTCTGTATGATTTTCGAAACGTTTTCTAGGGCGGTGTCCAAAACAGCTTCCAGATTCTCGTCCGGAACGGTGTCCGGAACGGTTTCCGCCGTTTCCGGATTGGTATCCGGAACAATATCTGGACTGGTTACCGGAAAGTCTCCTGGACAAGTTATCGTGAGGTCGCTCATGCGTTCGTAAATTGTTTCGACTGTGCTGTTCGGAGACGTAGAAGCACGCTGATGATGGGTCCTTCGGGCCTATCGGTCAGTAGTCGATCGCGCCGGTCGATAGCCAAGCGTATAGATCTGTGGTCGAACTGTTTTGTGCATGGTAACGATTTTTAGATATCGGTCGATAGTCGAGCATATCGACTTGTAGCCAAGCACATCGGTCGGTAGGGAAGTGTATCGACCAAACCTCGAGCGTGTCGGTAGGTAGCTGCGAGTGCGGGTCGTTATTCGAGCACGTCGAGTGTTTTGATCTGTACCCAGGCAACCCCGTAGCCTAGTTCGACGGCACTGTCACCATGGCTCGCCATCCCGGGGGAGCGGTGGCCTGAAGCAGCGTGGTGGCAGTCACATGGAAGGGGCGAGGTTCAACGGCGATGTGTAGGCGGCGACGGTAGAAGCAGGGGTTAACGGGCTGCGCCCGGGTGGGGGTCCCGGTTTTCTTTCTGAATGATTTTCAGAGCTTGGTCCAGAACGAACGGTGTTCAGAACGGTTCCTGGATTTGTGTCCGAAACGGTGTCCGGAATAGTTTCCAAAGCGTTTTCCGGGTTGGTTTCCGGAACAGTTTCCCGAATGACTGCCGGAATATCTCTTGTTTTCCCGGAGTGTCGTCCGGTAGCTCACGAGCTCGTTCAATATTCCGAATATGATGTTTGCACCTGTAACGGAACGATGACGATTGGCCAGTCGGGCGTATCGGTCGGTAGTCGATCACGTTGGTCAGTGTCCGAGCGTACGGATCTGTGGCGCAGCCGTGCTGCGCATCGTTCGAAAGTCAGGCGGTCAAGCGCATCGACCACAACTCGAGCGTGCCGGTCGGTAGTCAAGCGGGTCTGTTGACTGTCTAAATGTCTCGTTTGAGACGCGGTCACCCATCAGCAAGAACTTGCGGCCCTGTGGTATAACCGCTTCTTTCTAGGGGACTCCTGTCGAAATTCCAGCTGGATTCTACGGAAACCCGTGGAATATCGCCCGATCTCATGATAATATAGGGTATCCCGTGAGAACTACCGTGACGGGACTTCCTTCTTCCGGTGGGACATAGTAGTTGGGATTTCTCAAGGTATCTCGCGGGACACCGTGAAATGACTTAAGTCCCGTGGGACGTCTCATGGGAGTCCCAATGGCACCCCTTAAGGTATACGGTGGGCCCGCATGGGAAGTCCTGTGGGAGCCAAAGTCAAGAATACAAAGATATTAATACTGCCCCGCGGACTTGTACTATTAAAATTCTAGACGGTAATTAGGAAGCAGAGTGGGCGCGACGCACAGTAGGCAGAAGTGGCGATCACCCCTCCCGAAGTGTCATAGATGGGTGGTGTCGGAGGGGCGGAGGCCGGGGAATAATATCGCAGTCCATCACGCGCAGCCTCTGGTTTGAAGAGAGTCGTGAGTGTGGGAAATATCATTATGTGTTTTACCGCCGCTTAAATGGTAGTTTAGATTCGCGCTGCTGTGCTTCGGCAGAAGCGATTATTTAGTTTGTTCGTTTTTGATGGGCTTTATGGTTCGTAGTCGTCTTCTCGTTGGATTCGAGGAGTGCTTCCCGAATTCCACGTCGACTTCTTCTGCTGTTGTGTAGAAGCCAGCGTGGCTTCATATACCCCTACGGGGCTTTGGAAGGGTTCCGTGGGTGTCGCGGCATATTTTGTGCAAGGTACCACACAAAGCACATTTTGATGAAGAGTCCTAGAGGAAGTGTGTGCAGCTCCGATGCTACCAGCTTTGTTAACCTACTCACAACGTTTGAGGAAGTCCCATATGAAGTGTAGCATCGGCAGTATTGCCAGGTCTTTAGCTCAATTATCGTATGCACACGAATTTTCAGTCTAAGTTCTCGACAACGGGGAGGGTGCATGGGCAGAGCGATGCGTGTGGGAATATATACCGACCCCAGATATTTCCAACGTTACCGTATCGTTGTGTGCGATGTGCGATGGTGATCCAATTCTTCCGTTAGGGATTTTGAGCACGTCGTTTTCTTCCGAGATCCGCCGTGGGCCTCTGTCGGCGTTGGTGGAACTTATCCGGAGGCTTTTCAGGCGGTGCTCTCCAGATCTCAAGCATGAGGATCATAACCTCTTAGATTGATGTGGTCGCGTACACCTCAGCATTGAGCTGGTACGCACGCAACCACATCAATCAAAGATGCGCCACCCTTTTGAGGGAAAACTCGGCTCGGGACCTCAATCCAGGAGTTGTTTCATCCCGCGTGCTGTACGGGTACGCGTTGTTAGTCGTGATACCGCAGCTAGTTTTGCGAATGGCCCAGCAGTCGGACTTGGGAGAGCGGGTGGGCCGCGCTTTTTCCCTTGCACAAAATGACTGGCGCAAGGGATCGCTGACGTGCTGCATACTTGATGAGAATTTTGCAGGACGGGGAGGACGAGGAGGGGGGACGAGGAGGAGGGGGAGGAAAAGAAGGAGCAGGAGGGGGAGGAGGAGGAGGAGGAAGGGCGTTGGCCTGTTTCCTTTACGGCTCGTGAGTGCTTACACAGCACGCTGCTATTCTGTGTTTTGCGTGCTGTAAAAAACGCTCGCTGAAACAAAATCAATCGATGAAGCTGTACGTGGCTTGTTGTCATACGCGGCGTCCACCATCACTATCATTCCCCCCACGGAAACAGTCGTTGGCCGACGTACAGCAGTGTTGAAAAATCTCTAAATTGTGTCCCACGATCTCGATCTCCTTGAATGGCGAAAACGGCCAGGACACTCCATTTTTCTTAGAGGGACCCGAAAATGGTATCTGGTATCCCCAGACCGATATCCCAAAGTAAGTGCTCTCGGTCGGTCGATCGGTGGTTCACAAGTACGTCGGGGAACCCTCCCGCGTATTCGATCGTCGGGACCTCTGCGACGTACACATCCACTATGCGCTGGCTATAATTTCATCACTTTACCGACGCTCACGGAGTTGCAGCTCATGAGGGCGCCGTCTGTGTCTAACACGTAAAAAAAATCTTGGGTTCTCTGTACACGGACATGTGTCAAAGCGCTTTTAGTCGTGTTTTTCCCAGGTTTACCGAGGGTTTCTGTGGCGGAAAGTCGTAATGTATCCGTCTGTCTTTTAGTCTGCCTCTCTGACTAAGCCGCTACTGGAATAGACACAAATTGTCTGCAAGGCTGGCTGATCCGGTTCTGGAATAAACACCACAAGCATGCATTTTACCAATGTCAGCAAGTATAAACTCAGGCTGTAGTAGTTACAAGGGGAAAAAACGGTATCGTGTTCGGTTTGCATGCAGGCGGCCCGACCCGTCTGTTCCGATAGACCCGTTTCACCTGCTGATTGGTGGCTGTTGCGAGCCACGTGCGGTCTTTTTTTCGTATCTGTTCCAAGTCGTTTTATATTGCTACGTACGTACGTATACAGACCAGATGGTTGTAAAAATACGTATGATCGCTCCCCAGCCTGGTTCCACTAATAACAACAGAAGTGATAACAATTATAATAATACGTTCCCTAGTACAAGATAATACTGCTGCTGCCATATAATTCATCATGCGTACGTACTAGTTGTGTATATACATACTGTTTTGTTTTCAATATCTGGTACGTACGTATATGATAGCTCCCCAGCCTGGTATATTGCTGTTAATACGTGCCCCAGGGGTACCCAAATACAAGTCTCCGATACCTCACAATCCTAATTCCGAAGCGTAGAGAGTGAGGGTCATGCGTTATAATGCTTAGCTTAGGTAGGCAATTGGTTAACTTGCTACCAATGGTCAAACAGACAGGTACCCTCTATTTCCTTGACAAATGGCGTCGCTCGCAGGACACGAGCTGGTACGTGCACTCGCAATTGGTTTCCGCCATCGCCGCTGGGTTTTCTCTAGTCCGTTTACCGCCTTCAATTTACATTTTCGGTTTTCTGTCTAAGCCTTTTTCTGAGGCTTTGTAGCTTCGCACCGTGGAGGTGTGGGAGTGGGTTTTGAAGAGCCTCTTCGAGTCATGTTCTAGACCGTGGAACCGATGCTTGCTTGAATCGTCTTTATTTCTGCATATACGGCTCATCAGGGTGGGCTAGTGTTATGGTATTTCCCAGGGATCCTAATAAGGTATGGGATACAGTATGCGGAAGTGGTATAAAACGGCCTCACATGCCTCTGAAGGCGTGTGCGTAAAGGAATAAGGGGATGATGAACTGCATTTATCCGCGCCTCGCGCTCAGTTCCATCCGTGGCCAGTGATGTTAGTACAAGAAGAGTTTATCTAACACCTGGTACAAGTGAGTGACCAACGTGGAAACTGCATAGTAGAGAGACCTGCAAAGGGTAACTTGTGTCTGTAACAGCCCCTACCTACTCTTATAATACATGGCATCGTGGCCAGGACTTTGTGGTTTTCTGCTTTAGCGTTTTTCCTGAGGCTCCATAGCCTCGCAGGGTAGAGGTGTGGGAGTAGGTTGTGAAGAGCCGCATCTTCGAGTCATGTTCTAGACCGTGGAACCGGTGGTTCCCCGAATTTTCCATATTTCTGCATGTTATACGGCTCATCAGGGTGGGATAGTGTTATGGTATTGCCCTGGGAGCTTAACAAGGCAGAAGATATTGGATATGTGGAAATGTTATAAAAAGGCTTCATGCCTTTGATTGCATGTGCGTACACGAAAAAGGGGATGATGAATTTGCTTCGCGGATTGGCACACGGTCAGTTCTAATCCGTGGCTTTGTGGGACTATTACAATAGTTTATCTAATACAAGTGTGAATGACCAACGTGGAACCTGCATAGTACAGAGACCTGCAGAGGGTGGTCTGTGTCTGCAACAGCCCCTACCTAGTCTTACAATATCTCCTATACAAATTGCATCTGTTGTTGGCTTCCTTAAGCACCTGTTTTTTTACCGCCTCACCACTTTTAAGTAAAAAAAAATCCGGGAAAACCCATCCATCCAAGCCGTTGTCCAACCTTAAATTCAAAACCTAGACAGGGAACAGCATGACAAGGTTTGTTTTTGGCGTTGGATTACAGGTAGTAACATCTTGCAATAATACCACATATCCTTCCACAGCTGTCAGATTTTGTCCCCCTCAAAAACGGGTTTTATAGTTTCCGCGCACAGACTGACTAACATCATCCTGTTGACCCTGGTACAAGCTACACTGTAGTTCCAAGGGGAGTCGCCGACTTATATCCTTAATTAGGACACACACCCAGTAATACGCGCGATCGGAGTATCATACACAGCTTGCAAAGACGAGTTTCGACAAAATATTCGATCTCACAGCTGGAGTTTTTTTTTTTATAATATACGAAAGCATCAGGAAATATCCAAGCAGTATTCTGATTTTGAATATCGACGGAATTCGGGATACGGCGCCTACCACAGACAAGGCGCCACGGATACGCCGTACGGCCTCTGTTTTATCATACCCCAAAGCACTCTACCGACGAGACCTCTAAGCTCCTAAATGACGGTCTGTGCAGGATCGGGACGGCTCGCAGTTCGACCTCCGAGCATAACTTGAAAAAACACCCGAAGCTTCAAAACACTGAACCTACGATTTACAAAAACAACTGTGATGCTATTCTCCCGGGGTCTCGAAGATTAGTGAACACAGAGCTTTTGTTGTGTGTATCAAAAAATTATTCACTTCTTCAAGATCAGATACATGGCTTGGCCTTTGCTGTGTTTTAGTCGTACTGTGTCATTCACACACGGTACGGTGACACCAGATACCACAGAAGACCAAGTTTAACGAAACAAAAAATGTATACCCACACTTTTTACTCAAGGAGCCAGACGAGGGGGGGGTTACTAAAACCAAGTACAACAAAGATGGAAAAAACGTCGATTCGCGCAGAAATCACAGCACTCCGATTTTTTTTTTTCGTCTTTCTAGGAGTGTGTGGTGTAATGGAGTGCCCTCCGTAGAAGGATAGTTTATAGATTCGACGTGAAACCATGTCATGGTTGAGGCGAAACCACGTGACATTAGACGTCACATTCACGTCAAGGCCATCATAGATGGGCGATAATGTAGGTGACGATGATGGGACAAGCAGGACGCCCCTCATTTCACTACCCTGCTCTACCCGCACTACCCTGCTCTACCCGCACTACCCTGCTCTACCCTGCCCAACCTTGCTCTACTCTGTCTTGTCTTGCTTTGTCTGTCTTTTAGAGTTCAATGTAAAGGAAATAATGTATAAGCTTTTAGCCTATCCAGCGAGCCATGAGGAGAGACCAACCAAAGACACCGGAACCCATGAAGAGAACGCGTCCCAACACCAACCAACCACGCATCCCCCAAAGGAGTACCACTACATTTGACGTCGTCGGCAGTGAACGCGTCGAACTTGGGCTTTCGCGACCTCCTCCCCGGTGATCTTCTCTCCCCAAGGCAAGCTCTTTTGGCCTTGCATAGCTTTGCATTTTCCTTTTATTTCCGTTTTTTTTCAGGTAGTTTTTGTTTGGTTTTGGCCTTTTACCTTTTAACATACTTTCTTGCGCCCAGTAGCGAGCTTGGTTATCCTCTTGTCTCCTATCCGTAAAGCACGGGTCTCTTCGGGCCTCTGCTTTGTGACCAACACGTTGGGTCTGCAGCTACCACGGCTTTGCGGAGGCAGCATTTCGATATAATATAAAAAATGAAAATACACTCCAGCTGTGAGATCGAAGATTTCGAAGAAACTCATCTTTGCAAGCTGTGTGTGATACTCCGATCGCGCGTATTACGGGTTGTGTGTCCTCATGAAGGATATAGGTCGGCGACTCCCCTTGCATCTACAGTGTAGCTATCAGGGTCAACAGGGTGATGTTAGTCAGTCTGTGCGCGGAAACTATAAATTGTCTCCCCGTGTTGTCAGGCTGTAAATTTGTCTGGCCTTCACAGCGTGACACGGGTTCCCTTCTGCTCTTCTGAATTTGTTTCCGCGTCTTTACCTTCTTCTCAGTCTCTCTTCGCATCCTTCCGCTCAGTGGCCGCGCCCTTCGTGTTTTCGTAGGCCGATTGCTACTGGTATACCGTAGGTACATAACCTTTCTCGAGCTCTCACGGTTGTGAGCTCCGTCATATGGTTGTATATATATATTGCAATGAGGTATCTACGCCTTATTATCACGAGGTGTGGTGTTATAAGGCTTAGTTTGGGTAAGGTATTGGTTAACCTTTGGCAAGTGGTCAAACGGACTAATACCCCACTAATACCTTAACAAATGGCGTCGTCGTCGACAGACCATGGGTTTTTTGGGTCGTGGGTTCGATCCCCACCATCCACAATAATAATCTTTTCAGGTTTTCCCCATGTCGAACTTGAAAAATACTCTCCCTGGTACCCCAGGGAATGAAACGGCTTGGATAAATGACAGGTCCGCCCGTATATCTGGCCGACCTGCTATCCCGCCGTTTCAGGGAGGGAGAGTGTTATAAGGCTTAGTTTGGGTAATCTATTGGTTAACCTTTGGCAAGTGGTCAAACGGACTAATACCCCACTAACACCTTAACAAATGACGTCGTCGACAGACCATGGGTTTTTGGGTCGTGGGTTCGATCCCCACCATCCACAATAATAATCTTTTCAGATTTTCCCCATGTCGAACTTGAAAAATACTCTCCCTGGTACCCCAGGGAATGAAACGGCTGGGATAAATGACAGGTCCGCCCGTATATCTGGCCGACCTGCTATCCCGCCGCTTCAGGGGGGGAGAGTGTTACAAGGCTTAGTTTGGGTAAGCTATTGGTTAAACTTTTGCAAGTGGTCAAACGGACTAATACCCCACTAACACCTTAACAAATGGCGTCGTCGACAGACCATGGGTTTTTGGGTCGTGGGTTCGATCCCCACCATCCACAATAATAAACTTTTAAGATTTTGCCCATGTCGAACTTGAAAAATACTCTCCCTGGTACCCCAGGGAATGAAACGGCTTGGATATTGACAGAGGTCCGCCCGTATATCTGGCCGACCTGCTATCCCGCCGTTTCAGGGAGGGAGGGTGTTATAAGGCTTAGTTTGGGTAATCTATTGGTTAACCTTTTGCAAGTGGTCAAACGGACTAATACCCCACTAATTCCTTAACAGTGGGGCAATCTATAGCCTCATTTTCGTTTGTTTCCAATAGCCGTATCTTCGATCCCCTTTCCAATTCTGGATGTTTTGTTGACATCATTTGACTGCCAGGTGATCTGCATCTACGACTATTCAGGGTGGCCTATTGTAATGGAGTGCCCTCCGTAGAAGGATAGTTTATAGATTCGACGTGAAACCATGTCATGGTGGAGGAGGTGAAACCACGTGACCTTAGATGCCGCATTCACGTCAAGGCCATCATAGAGGGGCGATAATAATGTAGGTGACGATGATGGGACAAGCAGGACGCCCCTCAACTCACTACCCTACTCTACCCGCACTACCCTGCGCTACCCTGCCCAACCTTGCTCTACTCTGTCTTGTCTTGCTTTGTCTGTCTTTTAGAGTTCAATGTAAAGGAAATAATGTACTCCGAGTATAAGCTTTGAGTCTATCCAGCGAGCCATGAGAAGAGACCAACCAAAGACATCGGAACCCATGAGGAGCACGCTCCCCAACACCAACCAACCACGCATCCCCCAAAGGAGTACCACTACGGTGGCTCCGTTTTCTCTTTTTTGCGTGCTCCCCTGGGTACCAGGCACTTCATTTGCATTCATTCCTCTGTTCTTCATTGGGGATTGATTCTGGTTTGGATTATGTTTGTCACACCAGTCAGTACGTACGAGATTTTTTTGTGTCATTTTTTCCTTTTTGTTCTCTGAACACGTGGTCATAATAAAGCCACACAAACTAACTTTGATTTTTTCCAAGTACCGTTGACACTTAGCCCTGTGACGGACCACCGCCGTCTAGACGTGACATATATATATTTTAGTATGAAACATAATAAAGTGTGACTGACGTGTGCGTATTTCTATTAAACTGCTTTCCCGCCCATCAACACCAAGCGTACCCAGCGTCACCGCCGATTCATCATCCTAGAGACAACAAAAAAACTCTATAATAATAGACTAAACTGGTAGCCACAAACTTCGAGATAGAAATACACATCGCGAGTGCTTAAAGCAAGTTGCCAGACAAGGTATATACTCATGCGTGGCGTCCGAGTTGTCTTCCTGGAGCATGGCGGCGGGACTCTTGGCCTTATCAAAGTCGTCAGTTGGCACCTGCCGTCAATCGTGAATCTCTGTCCGCTTCACATAATTTTGTTTTTTTTTCATTCCAGAGCAAGAGTAGCGGGCGGTGAATGCCGCCCGCGGAGCGAAGCGCCGTGTAAATAGAAACAGACAAGACAGACACACAAAAAAAACGATGTTCCCTCTCGAAGACCCCCAGTCGATACTGAGGAACTGCATACAGTTGTGGTGCTGACGTGGCGACGCAAGAATGCAACTCGAGGCTTGTGTGCGAAACACGGCGAACGTCAGTAGTACCAGGTACAAGGTACCTGGTGTGTAGTAAGCCGTGGCGTCTGGGGGCATACTGGCATATCCTCGGGTTTACTACGGAATTGTTTGCACTCATGTTCATAATATATATCCGAACCGTTCGTAGTAACGTTTAACCGACAATGAGACCTGGGCACGTCACCGATTATGGCGTGAAACATAACCTTGCTTATCTCTATGCTACTGACATGGGTCCATTTACGGAACCGGGTGTGCAGCGATGCTGGCACCGGGTTCCTGTCAATCAGTTGTTACAAATTAGGCATGGTTTGTTTTTACTACTACTACTGCACTCTGTACGTACTGCTGTATCAATCACGATATAGAGTTTATACGTGGTGAACGGAATGAACCGATTCGACCCCTAGTTTCACTGGTAGAACTTTTGTCCGAGCTTGGGACACCCGAGAGGTGTGTCTGGTTGAATCACGATTACATAGGCCAACAGCACGTACGTGCGTTGGTTAGAGCCCTAGCACCACAAGACCTTGATTTGGAATCGGCGCTCTGTGGCGTCTGGGAACAGAAACATCGGCATATGCGTGTGTTTATTACGAACGCATAAATAAGCGTGCATGTTGTTATATGAACCGTAACATGAAGCCGGCGTGGACATCTGTGGGAACGCCACCGACCATGGCGCAGAAATTCAGCGCGTTTTCTCGCTTTGTTCTTGATTCGGGTCCATCTACCGAGCCGGGTGTGCCGCGATGCCGACCCCGGCCTCCTGCTTAGTTCCGGAGTATAGGTGTCGTGCTGTGTGTGGCTCGCGCCATAGTGAAGACGCTACAGACGATTTCTTCACCTTTAAAGGTGCTGCATAGAGGTAACTAATATTACGGGAATCGGGATCTTCAGGACTGGGTCGCTCACAGCGCAGCGGGGAAATTCGACCCCCTCTGAAAACAGTACGTTAACTTCGCGCCCTCATAGCGCGCTCCCAGACGCATGGCCAGGCTCGCGCCTTCGCAATGCGGCACCTGGTGGCCTAGCGAACAGAATGGCTCGTTGCGTGCGGTCTCGATTGTCCCTGCTGGGTTGGAATCAGCGTCGTGAAAAGCGCGCCGAACCCCGCAGAACCGACGTCTTTCGTCTTTCGGCAGCAAACCTGCACTTTCATTTGCTTCCGATCGCAAAAAAGTGACAGTCCCGTTTTGCGGAGTATTGGCGTTGAGGTTGTGTGTTGTCAGCACAGAGAGGGGATGGGCACGCACACCCTCCAAAGCCGAACGTATACCGTCTATTTCACCTCTGGTGAGGTTTGTTGCACGCGCAGCTTTCACGTAGTAGGTCGATCGCGGGTAACGAGAGCAAGCGCAACCTCAACGATGCCGCTCAACGAAGCTGGGGTGTAGCTGCTGCTGCTGTGGGTTCTGGATCTTTACCAAAACTTCGACCAAACTTCATTTTAGTCGCCTCAGCACACCCGCCCGACGCGAACACGCGCACACGCACACAATTCAACACAGCAGCCGCTCCCCTCGCAGTAGACATGAGTGCGCTGTCGAAGGCTTCGCCCCTGAAACGCAAGCCAGCTGAGAGTTCTAAATCCCCCTCCAAGCCCAAGACTACGCTGGAACCCGGCAACCCCCTGTGGTTTTGCCTCAACGCTCAAGACTGCCCCGAGGGGCGGCTCGGGGTCCGCACGAAAAAGGACGGCAAGCACTACACGACGTGCGACAAAAACGACTGGAGGGACCCGGAAACGTGCAAGGTGACGTGCTCGTTCCTCGCCCCCAGCAAGGATCACCCCCACAACTGCCACATCTGCCTGCAGGACGTCGGTGGCAAACCTTCCATCGGCATCCCAACGGACGAAGTCGACGACCGCGGGTACAAAGGTGAGCAGCAGAGTTTTGTTTGAATATTCAATCTAACCGCCCGTTCCGGCACGAGCGTGTGAGATAATCATCGTGGGCTGCCGCGCTCTCCGCTCGCTCGCCGCGCACGAACACCCGCCCCCCACCCAACAACTTTCCGTGTGAAGATGTGGCTGTCACGGGGCCATAGTTTAGGAGTCGTTTGTTGCTGCTTTTTGTGCGTACATGTAGCAACCGTGCATGTTGAAGTTGTGAGCGCGACCAGAATTGCCGTGACTGTTTTTTTGTGCTAAAGTTTGTGTACACAGCAGCAAAGAAAGCATGGAAACAGCAGTTCGATCCAGTCATGCTGCACCTCTTCAACCGCTTGACATGCCCAGGAATACGAAACAATGCCTTTCCGCCACCGCTCGCATCCTGTACGTTGTCACTCACAGAGCACGTGTTTGCACGTTTGCACCTTTAACCACGTGACATCTCCTGATACTTTTTGCTTTGTGCGTGACTGTTTTTTTGTGCTAAAGTTTGTGTACACAGCAGCAAAGAAAGCATGGAAACAGCAGTTCGATCCAGTCATGCTGCACCTCTTCAACCGCTTGACATGCCCAGGAATACGAAACAATGCCTTTCCGCCACCGCTCGCATCCTGTACGTTGTCACTCACAGAGCACGTGTTTGCACGTTTGCACCTTTAACCACGTGACATCTCCTGATACTTTTTGCTTTGTGCATGTCGCCCTGCCGCACTTTATTTTTTGCTCAAGTGTGGGAGAATTACTGCGCGGTGTTCTCCCTCTGCGCGGGAGCAAGGACCAAGGACGGCGGTACCTTCAAGAACGCCACCAAGGACGGCGGTACCTTCAAGAACGCCACCGCCGCTACCGGTGACATCGTCGGCGTAAGTGCATGCGTTCGTTCCAAAGTGTATCAAGTCGCTCGATGTGTACGTTCCCGGCTGCCGCGTGTTAAAGATGTGCCATCAGGGTGGAAATTCACGGGTGTAGACTGCTGTCTGTAGACTGCTGTGTGTGTGTGTGTGTGTGTGTGTGTGTGTGTGTGCTGCTGTGTGTGTGTGTGTGTGTGTGTGTGTGTTTTTTTTTTTTTTTATTGTGTTGTGTGTGCGTATTGCCGGTTTATGTGGTGTGCTGTAATCGAGAGAAGAGGGAAAAAGCATAGAAGTATAATACAACAAACCTCCGTTGCTTTGTGGTGTTCGCATGTGCATATCACCAAGGCTCCCTTCCGTATTGTGAATGCGCGAGAACACCAGTTTATTCGGCAGACGATGAAGCATTGTGCACTCCGCAGCAGTCGTTCCTTCGTAACATGCACAAACATGCGAACACCATATTTTTTTTCAGAATTTGCAACACGTCATCCGCGACTCCCTGCTCCCCTACCCTCTTCCCTGTTCCGTTTGGAAACACACAGAAACGCTGCGCGGCCTGGGACGAAAAAAAGTCGTCAAAGGACAACCCGTGCACGGGCAAAATCAAGGCCGGCGACCTGGTGGTCAAGAACTGGGACGACCCGCCCCTCCACCTCGTGTGCTCGAAGCGAGAGTGGCGGAAGATCGTGGACGAGTTCCTCCACAAGCAGAAGGTGCTGCACGACCTTGGTTCCACCGCCGAGAAGGAGGCATCCCAGCCGTCCGCCAAGGTCCCCGACAACCTCAAAGACTTCTGAGGTGAGCTCAAGATCAACCGGGCAAAGCGCTCCCCTAAACCTTTTATCTGAACGCGAACTTGAAACTTTAACCTTCCATGTCAACCGATCAGCGATGTACTCGCTCGCAACGAAATACCCGTCGTGCTGAAATTGCCCGCGAGCGCAGGCGTAGGCGCGCGTGCATTTTAGCGGGGCGGCGCTCACGACGTACCCTTCAAAACGAAACTCGAACGCAGAACACTAATAACATGGAACGTGATCTCCGCAGTAACAACCTGGACAGCGATTCTGAATCAGAGACTGACGTCGTTGTTCAACATTTTAATCGAATGAGAAACCGCATCCCTCGAAGACCCGACCCTAGAGACGTTGCCGCTGCCAATTCCATGGAAGGTTCAGAAGAAAGACTTGGTGTGCAAGCCTTTAATTCCACCAACTTTGAGTATCCACTTGAGGCGTACGAACTAAAATACCCGTGCTTGCTACATGAAAGTAACTATACGTGCCAACACTGTGGGTCTGTGCTATGGAAAGAGGAACGGTCTGGGTCCTATAACTGTTGTAACCGTGGGAGATCTGCCATTCACCGGCTTAAACCTATTCCACAAACATTGTTATCGCTCTTCCAAACCGCACGTTTTCGCGAATCACAAAGGGCATATAACGGGTTATTTAGTTTCACAGCTTTGGGAGCAGGAGGCATAGAAAACCGATCGTGGACTCAAGGAAAACCACCGACAATGCTTACTCTCCATGGTAAAGCATACCATAGAATTTTCGACTTACAGGAGAAGTATCAAAACCAAAATGTTAACAACAGTGCCAGGTTTTACATATTCGATTCCGAATTCGCACAGACAACCTCCTCACAACATTTAGATTCACGGATTGCAGGCACTCTAAGATCCCACGTGAACAGCGAGATTAGGTGGGCTCGAGAATACAGGTCTGCCGTAGACACAATATTAAACACATCAGCGTCAGAGTCCAGTGCGCCTTTTATAGAGTTCAGTGAAGTTAGCAGAGTTAATGATGGACCAGTGTTGGGCGAGAATCCGAGTGCAAATGAAATAGCAGCTTTAGTGTTTACCTCAGGGAATCAAAATGATGCGCCGCGAGCAGTTATCACCTATCCAAGGAACAGCCCAGATAACAAACCACGCTTCCTGCCGCTTTGGAGCTCTGCATATGAAACGCTACAGTTCCCCCTGCTGTTTTTGCATGGAGAAGCAGGTTGGAGTAAGGGTAACTACAAAGAGAACCCGCCGTTCAAATCTAAAACAATGAACCGGTCAAACACCGAAGCCGTAACGTTTCCCTTCTACTGTAGGCAGCGTATTCTTTCGGAGCCGATATTTAAGATTAACTGCCGAATCGCTCAGGAATGGGTCTGTGATTCTTTGAGCAGAATGGAAGAAGAGCGTTTGAATTTCGTCGAAAATAGTGACATGCAGCATAGGCTTGCTTCCAACCGGTCCATTCAAGACGCCCAACCTCATGAACAACCCGGTAAATTGCTTCCTGCTTCTCACCCTGGCTCACCTGCCAAGCGTAAAAGTGATACAGAAGACGCTCTATGCATCGTGAACAGGCGAGGAAGACCGCATTTGTTCATCACCGTAACTTTCAATGCGGATTGGAAAGAGGTGCAAGAAAATTTGCTGCCAGGACAAAGTGCTTATGATCGTCCTGATCTATGTTGTCGTGTTTTCAAATTGAAGATGAAAGAAATTATGAAGGTTTTAAAGTCTGGCAAAATTTTTGGCGCTTACGACAGCCATTTAGCGGTGACGGAATTCCAAAAGAGGGGGTACCCTCACGCTCACATTCTCATGACCTTCAAAAATGCAGGCCCTGATGCCCTAAACGAAATGGACAAATGGGTGTGGGCTCAGCTGCCTGACGAAAACATAGCAGGAGGAAAACTACGTGAAAAGGTACTCAAATACATGATACACAAGCCGTGTGGGGCAGTTGGAAACATGAGTGCTCCATGCATGCAAGTAAACCGTCACACGAACAAAAAGTGTTGTAACAAGTACTTTCCGCAACCATTCAGAAGCATTGCAACCGTCAACGACAAAACTGGACGGGCAGAATATACTCGGAGGAAGAACGGTGACAACCCGACCATAAGAATGAGAGTAAACAACCAATGGAAAAGTGTTAGGATAGGAAACGAGTGGGTGGTGCCGTACAACCCCATGTTGCTCATGATGTTTGACTGCCACATTTGTGTTGATGTCGTCACCGCAACATCATGCGTTAAATACGTGTTCAAATATTGTCACAAAGGGGACGCGTTTATTCGAGCAAGGATACAGGGCATTACCTCAGAAGTTGAACAATATAGAAAAACGAGGTATATTTCAGCCGCAGAGGCGACGTGGAGACTATTAGGTTACCATATGGTGGACAGATACCCTGCGGTAACTAAGATTCACGCCCATCTTGAAGGAGAGCAACAAATCACTTATCCCAAAAATGCCACCCACGATGATAGACTTGAGATAGCCGCGCAGTCACAGACACACGTGCTCAGGTACTACATGCGACCGAAAAATCCCTGCTTTTCGGACTTGACCATTCTAGACTATTACGAGCAATACACTATCACCTCGCCCAAAAAAGATGACCCTCCGCTTGAGTTTGCTCCGCTTGGCAAATACCTCGATGGATACAAAAACATCGTTTCCAAACGAAAAAACGACGATCACGTTTGCCGAATTTCGTTTCAGAGTCCAGCGGTGGGAGATCTCTACTACTTGAGGTTGTTACTACACACGATTCCAGCCAGGTCGTTCGCAGAATTACGAACAGTGCAAACAGACACAGGCGATCCCGTTGTTCACCCTACTTTTCATGATGCCGCCAGAGCAAGAGGTCTCATCACGGGAGACGAAGAGTATTCACTATGTATGGAAGAAGCTTCAGTGTTTCAAGTTGCGTCCCAGCTCCGTGCTCTTTTCGTTACGCTCATTTTAGATGGTGCGCCAGCACCGAAGCTATGGCGTGACTTTAAGGACAACCTCATCGAAGATTTCCTTCTTAGGTTATCCACAGACGATGCCATACAAGCTGCCTTGTGTGAAATAGACCTCAAGCTAAACCAGCATGGTAAATGTAACGAACAAGTCAACCTTCCAAAGCCTATGCATCCGCGAACTGAATTTGAAAGGATGCGTGATGCCTTCGACCCACAAACATGTGCAGAATACGCAGAGCTGCATGAACCGCGACTGACCAGTGAGCAGAGCCACATTTACAAAACAGTCTTAGACTCAGTTCGAGCCGATAATGGGTGTCCATTTATGATTGATGCGCCCGCCGGAACTGGCAAGACATACACAGAAAAATGTATTTCCGCAAGGTTGAGAGGTGAAAGAAAGACAGTGCTCATCGTTGCTTCCACCGGCATCGCCGCCTTACAGCTCCCTGGAGGCTGGACCGCGCACTCCATGTTCAAATTACCTATGGACGAAGCAATGTCGCCAACCTGCGTATGCAACATAAACACCAACACTCAAAGAGCAGAGCTAATCCGCAAAGCGGACCTCATCATTTGGGACGAGTTACCTATGACCCACAGATATTGCATTGAGGCCCTCGACAGAACACTTCAAGATCTGATGAAAAACAATAAGCTTTTTGGTGGAAAAACTATTTTGTTCAGTGGAGATTGGCGCCAAACAGGGCCAATAGTTAAGAACGGCACCGCCACCGATACCGTCGACGCAGCCTTTATTTCTAGCCCCCTATGGAAACACGTTAAACGCATGAGACTAACCAAATCGCAACGAGACAAAGATGATCCTCAGTATGCTGCTTTTGTGCGGGCGATAGGCGAGGGTACCCACCCTACACAATCAATCGACGGCACGGACATGATTGCCTTGAATAACCACAACCTCGATGCCAATGACCACTTTCAGCTCAAATATACAACAAATTTCGATGAGCTCATGAACTTTGTGTATCCCAATGTCAATGAACAATCGCGCAACTGGGACAAACGCGCCATATTGGCGACCACCAACAACGCAATTGACCGTTCTAATGAAGCCATATCGGACTTGCGGCCCGGAGAGTACTGTACATACCTCAGCTCAGATACACTAATAAGTGATGAGACCACGCCTCACACAGCCTTTGCTTCTCCTGAACACCTCCACCAATTAAACGTGCAAGGTGTCCCTCCCCATGAGCTTTGCCTCAAGTCAGACGGACTTGCGATGATCGTGCGAAATCTCAACTTTTCGGAGGGACTCATCAACGGTCAAAAATGCGTTGTCCTCGCAGTTTCCCCAAACAGCCGAGTCCTTCAAGTCGAACTTCTCACCGAAACATCGCCCCATCCAATTGTTTTGATTCCACGTATAGGCTTTCGTGCGACAGTTGGAAGAAATGGCATCACGTTCATGCGAACACAGTTTCCCATCCGAACTTCATATTCCGTCACGGTGAATCGTTCACAGGGACAGACACTTACAAAAATTGGCTTGGACTTGAGATCACCTGCGTTTGGGCATGGTCAACTTTACGTCGCGCTCAGCCGTGCGCAAAATCGCCAGTCAATTATGTGCCTTTTACCACAAGAACATATTGTTGACGGCATTCCACACACGGAGAACATTGTATACCCTCCTTTCACCGCTGCCGCCACAGGCCAAGCTGTAACACCTCCACCGTATCAACCTCCAAACACCTCGCCTCCTGCGCCCTCCAATGCCTCCTCTCAACCGTCAAGTGACAGCCAAACTCCACCTCCAACATGGACAGTCGTCGACGAAATTGGGGATGGAGCATGCGGATTTCGCGGCATAGCACGACGAATATACAACGACCCAAACAGACACTACCAAGTACGCTCGGAAATACTCCAATACATGAACGAAAACCGCAACGACCCTAACTTGCTAAACGCCATTTCCGCTGGCATGAACCATGAACTACTCCAAGCCCTTGGTGAACCGCCACAACAGTATACATCATATGATAACTACCTCTCCATCATGTCTCACCCGCGAGCTTACCTTGGTGAGCCAGAAATTTACGCATGCATGCAACGATACAACATACCCATAAACGTTACTATCGGAAACAACCCCCGACCAAATCCTCAAAACGCCGACCCTTCTACCATACACCTGCACTATCAACCACAATCACGTCATTACTCTTCCCTAATCCTAAATAACCCTTCCACCGACCATCCGCCTGTCGCAGCATGACCGCGCCGCCAACGCGCCAGCGCCGGTGGTTCGCCTCTATGATCGTCCCTGACGACCTTCACCACTTCTTCGACCCACACTTCGAGCGCTCCCTCATTGCGGACGCAGAGCAAGAGGCCACCGGCGACACCCGGCAGCAAGTCGAAGATGATGCCAACTTCGAAGCGGAACTTCAAGACTACTACTCAACGTCCTTCCAGTGGCACATCAAAATGTGCCAATGTAGCCGTCCATGATAACTGTCGACCCCAAGTTACTCGTGGGGCCAGGTGTATATTTCGTGTATATATGTCAGTAGCCGCGGACACGCTCAGTCTCGTGCTAATTATTTCCCGCGGCATTGTCAGTAGTAAGTCTTCATTTTTTCAGCCATTCTGTACATGGTAGCCGGCGAGTACATATTAGCGGCCACCGTGGCATTTTGTCTAACCCTCAATAGTGAGTCTTCATTTTTTCAGTGCCGAGTTTGCGCGTGCGCCGCGCCGGCATACTGTCTGTTTTTTCCCGTTGTCAGCCAAGTATGTAGTCTCAGCTTTCGTAGCATCAAATTGTAAGTAGGGAGTCTTCATTTTTGCGGTGCCGAGTTTGCGCCAACCTCTTCATAGCCATGTCTGTTATGCGAACGTCTTTGAGTGGGTGAAGAGTTCGAGTTGCAATGCATCTGGCTACCCCGGCATACTGTCTGTTTTTTCCCGGTGTCAGCCAAGTATGTAGTCTCAGCTTTCGTAGCATCAAATTGTAAGTAGGGAGTCTTCATTTTTGCGGTGCCGAGTTTGCGCCAACCTCTTCATAGCCATGTCTGTTATGCGAACGTCTTTGAGTGGGTGAAGAGTTCGAGTTGCAATGCATCTGGCTACCCTGTCCCCATTTTGTAAGTAGTCACATCCGTTTTTCGCTGCCATACTGTACATGATTGCCGGTATTAGTGGCCACGTCGCATTTGGTCACAGAGTCTTCATGATTGCAGTACCAAGTCTTATTTTTTCAGTGCCCAGTTTGCGCCAACCTCTTCATAGCCATATCGTCTGAAAAAGGGTGTCTTTATTTTTGGACATATTCCATATTCCACTGCGTCCTTATTTTCAGTTTGTTCTGGGGATCACGCCCCATCAACAAATAATACATACCGAGTACAGTCGTCCCCGCTTTAAAGACACTCTTCTTAAGGAAACTCCTCGCTATAAAGACACATTTTTTTCCCAGAACATGGTGCCCCGCAGATGACAATAATAAGGGGGGGGTACCTTTTCCACTTTGCGCCCCCCCCCCAATTTTTTTTGCTGGGGCAGCACACTGCTGTATAACATCGACAGCGGTCTGCTGCAGCCCGCACTACCGCGTGTGGGTATGGAGATATTCCTCCCATCTGCTGGCGGGTCGTCAGCTGCCGGCTTGAAGCCATGTGGCGAACCCACGTGCCAGTCAAAGTCTCAACTCGTGTCAGGCAGTCAAAAGTTTGGGATTTTTGCCTTTCTCGTGGAGTTAAATTGGTATTTCTGTTTTGTGTTTTTGCCTCGTGTTGACCTTTGGGGAAGAACGGTGTCCTCTTTTCGGTGTATTTGCCCGATTTTTTTGTATGTTGTGGTCTGCGCTACCGACCGTTTCCTAGTGTCCTTCTAAGGGGTCGACTGGGTTTGTTTGGTCCCTATGTGGCAGGTAACTTGCGTGTATCGTATCAGAGCTAGTTCCAACGAACTGATGTGTCTCAGGTGTGTTCCCGATATCTCGGGCATGATGTTCACCGTGAGGATAACGCCTTGACAATAAGAAAAGCCTGCAACAACACCAGTGCACTGCCGTACACATTACAGCAAGAGCCTGCATCAACAACAGCGCACTGCCGTACACATTACAATAGGTCGTGCTGCACTCCTTCCCGCGTTTCGGTGGTGGAGGGAAATTCAAAATGTATGTGTAAAGTATTGGAGTGTACTACAGCAGTAGTGTTGCGGCCTTTCAAATCACGTGTTGTAGATTTTAAGCAACACAGTTTCGTGGTCGCATTCCTGCTTCAAATGCGCGTATTTTGACATATGTTACACCTCCATTGGCCCCGGGGACGGTGAGTTAGTGGCCCCGGAATCCTAAAGACACTTCCCTGCGTTAAAGACACTCCTAAAAAAAAAAACGCGGTGTGTCTTTAAAGCGGGGTCGACTGTAGTATTTCCTTTTCCTCCATTTCGGCCCGCTGTATTTTCAGTTTCTTCTGGGGATCACGCCCCATCAACAAATCATACATACGGAGTATTTCCTTTTCCTCCATCTCGGCCCGCTGTCATTCCACACTCAACACTCCCACCCTTGGTATGCAGGCGTACTCCTGCTGTGGAACCAACCAGCATCACCGCACATCTTTTACAGTAAACAGTAACCCGGAGGACGGGGGGGCCGACAGGCCCCCCACGTCCGGACACCCTTGTATATTGTATTAATATACAAGGGCTTCGCTCGCGGGCGGCTGGGCGCCGCCCGCTACGCTCGCGGAAGGAGGAATGGACATTCAGTAGAAAGGCGGAAAAGAAGCACAAATGGCGCAACTGGCGACTTGAAAATGCCAAGAGGTCCATATATAGTACAACGGTACAGGATAGAGACGATTATGATTATGAGTTTGTTATTATCATCCATTCGCCCAGTCCATGATGGACACGTCGGAGGACTTGCTTGGCATATCCTTCCACCTCTCAGGTAGCACCTAGGTCCTGTACACTTATTAATAGCTCTCTCTAAGTCGATCATCAATAATAAATTATCGCAGTGCATAAACACCAGGGACGCGCTTGTCAAGGATAGAGACAGGAAAACTACAACTTAATTAAGATGTAAAGGAGCGCAGTGCCAAAAAAAACATGCTGGAAGCAAGAACTTGAACGCACACACCGCAAACATGTGAAGTACATTTGTATTCCTGAAAGACGAAGAGCACGCATTTAGGCATAGTTCTCAAAAAACGATGCTGGTATAATAAACCACAACTTAACGTTCTATAAAGAACGTGCTGTCAACATTGCTTCCGAAGGAGCATGCAGGCTTGCTTGGACTCTTCCTCCTCAGCGGAGGTACCCAGCACCTTGCACTCTTGTTTTTTGTCGATGATCTTGTGGATCTGTCCACAAACGTTGAAGCAAGGCGGGAGAACGTCGATAACATGTAAAAAAGTATTCGTGCTTCTCTCCAGCAGACGTCGTAACCATCCTAATTATTGGAGCTCGTTTCGTTGTTAGTAATTGTTGTGGTATTGTTGTACTTGCTCTTGGTACTTGGAAAAAGAGCCGCACTTCATAGACTATACCCGCACGCCATCCCCTAGTCTTGAGCAAGAGACATGGATGTCTCGACTCGTGACACACAGGACGCAAGATAAGAGTAGAACGTACCTCGATGTCGAACGCCCTCGTGGCACCGTGGGAATGGAATGCGGGATGTATATCGAGCAAGTGGTCGCCTGCCTTCTTCAGGAGGTCACCGACCTTGATGTCGCCGGTGCACTTCGTGTTTATGTCCTCGCCGACTTGGCGGCCCTCGGCGGCTGCTTCGCAGGGCTTCTGCAAAGGACAACAACGGATGGGAATACCTAGCGTTCAGTGAATGTTCAAAATAGTAAGGCCACGTAGCTGTCGTCGATTTCCAAAGTTGGAAAGGAAGTCGTACAAATTAACACTGTTGTAATGAAAGCGGTCGTTTATGGGCAAAGCCCTGCCTGGTACCACAACGTTGCTAACACCTATGAAACCACCACTGGGACAGGAACGAACGGGATTCACAGTCGCAACTACTGGTAAGCGTAAGCCCCGGTATACTGCTATATAAGGCCTACCGGCGGAATACCGACAACGAAGGGTAAGAGACAGTACCTGCTGTATATATTGTTCGGTACTACTCTATTACTGCTGCTATCAACACTATTAAGACCGACGTGTACTGCGATTCCTGAAGAGGTTGCGCACCCTACTTGTACTCGTTAATACGAAGAGTTCATGTGGTTGTATGAAAAATGAGTAACAGTAGTAGTACACCGCGTCACTACATGAACAACTCGCTAACCCCAATCACGGGACTGCTCTCCAGCATCACCCAGGTTAACTTCAGCTTCTGTTTACTGCTCTATATCAACCTCCAGTGTGTACTGCGACTGGTGCTGAGGTATCATGCTGCTGTGTTATTTATCACTGCATGGACCATTTTTACAACCCTGGCTGACCCCCGTGATGAGACTTGCCCGTTTTCATTGCGTCTTACATGTATAGATACCACGTAGTCGTAGTCGTACATCCAAAACGTGTGTTTATATCACAGCACAAAGCGTCACTGCATGGACCACTTGTTCAACCCCCGCTTACCCCGATGACGGGACTGCCCCGTACTCGTAGTCGTACATACATGAAGTGTGTTTGGCTGTAAAAGAAATCGCATCACACAGCGTCACTGCATAGGTCTACTCGTAGACCTGAGTACTTGTACAATTCCCGCTTATACCCCGATGACGGGACTGCCCCGTGCATGTACTCGTACATGCAAAAGTGTGTTTGTACGCATGAAAAAGAAATCACAGCACAACAACAGAAATGAAACTCACGTTTCGTCAAGCTCTCAGCTCCTTCGTTAGGGACGCCGATCGAAGGTGAATCACAGGTGTCCGCGTCAAAACCAGTCACACACACGAGGGTTGTCGCCGCTTCCCCAGTGCTTCTTGTTAAGGTTATGAAGAGCTTGGCACGTGGAAGGCTCGTCACTCCTGCAGGTGTCGCAGACAGCGTACTGGGAACTCCTGTTTTTCCTATTTCGTGCGATGAGGAAGCCGTCACAACCCTTGCTCGGGCACGGCCAATCAGGATTGCCAGAAGAAGCTGAGTCCCGTTCTTGCCCGACCAGCTTCCACACGCCTGATCCCGAACCTCCACCACCCCCACTATTGTTGGCGGAGCCTCCTCCCGCACTAGCCGTGGTCCGCTTCGCAAATTTCAACTTCAAATTGTTATTGCCGATCCGGCAAATTTCAAATTCAAATTGTTTGCAGCCGTCAACGGCAATTCCCTCTCAACAGCCAGCAATGGGCCAACTTCAAATAGAAGTACAAAAAAGAAGTTGCTGAAAAAGCAAAATAAAAAGATCAGAGAGCAAGCTGTAAAGATCAGAGAATTAGAGCTAAAAAGCAAGTAAGAATGAGACTAGGGAAAGCAAGGAAGGCAAGGAACTTCGGGACGGTTCTTTTCCCCAGCAACTAATTTTCCTTTCGGCAATTACGGGCTGAGAAGGGCTGAGAGGGGGGAGGATATGCCGAGCGAGACGTCCGAGGGGGGCGAGGTCTAGGTATATAGTTTTATATAATACCAGCCGTTAGGAAGTCGCGGGGCACGATGCTGGCAATTGTAACTGTCGTCAGCTTGCGCGCGTTCGTTGGAGAATACGGACAATCGTAGATCTCGACCGGCGGTCTCAAAATCACGGTCGTAGCGCCCAGCTTCAGCCAGCTCGAAAGACGTACCCGTACCTAATTTTTGGCGCGGTGTAAATTAGAATCCCGCATCAATCAATCAGTTGTTACACATTTGGCATGGTTTGTTCTTTACTACTACTGCACTCTGTACGTACTGCTGTATCACTGCGTCCATTTAAGACAGGGCGCGAGGCTCGCGGTACCCAAACAAAAGCGAAACGCAAGTCAAGCGTGCCACAATCGCGCTGCATTCCACAAGAAAACCAGGTCAAAAACGCGTTTTTGTTGCGTGGTCAAAACCATTTCTGCGGGGGTCCAACTGGAACCAACCGCGAGCGTCAACTTTCAAAATCGTAAACCTCACCCCCACACCGCCCCCCCCAAATTTTCAATAACACACACGAACTGCTGATGAACACGAACTGCTTATTTCTACGTACTCACACATCTGGTCTGCGCAGGGAAGGAAAACAGCTCACATCTTGTTTGTGTAACTCCACCACCAACACGGGGAACAAACATGGGACAGAAAACACCACCAAAATACTTACACTACTCCGTTTTTTTTGTATCGGCCCTCATGCACGTAAAACACCAACAGCACCCGTTTTTTTTTGTCTGAGCCCTTACTCGCGTAAAACATTAACAGCAGTCAAGGACCAAAACGACGCTCTTGGGCTCAGGGTGGTAAGCGGTATCATACAAACACGAAACGACCACCAGCTCTACTGAGTAGTACCCCACAGCGACGACACGAAGACCACCCCACAGCAACGACAGACCACCCTAAGGCAACGACACGACTATCCGACGACAGCAACGACACGACCAGCGAACGGTTTGCTATAGCGTAAGGTCAGGCCAGCTTCGAGTACGCGTCGCTCTATGGAGTGGTTAACCCCCACGGCAACAGCACGACCATGCACAGCGACGGGTTTCTTACAGCATCAAGTCAGATAAAGTTCCAGTGTGTTCGTCGCTCTATCTTCTTGTGGCCTATACCCTACGGCAATGACACGACCAGCGGACAACTTCCTACGGCCTCAGGTCAACCCGGCGTCGAGTGCTTGTCGCTCCGTCGAGTGTCTACACCGCACAGTGACACGACCAGCGACAGCGAACGGTTTCCCACAGGCTCACGCCAGACAGGAATACCGGAGTCGAGTGTTCATCCCTCTATCGAGCGGTCTATACCCCAGAGCAACAACACCGCAACCGACAGCTAACGGGTTCTTGTAGAGTCAGGTCAAAGCTGGCTTCGAGTGTACATCGCTCTATTGAGTGCCATATAGCCCGCAGCGACGACGCGACCAGCGAACACCTTCCTACGGTATCAACTACAACGCTGGCTTCGAGCGTTAGTCGCTCTATCGCGATTGGTATACTTCGAAGAATCTCCCACACCAGCAACACGACCAGCGACAACCAAAAAAAAACTACGGCGTTAGGCCAGCCGGCCTTCTAGTGTTCGTCGCTCTACCAAGTGCTTGATAGCACACAGCAACTACACCACCAGGAAACGGTCCCCTACACCGTCAGATCAAAGGCTAGATTCGAGTTATAACACGACCACCTACGGCATCAAGTCAGGCTGGCTTCTAGTGCCCAACGGCATCCGGAGACCCGCTCAACCTCTGCGGCCCCATCCCCCACCGAACTCCCTCGGTCATGGACATGAGCGATCCCTTCAACTTCGCTTCCCACCTCCGCGCAGCCGCCGCCGCCTCCAACGAGACACGCCCTCCCCTCTCTGCCGCGGCCGCGGCAGCAGCAGAAGCCGCTGCAGCAGCACCTGCCACAGCCGCAGCAGCCGCCGCATTCCCACCACCGCCCACCCCCGCCCCGCCCCCTACCCCCGCCCCTACCCCCGCCTGCGCCATGAACCCCGGGGGCGCGTCGCCACCACCACGGAAGCTCTCCCCGTTCTCCAGCAGGAGGCAGGGTGTTGGTGAACCACTCTCGGGGGGTGGAGACGGGGACCGACTCTGGTCTGGCTGGCCTACTTTCCTGAGCCAGTCGGCAGGGCTTCCCAAGGGGTTTGTTACCGCGCCCGCGACGGGTTCGTCGTTAATGACCTCGAGGGAGTCTCGCCAATACATGGCGGCGGTGGCGGCGGCAGTGGCGGTGGAGACCACAGGAGATGCTCGTGCGGGCAGCTCCCGGGCACCCGGCTCCGACACCGTTGAGGTTGCCGTTGCCTGCGGTCCGGCGAGGATTGCGGCCGCCGCAGGGGAGTTGGGATCGTCGGTCGAGCCGGTAGGGACAGCAACAACTCCGGCCCTGTCGCCAGTATCCTTCAACGTGGACTGCTGCTGTTGCCCATCGGAGGAGCTGCGCACAAGAGGATGAGGGTGGGGGTGGGGAGGGAGGAGCGGAGGGAAGGGAGGCGGGGGGCGTTTGTATGGTATCGAGGATAGCTGCTGGATGCAAAGGGAGGGAAGGCATAAGGAGGGAGTCATTTAGTGTCGCCTCTGTATGGAATGCTGACGTATAGGTGCAGGTGAGGGCAAGACCCCCGAGCAGGGTCGGCCCCAAACACCATGCCGTCTGCAACACGCGATGCGTATAGCAAATAATATCGTACCATACAACTCACCAGAGCGAACACAAACTCCAACGAACAGCAAAGAGACAAACCCCACCGCGTCAAAGAGCTTATGAGTACCGGCATGCCTCACCTGCCAGAACACGAGCCTCCCCCTTCCTCTTCCCCGCCACCTCTCCCCAAAACCGCTTCCACGCACGCCGTGCCCTCCTCTCCCGCAGGCCCGCCCTGCGCTCGAGCTCTAGCGCCGCTCTCGTCCTTTTCCGCAACCCGTACATGGGGAGGGACAACCACCGTCGACCAAGCCGACCACGCACCACGCCCCTCCCCCTCCTGCCCCTCTTCCCTCTGCTTCCCCTCCTCCTTCTCCTCGGGCGCTGCGCAGTGTCGCGAATCGCCGTCAACGCCGTCGGTGACACCACCATCATCGCCATCCTCCAGCCCGTTCTCCTGCTCCGCCACGTCGTCGCCAGCGTCGCTACCTGCATCGAGGGACCCCAGCAGGGGCGTCCTCCGAGCCCTCCTGCTTTCCCGTAGGCCTGCCGAAAAGGTCTGGACCATCTGGTTGAACCGCGATGACTCTCCTGGGGGTGAAGGCTGCGGTCCGCGGTCGGCGTCCCCTAACGCTCCCCGTGCCGTCCCCGCCCCGACCCCGACCCCCGCACCCATCCCAACACCCGCCCCGAGATGCAAGGACCGATCAACGTTCAGAGCCTTACCATCTTCGAAAATGTCCACTACCTCAGTCATCCCTACCCCACGGCCGTGCCCTTTCCTGTTACCGCTGCCGCCGCCGCTTCCACCTCCTTCTACTTTTGACCACCCCAGCGTCTCCGCGCCGACCGGACCAGACGCCCCCGGCCTGCTCAAAGGACTAAGACTAGCTGCCGCCGTATCGCTGGTTGGCGAGGGCGAGAGGTGCCATTCAGATTCCCGTCGACGTTCGCCGACACCGCAGCAGCTACCGCCGCTACCGCAGCTATCGCCGGTACCGCTACCGACATCGCCGGCGCCGCGTCTTTCGAGAAGCCTGGGCGAGCTTGCCTCCGGGGATGTCGCGCCACTCTCCCCCCTTACCCTCCCCTCAACCTCGCTCCCATGTGAAGACGCGTGGAGGAGATCCAGAGACGGCGGACGGAGCTGCGGCGACGGCAAAAGGTCCCCCTCACCGTCGTTGGCTCCTGCAGAAATGGATTCCCTCGTTCCATCCGCCGAGCTACTGCTAGTCTCGATCTCGCCGGCCGCCAAGCTGCTGTTGGCTTCGATCTGACTTGGATTGACACCGTCGCTGGTTGAGCTCGCACCCGGTACCACCTCTGCCCCCTCGGTCTCATTTTGGTGAATATGTTTGGCTTCACCTTCGCCCCTGGGGGAGCTTGCCAAGCAGGCGTTGTCCTTGCCCTCGCAGCGACGCCGTTCGTCATCGGCTTCATCCCCGACATCACATTTTGCGTTTTCCGATTCGGCTCCTTCTCCTTCGCTACCTCCCCCTGAACCTCCTCTTCCACCTCCTCCACTGCTATCTCCTCCCCCCCCTCCCCCTCCTCCTCCCCCCCCCTCCCCCTCTCCTCTCCCGGTCTCCACCTTGCGAGCTCCGTCAGCAGCCACCACCGAGCTCGCGGATGACAATAAACACCGGCGACCATCACCAGAAGCGACAGCGTTCGCCGCGTTAGCGGCAATAGCCGCGCTAGCTTCAGTAGCCGAGTTCCCAGCAATAGCCACGTTAGCAGCAGTAACTTCGTTAGCAGCAGCAGCCGCGTTAGCAGCAGTAGCCGCGGCAGCCGTAGCCGCCGCGGCAGTAGCAGCCCTCGTAGCGCACGCAAGCGCAGCAGAGAGTCGCTTTTGCTCCGCGCGCGAAGCTTTAACCTCTCGCGCCAGGACCCGCCGGTGCTCCTGCAGCTCCCGCGCCTTCGCCTCCGCCTCTCGACACGCCGCCGCGACCACCCCTAGGTTCGCGCGAGCCTCCTCCCTGCCGGCCCTGCTACTCTCCAGCTCCTCGCGCAGGGCTTGCAGCTCGGCCTCAACCTCTTCCCGCGCCGCGGCCTCTCTAGCGACGCGGTCGCGCTCCTGGTGGCGGAGGATCAGCGCGGCTGCTTCGTGCTCGCGACGGCGCTCAGTCGCGGCGGACGCGGTTTCTCGTAACGTTTCGTTGGCCCTCTGCGGTGCGATACGACGGGAACGCGATTTTCGAAGCAAAACACACAAGAAAAATAAGAAAACCTAGACAAATAGATAATAGGAAAACAAGAAAATAGGTAAATCAGGTTCGACAGCAACTTAGGCTCCATGCAAACCCCGCCTGATCCTGTACCATGCGAGTCAACCCGTTGCGGTACCGGAGCGGAGGGACGGCAGGGCAAGAGTGATGCCTGAGTCTTGAGAGTGTAGTTGGGTGGGCTAGCGGTTGAGTGGGTTGGTGGGTGGGTGAGTGGGTGGGTGGGTGGGTGAGCGGGAAGGTATGGTGGGTGAGTTGGAAGGTGTGGTGGTTGAGTATGGTGGGTGGGCAAGTACGATGGGTGGGTATGGTGGGTGGGTGGGTGGGAGGATGGGCGAACTAAAAGTGTGAAGGCATCAAACAAGGTCGACCGCCAACGCAAGCACGCCACTCTGCTGCTGCTGCTGCTGCTACCGATACTGCTGCTGCCACATCAAAAACTAAGACGGGTCGACATACACACGCATCCGTATACAACGGCAGCTTGCGCTGCCGGGGTTGTAACGAAGACCACTGATAGGGACAGCTTACGCTATACCTACAATGGGATCCGAAGGGCGCGCCAGCTAGCGTTGGGCTGCGAAAGCAGCTGAGTTAAATCGACACACGACGCGTATGAAAATACGTGGAAGTGTGGTGAGCTAAAGCTTTATTTTTCGACCCCATCCGCCGGAAAAAAAACTAGGAGTGCCTCTTTCGACTTTGAGAGCGTGCGAGCACCGGGTGTGGCGAGTGCCCTCCTCGATTTCGAGGCTATCGTACGACCATCGCTAGTGTCCGAAGGGCTGGCGCTCAGAGACGGACAACTCGAGGTGCGCGAGCGCGACATGGGCATAGGCGCAGCCATGTAGTAGCATGGCTGTTTCTAGAATGTGTCGAATTAGACCGGGTTCGTTTCATCGTCTCGTTCAGTGACTCGAGGATGTAACACGGAAATATACGCAGACAGGTACTTGGTGTTAACATTATAGCTGCGCAGCAACGTGTTTCTTACTTCACCGCGCGATCGACCCATCCGCAATGGTTGCCATGGCTCGCGGTCACGACAAAGCGGGGACGAAAATTCCAACCACTTCGGTTAGGGCAACGAGCTGTGACTCCCAGCAACTACAACCGGAAAGCAAATAATAGTAAATTAACCGCCAGATCTCGCGCTGAGAGCTAACGCCAGCTCACCTCCTGAAAGCTAAAGGATACCATAGAGAACCTCCATGACACCACCGACGGAATTTCCCTCTTCGAATGCCACATGCCGCATACTTCATATTCAGACATGATAGCAACCCCCATGAACAGAGGTGCTCCGTCTCGAAAGGGATGCGTGGTCAATGGCCAAATAACTAAGACAAGCAAAAAATGAATACGCCCCCCCTTAACATGCCCCCCCCCTCCAGCAATGAACAGCCGAAGAGGCTGACACACGTACCTCCAAGGCCGCGACTTCCCGCGCTCGCTCCGACACTGCTTCCTCCAGCGCGGCCAACTCAGACAGCGCGCACACGGCCGCGCCCGAGGCAACCCCCCTCCCGCCGCCAGGCTCCGCTTCGATCCGCTCAACGAGGTGGGGGTCCAAGCCCCACCGTCGCCCGGCTCGCGCCTCGCCCTTCTTCTGCGTTTCCCGCTCGGAGTCGCAAACGGAGGCCGTGAGAGCCCGCACGAGGGCTGCGCACCTTGCCTCCTTGGCGTTGGACCGCGCTAGCTCGGACACGGCGGCGGTCTCGCGGCGTTGCGAGGCTTCGAGCGAGCCCCGAGACTCCCTCAACGTCTCCGCGAGAATCGCGATCTAATAGTACAGGTTTCAAGTATTATGGTTTGGTACAGTTTAGATATGGTACAGTTGTACAGTACAGTACCGTGCCGTACCGTGCAGCGCGTGCAGTGCAAAGGAAGAAAACAGTGTAAGACGACAGACGAGGCGAGGGGAGGAGAGGAGGAGAGACACGTTAATGCACCAAGGGACGATAATGCACCAACGGACGAGGGGGGGATGTCGCGGATTTTGAGACGCAAAGAGAGATACACATACAGCCGCACGGAGCACCCAAGTACCTGGATCGTGAGCGAGGCATCTCCTAGGGTTGAACAAGAGCATGTCTCGTATTATGCGACGAGAGTATTATTAGGCCACTAGCATTCCCAGGCCACAAAACATGTAAACATGTGCCACAGATAACCCAAGGGCAAGCGAAATGGATCCACCATCCGCAGCACAACCGGGCGTGCGGCGGGGCGTTGGGGTACGGGCACGGGGAGCAGATGGGGGGGGGGGGGGGGGGGGGGTTGACCTTTCAACGACGACCAAAATCATCCCACACTTACTGCAGTTTGAGGGTAGTAGTCTGTGTCCCCAACAAACGGGTGCAAATTCTACAAGCAGTAAGGCGCCACCCCCTCTGGTCGCGCCCCACATAAGCGCCAAAACACCAAGAACACACGTGCCACCGCAGCCGTGTGAATGAATACTATTGAATAGTAACCAGCTACGATGTGACAATCCAAACGTATACGAACCAGGTGTCACTTTTGGTCCGTGATATTTCGTTCCTGGGGTATTCTTACGCTTCCACCCCAGAGTGACTACGTACAGTAGCCTGCCCTATGTACCACGGATTGATGACGGTCATGAGCTACTCGTAATGACGCGTGCTACGATAGATGAAATAAGGTACGCCACTTTCTGGCAAAAAACACACATCCACACTTTCCGAACGACGGGGCTCCTTAACCCAAAATCGTCGAAATGATCATTCTGGTTTGGCAATACCAGCCAGGCATGATCATTTTGGCATACCTAGACCATGGGTTTGTTCGTTCGTTCATCGGGTATGATAGCGCTCTTCGTTTCGCCCTCTAAGGCGGTACTAGTGTGAGGTATCTGATACAGCACTCCTTCAATAGGTTACGAGCCTCAGTCTAGCTCTGGCCCTCTAAGGCGGTACTAGTGTGAGGTATCTGATATAGCACTCCTTCAATAGGTTACGAGCCTCAGTCTAGCTTTGGCCCTCTAAGGCAGTTTTAGTGTGAGGTATATAGGATGTGTACCAAGTGTTGAGCCTCAGGAAAAGACGTACACTACCGCAGTACGTGCCTAAGGCGCACAAAAAAAAAACGGTTAACCGCGGTTTTTGGAAACCCAGCAAGCATGTGTGATGATTCGATTTTTCAAAACAAGAACTGGCAGTGTTAGAGATCCGGTTAACCGGTTAAACCGGCTAAAAACCACCGGTTTGAACCGGTCCACCGGAAAACCGGCGCACCTGCTCCGTCAAGACGGTCTTCGCGCTGCGGAGGGCATCCCTCTCCTCGCGCACGCTGACGAAGCGCGTCCCCCGGATGGCGTCCGCCCACTCCTCCGCCTCTTTCTTGGTGGGCAGCCGCAGGTAGAACGTTCTGATGGGGCTGCTCTCGTCTTCCGGCGCAAGCCTCACCACGTTTCCTGGCAAAATTAAAAAACAAACACAAGGGTTTCCGTGGGATAATACCGCACGGGTATATGAACAAAAAACAAAAGGAAAAATAATGCTCCGGCATAATTGTTTTCCGGTACCCAGGGACGGATATTCATACACTAAAAAAACGCAGTACAAGGCAGTACAAGGGCAGTACAAGGCAGTACAAGGTGGTCCCTCTATACTGCCGGCCTAGTGCCGGTTTCTCGCTACAGTGCCTGTGAAATCGCTTGGCACAGACGGGAACAACCAGTAGTGGCAGTGCGCGGAGTAGCCGAGCCTCATCACGTGCCCTGGAAATAAACAATTAACACAGGTTTTCGTGGGATAACACCGTACATGAAAAAAAAAACAACGAAAAAACATGCCCCGGGATCATCGTTTTCCGGTACCCGGGGACGGAATGAACGTATGTGAATAAATGATGAATTAATATAAACGAATGAACGTACTAGAAAAGAAAAAGTTAGTGAAAGTACAAGACAGCAGTACAAGGAAGTCCGTCTATAAAGCTGGTTGGGCAATGCCGGTCGCCCGCTATAGTGCCTATAAAATCGCCTGAAACAGACAGGAACAACCAACAGTGGCAGTGCGCGGAGGGGGTAGCGACGGTACAAAGCCACAGCAGCTCTAGGTTTAGCTCGTGCCATGATAAGAGGTGGCCATCTTTGGCCAGTATCCGCTACAAAAATAGAGGCATATAGCACTCTTGGCCAACAATAACCAAAAACAAAACAAAACAAAAAACGGGGCCGTCCAACAAAGAAACCGCTCCTTAACGCTTGCGTGTTTCGTACAGAGTACGGTTTCTTATATATAATCCACCTAGGCCATGGGATTGATTGCTAATCGCTTGAACTTTCATCATGCTAATCCTCACTTTTGGGGGTGAGGGGCACTATCACAAAAAATAAAATAAAAACACTCAGCTTGCGCTGCCGGGGTTGTAACGAGGACCACTGATAGGGACAGCTCACGCTATCCCTACAATGGGACCCGAAGGGTGCGCCAGCTAGCGCTGGGCTGCGAAAGCAACTGGGTTAAATCGACACACGACGCGTATGAAAATACGTGGAAGTGTGGTGAGCTTAAGCTTTATTTTGCCCCATCCGCCAGAGGATTGAAAAAAAAAAAAAAAAAAAAAAAAAAATACACTCCAGCTGCGAGATGGAACGTTTTGTCGAAACTCATCTTCGCAAGCCGTGTGCGATACTCCGATCGCGGGGTTTACCAGGGTGTGTATCCTCATCAAGGATATAGGTCGGCGACTCCCCTTAGAGCTACAACAGCGCAGCTTGTACCAGGTTCAACAGGGTGATGGCGATCAATCTATGCGCGAAAACTATAAGACCCATTTTTGAGGGGGACAAAATCTGACGGCTGTGGAAGGAAGGCACAGTGAGGGAGGGACAAAATAACGCTCCTCAGACCAGGAGCCCAAGAAAATGAGTTTTACCCCTATCATAAGGTACCGCGTGTGTGTTGTTCACGTTAAACCGATACTTCCACCTATCTACACCCAGCACAACCAGTGCCCGTGCCGATGTCTCCCCCTGCACAAACCAGGACTGCTGTGGTTGTCACAAACCACAAGGCAGAGATAAAGACCACAACAGCAGCAAAGTCAGTTGGTTGTGCAATACTGCCAAACGCAATGAATACGAAGGCGGAACGGAACAAGCGAAAAGCCAGCACACCAGGCTACTCGGAAGGAACAAAACAAAAAGAACAATAAGAAAGAAGAAAAAACAGGTACCAGGTATGCAACACGTGTCGTTCACTAAGCCGACGTTGACGTTGGCAAAATCAGTGCTCACCATCGACAACCTGGATGTCCGTATACAGCTCGAGGTCGATCACCCCGTGCGGCGTGAGGTCGGTAGCCGCGGTATTCGCCCCAAAGTAGTAAAGAAACGTGTGCGGAACCACCAGGGCATGACGGCCCCTCCAACTCCCTGCACGCATGCATCAAACAGCAGCCAGACCGCGCGAAAGAATAACAAACAAAAACAGCAAGAGACGAAACGATGAGCCAGAAACTCTCAACACAGCAGTTGCTAACAATAGTGTCCGTACGCAAATCCCTCCGAAAAAACATTTTCTTTCCGTCTGAGGTCCTTTTACAATCTCGTCGCGTGGATTTTTTAGGGAGGTAGGTCACGTAAACGGGCCTGGAACCGCTTCCTGGTGGGACCAAGGTACGGGCTTAGATCCATCCCAACCCGTAACCCATCCCCTAAGCCTAACCCTAGCCCTGACCCTACCAACCTTGACCCCAATCCGTAGCCACAACGGGCCAAGGTTGGCCGAAAGCGGCCGGCTGCGCCGCTTTCGCGTCGAGCGATAAAAACTCGAGAGAAAAATCTGAGTTGCGGGCGGACCACGCTCCGAACCGTGGACCACGCCTATTACTACCAATTAGTACGAAAGAAACTTCCCTAAAAAAAATCCGTGCGGTCTTCTTGTAAGGTCTACTACTAGTGCTCCTTCTTGTTGGGCACAAAGGCAGATCGCGCGGGTGGTGCACACCGGAATCATATGTAGTCCACAGAAGTGAGTAAACTTCTCGTTCAACGCGAAAGCGACACACCGGGCGTTTATGGCTAGTTGGGGTTGTGGCCAGGGGTTAGGTCTGGTCTACATACACCAAAAAGATGCAAGTGGCGTCTCCTGGTCACCGCGGACACCACGTCGCGTCGGTTACGTCACTGATTTTTGCCGCTGCGTGACCGCAACCCTCTACCCCCTCTCTCCGTAAAAGCCTCCATATATAGCCGGAAACGCCACGGAATTTCAAGCTGCGTGATACACCGTACCAGGGCATTTGTGTACATGTACGATTGTTGTCATTTCCATTCCAACATAGTTGCTGTTGCTGTTGCTGTCATTGATGATAGAGCTTTTCACTGCAAATACTATAATAGTATTGCCATGTGCCGGCATGGACTGGCAACGAGGCTATCTTGTACCAGGTACTACCGCATTACAAAGAAGGCTCGAAGCTGCATCTCTCGAAAACATGTTTTCGTGAGATATGCTCGTGCTGCCGTGCACCAGTTACAATCATTTTTTTTTTTTTTGCGTAAGAGACCAAGACTATGACCTATATGTGTGTTAATCACGCTTCACATCAAACCAATATTAATTAACCCTTCTGTGACTCCAAGGTTTTTTTTGTGATAATAAAAAATGATCAATTCTCGTGTTTTTCACCGCACAGACCGGTCTGTTCAGCCCGGGGATAAAAAAGACATGCCCGAACTTCAACGCAGGGCGTTGTATAGCACAGCCACGCACGCACACACGCACACCTGGCAACACCCCTCGACTCGGCCTACAGGGGTACGCCGGTAGGCGCATGAAGCGTGCACGCCGCCTGGGGTCTTCAGCTGTGAGATCTTACGCCTTCCCAAGCCCGCGGCTGTCTGGGGCTTTTTCAGAGAAGTACACAAGTACGCTAATTCCCGCAGGACACTTTAACGCTGATTTAGCGATCATTTTTTTCCATCATTTTTACATACTGAATTTTGACTGCTCTTAGGGCGTGGGACCACCCGACCAGGGTGAAAATTGCATCGAGCGAACAATGGCGGTGATGTTCTGAGGGCCGAGGGGCCTTTTAGTGTAAGGACAGACGTCCCAAGCGTGTTACCGGGAGGCGACGCGGCCGCGGTGCGAGTTTAGCTGAGGGCTGCACTTCTACACAAGAATTCTCTTTTTGGGCGAAGAAACGCGCCGTGTCTGCTGTGCGGAGCCAACTTTTTTGTGATAGTCTCGGCGCGCGCGCGGGCTGCTCGACTAGCGGGCTGCGAAGAGCCTAGTGCCAGAGGGGTGAATATTTCCGCCCACCTACATCCAGCACAACCAGCGTCTGTGCTGACGCCTCATAGAGAGACGAGCTCTGCGGTCACACGATTAATACTAGACACATGCACATTCTTGCAAATACAGCGAGGTGATTTCGGCCGTGCCATGTCAACCGCATTGAGCACTCGGCAAAAACAAAAAACATGCAAGCCAACACACCAGACTATTTGCAGTAACAAAACTATGAAGAGCAGTACAATACTGCTGCCATACTTTGTACACAGTTATTAGTAGTAGATAACCAGGGTATACATTTAAGTCAGCAGTATATATATTGAAGTATACACCGCATCATGACGATATGACACAGGGGCGAGGCGGAGAAGAGCTGGCTACGCCACGCAGCAGTGGACGCCAAGAGCAGCAACAAGGGGAAACCGGGGGGCGGGGGGGGGGCAGTCGTACTAATACAGCTGTCGACGAGTGCAGAAACGAAATGATAGATCGTGTGGCAAGGTACCAGTTCGACTAATAAGTGGAGCGTGTGCTACTATAATATAGCCCTGAACATCCCACAGTAGTGAGTGGTAGCTTTTTCCTTATTTGTTTTCGTTGAGTTAAATGCGAAAAGCGCGAAAGCAGCAGTAACGACACTTGTTCTCTTGCGTCGTGTTGTTCTTTTTTTTGCCTTGTTCACCTCTTTGTTCCCTTATTTTCCCTCCCCGCCGGGCTTATGCCGGTATCTTCTTCCTCTTCCTCGTGTTGTTTCGTCCGTGCAACAGCAGTAATTTTCTGTTCCTCTTCAGCACGTATGTTGTTCTTCTAGCAGCCACTCTGGTCATCTCGCATCACATTCTTCAGAAACCCCGCCGTCTTTTTGTTTGTTTGCTGGTCTGCCTTGATTTGTTGTGTCCTCGTGCCCGGTACGCTAGCATTCCACTTGCTTTACCTTGACTAATTGCGGTCGTTTTTGGTATGCTCTGTCTCACAGCAGTCTGTGACCACATAATTTGTACCCGGTATCTCATTAGGATGAAAAAACAGCACGGACTCTAGGTGTACTGATGTCGTTGGGTAGAAAGAACGGTTCAATGTGAAGAAAACACACAGCAGCATGAGTATATTCACGGTACAATAGCAATTGACTTCAAACGACTGGCGGCCGTTGTCATGTATTGACGCCACTGCTGTTTTCGTTGCTGGTGCTGATGCGGGTGCAGTGTACGATATTGGGGGCGTGTCGGCTTTTCCGTTCTTAGTTCGTCCTTCGTCCCGCATGCAGCCAAGCAGCCTACGTGAAGAGTTTTTTATCAACTTGTTCTTCCTAGGCTACGTAACGCTATAATGTTTACGGTGGAGCCTGCAGCTATTTTACGGGTTTGTTCTTCGTACAACAAGGCGGCACGTAACGTACCGCCAAGGTTTCCCGTCGTGTTCTTCCACTTGATTTGGTGTAATATCACACCAGGTGCAGTTAGTACCACGAGATTCGAGATGTTCCAATACCTGGTACAAAATATCAGGATATGACACCAGGTATAATTCAATCTCGCAGCTGATTTGTATTTTCCATTTTCCTAAAATGTACAATGTAATATCACCCTGTTGACCCTGGCACAAGCTAGTTCTAAGGGCAGTCGCCGACCTCTATCCTTAACGTGGACACACGCCCAGTAACACGCGCGATCGGAATATCACACAGCCTGCAAAGATGGGTGTCGACGAAATCTTCCATCTCACAGCAGTAATTTTTTTAGTAAGTAAAATCCCAGGTACGAGGACGTAGTATGCGCGTGTGTTCTTCACATGTGTTGTGTGTTGCCTTCATATTAAACCGTCCATTCTACAGAGATACAAATTCTGTGGTCACAGACTAAACTTAGTAGTAATAGTAGCACTATGGCGGCGGCCGAGCCTATTCGTGAGTTTTTCTTTAAATAAAACCAGAGGGCACATACGCAACATCACACCGTGACCGGGCGGTCGGCGTCGCCGTTTGCTGGCGTTGCCGTCGGTGGCACAAGGGAAATCATTGGAGCCGGCGGCTCCGGTAGGATGACCAACGAGTTATCTAGAATACGTAAAAACAAGAGCAGCTCCCGAAGGACATACTCCAGCAACACCCCCACTCCTTGCTGTAAGGCTTCGCCGTGTTTTCAAACCTCCACTCAACCAAGATAGAGTGCCCTTTCGGAGCGCGCGAAGCCATTTTCTGCATTTAATGGTGGTACCTCGCGTTTCACCGTCTCGCCAATGGCCAGGGTGCACATCCCACTGCTTTCCCCCCCCCCAAGGGGGCGTGCACAACCACGGGGCGCATCCTATCGGCCGCTTCGAAGCGGCTGAGCCCTTTGCAGATCGTCATTCCAGCCCCAGTGTCGTCCATCACACAAGCCAGGCTAATACGACAGCCGGCCCTCCAATCCCGCCTCCCAGTGTGGAAGAGAGTCAGGCGGGGCCGTGCCCACTTTTACTTGAATTGCCCGCGAAAATTGGAGCTGTGACGCAATTGGCTGCCATGCCTACGTATGAAAAACTCCCGTAGTCCCTATTAATAGCACATCCTCCATTGCTAGCATGACGTAATAACGAGCGACTGCGAGTGAAATAAAAAATAAACTAGCTTCAAATACGAAAAAAGGGCTACGAACTTGAGTGGTCGATAATCATTTTTGCAAGCTGCGTGAAACTTCGGTCGCCCGAGTTGCTGTCTTAACCGCGGCAAAAGCAAGGGAGACTTCTTTTTTCGGTTTAGTTTCTTTCTGCTCATCCCCATCTACTATCTTCGCGCTTTTTCTTTCTCCTTCTCCCTCCCTAATCACTGCAGTCGTAACTCACATCCGAGGTCACAAAGCAGGCTCTCCTCCCCCCTCCCCACGACGGCACCGCCTTCACTTTATCGCGAGAATAAATTCAGAACTTGCTTCCCTCGTCGACGCCCTTTGAAGTTCTATGATACGTCCGCAAGTTGAGGACTAATACGAACACCCTGCTGCGCGAGTTTTTATCGACAGCCATATTATCAACACTATATGACAATAGACCAAACAAAATAGTCGATACTAAGTCGCATAACTACTGAGGTCGAGGTAGTAGGTTCGAATCTCGCAAGGGACTCTTTTCTTACAAATCGACAGGCCGAAAGCGCATTCGTAAAAAGCTGAAAGGCGGGAATGCTGAATGAACCCTATGCGCGATAAAAATGAAGGCAAGTACCGGGGGGGAAGACGGGAAGACTTGTGACCACGGCTTGTCCAGAAGTTCGTTGAGGCAGTATGAATATCACTTCGTACTGCTGTCACTCTCAGCAGCAGGCAACAGAGGCAGACATGCCGGCTGGGTGGCGTCATTTGCCCTCTCATCTATGTTGCCATGTGTTCGCTTGCTGTATTTTTTACCAGGTAGGTTCGTTTTGGTATTGGAACGGGGGCGATGCTGACGGCATGATAGGCACTGGTAGGCACCACTCTGTCGTCAGAAACAGTGGGCAGGTGATAGACCATGCGGCAATGCTCCTACTCCTACCGTTTTTTTTTATGCACAGCTAGGTGTGCATATAAGTCATGCACACCTACCTAGATCTTACTCTCGCAATCGTGTGCAAGGTTGACTTGTTGTGCGGTCTGCCAAAGGAAAAGGGTGCAAAGGTGACCGCCTCAGGGCGAAAAAAATATATACCAGGTACACATTTATTTAGCGGCCCTTGTCCGTGTACATAAGCCATGCACCCCTACCCAAAGTACTGAATTTCATATGTACACACCCTGGTCCCACCCCCTATGATATTCGGGCTAGGTTACGAAGGGCTTAGGCTTCTCGTCGGGTTGGGACCTGATACCAGCTATATCAGGACACTACTACTGCTACTGCTGTAGCAGTACATTAAATAGGGTTGCATATATATGCCTGGTATATTTCAACAAATTTTAACTACAGCAGTAGTGGTGTACTGGTATACCTGGTACCAGGTCCCAACCCGACGAGAAGCCTAAGCCCTTCGTAACCTAGCCCGAATATCGTAGGGGGTGGGATCAGGGTGTGTACATACGGATTCAGTACTTTGGGTAGGGGTGCATGGCTTACGTACACCGACCGATAAGGGTCGCCAAGGGTGTATATATTTTTTTCGCCCTGAGGCGGTCACCTTTGCACCCTTTTCCTTGGGCAGACCGCACAACAAGTCAACCTTGCACACGAGTGCGAGAGTAAGATATAGGTAGGTGTGCATTACTTATAAGCGCATCCAAATAGACACAATTTTGTTTTTTACTCCTACAGCAGGTGCGGTATGGTTGCTGCCCCCGACGTTGGTCGAGTCATCCGCGGTTTGCTTTGTTTTCATTTTTGCGTGCCGTCCTGCTGTTTCCCTCGAACTGTTATTTGTTCCTGTTTTTGTTTTTTTTCTTATTATTTTATTATTTTTTGTTCCTTCCAAATAGTCTGGTAATCGTGGCTTGCATATGGGGTGCCTTCCTCGTGGTTGATTGCCGTTGGCACCGCATATCGAAATCACCTCCTGTCTTTGCAATGATGGTACAGCAGTACATACATCTCCCGTTTCTCTGTTCTAGGAGGCATCAGCACGAACACTGGTTGTGCTGGACTGTGGACATAGATAAGTGGAAAATGTCAGGGCGAAGAACACAAGAATACCATTCGTAGCAGTGGTCGTAGCCAGCAGTGTACCGGTACCAGGCATGTGTTTTTCTGCAGTTCCCCGGTTGACCAAGAAGAACCAAAACAAGGGGGGGGTGAGGGGTGGTACAGCAGTGGTACAGCATACATCAGGGTTACAGGAGATTTTACCCGCAGTGCACAGCGGTGCAGTGGCAGCGGCAAGCATAGGCCAAGCTTGGAAGCACCACGTGCCATATCGTATGATTTCATATTTTCGAGTACTGGTGCTGTAGACTACCAGGTACTCTCGATGTTTGGCACAGCAGCAGTACTGCTCCTGCGGTCGCGTAAGTTGACATAACTGCCGCTGCGACATACGGGTATGATACACACATACTCTGTGCAATCTGGTCTCGACCTGTATCTCCAATCGAGGCATGATAGACGTTGTCAATATTCTCGCACCTGCAGCCTGGTCTGCCGCAACGTACCAGGTATGGTAGGTGCCTGGTGCCTATATCTTCGAGCGTATGCCGCTGACTGAGATTCACGTCCGCTTCGTGGGGCATTGCCGAATCACGGTTAAAAATATCTAGAAAAAACACTTGAAAAAAACACGATCATGAATCCTGACATCTGCCCAACGAGATCAAAAAGTAAACCAGAAAGCAACCAGTGCTGAACGCGAAGAAGCAACAGGAAATCCCTCGTCCTAGTGCGTGGCACGCTATGTCATCCGCGCCACGGGTACACTGGCCCACGAAGTGCAAGCAGCAGTGGCACTACGAGTACAAGCAGAGACATGACGAAATGACGAAATTGCTCGGAAATTGTGCGTACGTTGCTGTGTGTACCAGGTATCGATCGGGCTACGCAAGAAAATGTTACCTGGTAGGCTTTGGCTTTGCAGTTTTGCAGAGGGGTGGACTATCTAAACCATCGGATCGGAACACAGCATACTGCTGTACAGGAATATCATCGATGACGCTGTATTGCACCCACCTGTATCGTTGAGCTTGACCACGATGCCCTCCTTTTCCGCGAGGGGAGACAGCGCCGGCGCCGTCTTGTCGGGGCTCGACTTGAGAGCGATGTGCTTGTTGTTGTCGTTGAAAACCTCCTGCAGCCCTGTGGCCTCGTAGACTCGGCGCTTGAGCCTCTCACTCCCTTTCACGGCCGACCGCATGGCTGCCTCTCGTGTTGCAGTATAGACGCGCAGATCGCGGGGCCAGCAGAGCACCCTCTAGACTTATCGTGCGATGCTGTAGAGAAGCACGGCTTTAGTGGTACACCTTACGCCTGAACAAGAGCTGTGCGAGTAGCCACGCAGGAAGGTGCGGTGCAATCATTCGTTACCGTGATCGCTCGTCGTAGAGCGTCAGGTTCGACCATGTTTTTGATTTTCGATTGGTATTTACCATTCTCGTATAGACTTGCACGGCCGTATTAGGAAGGGAACCGGGGTCGCATAAAATGTACTGGATGAAATATAGGAGATCGCGCAAGCTTAGGTTTGATTCTTTAGGTCTGTTGTATGTGTAGAGCTCTGGGCTCTGGGCTCCCGAACGCCAACTCCTGCTGACCACCGGCTGTCGGCACAGAATAGTAGTCCGGCAGACTGACTCGCCGCCGCGGTGCCGACATGCAGACAGCAGTACAGGCAACACAGAGGTAGTCGCGTGCGTTGTGTCTACATGACTCTGCTCATCGACTTCAACTCGTGGTACACACATGACCAACATGATAGCTAGTTGTTTTCTCGCACAGACAGTGTGAGGGATCACCGATCACACACTTTTTTTCACCGCCCACTTTTTTTTTATAAATAAAATTTAAATGTAAAAAGCGACGAGTGCTCAATCAAGCCGCAAGCAGCATCATGTCATCTCACATACCTATAACGGTATACCGGTGGTATCATATCATTGGTTGCACACCGTTCGTAACGGGCCGGGGCGCTGGGAACACACATGCGTGCCGAAAGAAACATATGACAAACGGTATACACATCATGACATGGGGCGATGTTATTTCGGTTGTGTGACGATGCGACGCAGCCGCGCTGAAGCACCTCTAAGAAAATACCAAAATTGCCAAGGTTTCTATACCGAATCTCGAAAAATTCGTCACCGGGGATATCTCAAAAACTCTGTTTCACGAGAAATGGCGTTGGCGTGTGCACAAGCCAGCAGCGCAGCGCAACGACCAGGGCAGCCAGGCAGGAACGACACAACAGCGCAGAAGTATCCTTCCTAAACCCGACCGATCATGGCCAACACTAACCTTTGGCCGGTGCTTATGCGCATCATTTTCCCGGTGAGTACTTGGTTGCGAGAAGTAAAAGCGCTGCTTATGTTGCGGCTGTGATTCCGATGTGAACTCGTATATACGTGACAAGGCACTCCTAGACGGGCGGAGGTGGGGCTACCCGTATTTGCTAACACGAAGAGAATGATGGCTGCTGTGGAGCGTTGGTTAAATAGTGGAGGGCCAGCTGCGCTCGACCAATGCGTAGTGTGTGCAAGCCGGAGTGGTCCCTATCTATGCTGCCTGCTGCTGCTGCTTCCTTCTAAGACGGACATATTTTTCTCAAGAACAAAGAACCTGCCACAGAACGACGCTTGCCTCACCCCCATTTCCTGTATTTACCGCTGTCTTGTTGGGTACCTCTCCCCTCCTCCCCTGCGTACCTTCTCTTTTCCCAGGTATTTCCAGTTCTTTCAAAGAAAGTTGTTTTTTATTGTTGTTATTTTCTGTCTTCCTTGCACATAGTCTGGTGTTGTGTGTGCTGGCTTGCATGTGTTCCGCCCCCGCGTTCGCTGCCTTCTGCATTGCATCCCCCAAATCATCACCACCTGTGTTTGCAATGTGTACATACGAGTGTATCTGTTTTGTAGTTGTGACCACGACGCCCGTCTCTCCAGGCGGTAGGAGGAGGCATCGGCAGGGACACTGCTTGTGCTGGATAGAGATCGGTGGAAGTATCAGTCTAATGCGAAGAACGCACACGTCGTACTGCTGTAGTCTCTTCATAGTGCGTGCCGTGCCACACAACACCCGCACTAGAGCGGGACACCGAACTATCCCGCGCGGTATAGTAGTAGTGGGTACGTGGGTACTCTGTACCTGGTAGATGGCAAGGCACGCACTGTGGATACTCCGAACAACCCGGGGTACAGCAGCAGCAGTGGTTGCTCTGTAGGACAAGGTCGTGACAAGCGATCTTCACAGCACTACAAAGGGCACCCGCACTAGAGAGTACCCCTGCAAACGGGGGACAATGGCTGCGGTACAGCTGTGCAGTGTGCACAGCACTGCAGCAATAGTAGCACGGGGTTTGTGGTCATACGCTGCGTGATTGGACGAATTAAATTAGTTATAAAATATCTGATGAGTACTCGTATTGCCCTGAAATTCGTCGAACTCACGGCTGACGTCCTTGAAATATTTTTCTTTAAATATCTGGTACGTACGAGTACTTCGTATGTGTAATGTCCAACCCAGGTATTCGTACTCGTGTACTCGAACAAATATTCCAAGAAATACTCCAATTCAGTTACGGGCAGGAAATACCTCTCTACCAGGTACCTCCTAACCGTTCTGTCTAGTACAGCAATAATGGCAGATCAATCCAGCCCGCGGCCCGCGAGACGAGACCTACCGTTAGTAGACGCCCCGCCGGGCGTTGCGATTGTGCAAGCTTGAACAGGCAACGCCGAATACCTACTTTCAACACGGGGACGTTTTCTGGAAAATGTTTCGGACCTCCTCGCCCCTGCATCTTCAATCTAGCAGCATCGACAAGGCGCCCAGCATCGATAAAACCACCGAAGGCTGCTCAAACTCTTGTTGGAGCTGGCATCTGCCCATAGGTCGACATTTCTACGTAAACTACGGCCTTGCCTGTTTTCGGAAACAGCTCCACCCCCCTCGTTCGAATTGCTCACGAGCTTCGCGGGGGACGTCAAACCCAATCACTTGGAAGGGGGGGCGTTCACTATGCCCCCGGGGCGCTTTTCGCATTTTCTTTAAATCGAGGGCCTTTACTCCGGAGTATGCTCGCTAAAAACGTCCCGGGGCGTTTACTAGCGTTAATACGGCAGTTGCTATCCTAGAACTGCAGCACTAAGTTGCAAATCACGCGCCATGTTCAAGGTTTTTGTTTTTCAGGTTTGAGGGTGAAAGGCGTTTTCGGACCACCCCAACCAATAGACCACACCTCCATTTTAATTGGTCGACCTTCTACCCTGATCCTGCCCGGACCCCGGACTTGATGACTTGATACCCGATCACATTTTGCGCGTGCTGAAATATGACCAGCCGCCGGAGGCCGTGAGCGCGTAAGCGCGAACTAGCGTAAACCGTAGTCGTGTGGCTTCCAATTAGTGCTGCAGTTTTAGTATTGCAATGGGACGTGCCCCGCCCGTTGGTGGTGCCTGTACGTATCTTATAGATTTCAGATTTTAGGGTGGGCTAGTTTCCCTCGATCCCTTCTGTTCTTTTTATCGAGTTTTATTTTTTGGCGAAAAGAGTTTTTTTTAAGCTTGGTGTTTCCCCTTTCGGACTTCAGAGGTGACGTTATGCGTTACGCATACGCTCGCGGTAGCAAGTCCACGCGCCGTTCGCATGATTATTGCCGTTTTTCGCGAGCAACTCTTAAGTAGCGGCGCATATCTAGAAATATTTCAAAGTATTTTCTGGGCGTTTCTGCCCGGGGCTGCCGGTGTACCCACGTGTCCTAGCCGAACAAACGTGGTGACGTCCTGGTCTAGGCGACGCGCTGCAGTGCGGGCGCTTTCTGCGGGTGCTACATTCACCGAAGCGTCACAGCCCGAGTTGGAGCCGCTTTTTGTGTATGCCATGCCATGTCTGGTCTCAGATTACACGTGTCCACGTGCCGCTTTTCATCGCCGCTTCTCTGTGCTGTGTCGTGTGTCCTTTGTGTGGGCTTTTGGTGGTGTTTATCAACAACAAATTTGCTATGACGGCACTCTTTCCCCTTGCTATGGCAGCACTCTTACTCTTGACGGACGTCCGTCAATGAACTCTCCCCGTAAAAGATAGCATGTCCAAGTCTTGGTATACATTGACGGGTCAACACTTCTTCGGTGGCCCGTCAACAAATAATTGATGTGTAAACAACTGCTGCGAGTACGAGTACCAGGTACGAGCATGTTGAGCGCTGCCGCTGCTGCTGCTACTATCCCGAGTTAACAACATACGGCCACTGCTTCGTGATAACCTACGCGACCGCCACCCTGCCTTCTTCTGTGGTGTTCTCCCATTGTGTGCAGCGTCAAGAACACTGCTATAGTGGTCCCTCTTTAGTGCCGCGTGGGTCCGTTTATATGCTGGAAAACCTCTTTTTTCGCATTTGTTTTACCTCGGACGGGGATGATAGTAGTGTTTCATCCCCTGTATTGACGCCTTTCGAGATTTGCGGGTTGCCTGTCGGGGGCGCCGCTTACTCTTTCGGCCAATTTCGTGCGAACGGGCGCCGTTCGGCCGTTCCCACTTTTCTGGCAACAACTTGCATCCCTGAAAAAAATATCGATGGCGTCGTCGGCCATACGAAGCAACACGGGTCGGTGGGGAACGGGGGGGAAGAGTGTCGTAGGTCGAGCATGTACTCGAACTTCAAACGTGAGATACGTGGAAGTGTGGTGAGCTAAAGCTTTATTTTTCCCCATCCTCCGGAGGATTTAAAAAAAAAAGAAAAAAAAACGTGAGACGTAGGAGTTACACGCGCTGAATGACACTATTAATACTTGTAGAGCGCGCTCAGCGTCAAGGACGGTGGATTTAAGACCGCATTATTTATCTTTGTTTTAAGCTGGGCCCCAAAGGGATAAGTTAGACCGCAACCCTGGTACCACAGCGAAATATTATCTCACACTCATTTCGAGTAAGTTGGCGCCTGAAACATCGTTTTGCAGTTCTACAGAGGTTACCGCCTTTTCAAGTGGAAACCCGTTTTAAGGGGGGAAATTGCTTTAGTTTGCTATAGTTTAGGCAGTGGTTTTGGGTCTCTAGAGGGGTTACACCCTTTTCGGACTTGATTTTATGTTGATAGTAGTGTGCAGACCGAAAAACGGCACTCGCGATCTAATGCTGTTGTTGTTCTCACAGTAACTCGCATAATCAAATCCGTGGTCACAGGACAGGCTCCAGACACTCTGGAGCTGAGGAATGCCCCCAGGAAAAAAACACAGACAAACCAAAGGTGGTACACGCATATATCACAGCTGACGCAATTCATGCCTCCGCCGGAAACATATAAAAAGTGAAATCGGGAGTCAGCCTACGATGTGACAGGTCCATACTGGTGCATACGTCTCACTACTCGCGCCTGGAAAAACCGACTATACCGCTTGCCACCCAAGAAAGACTACCACGTTTTTTGGTTTTTTTTTTCTCACACTTTTACTTTCCAGCTTCTGGACAAGCCGTGGTCACAGGTGTCGTCCCTTCTTCCCCCCGGTACTTGCCTTCAATTTTTATAGCGCATAGGGTTCAGCAATCCCACTGCTCGTCGATTTTTCATCGAGTGTTGCTAACTCACGCTCTCGCGCTTTCCGCAAGTCAATTTACGTATATATTGATCGTAGTACCTATCACCACGCATACGCACGTCAGACGCAAGTCAATTGGAAACAAGAAACGAAGAAAAGAAAAGAAGAGAAAGGAAAGGAAAGGAAAGGAAAGGAAAGAAAAGAAAGCGAAAAAGGAAAGGAACGAAAAGAAGAAACAAAAAAAGCAAGAGACGAGGAAGCAAGGAAAGAGAGAGAAAAACGTTATACTAGCAAACCCTAGGAACTGACTAAAGACGACATTGGGCTCATAGAGGGTATCAAGTGCATCAATGGCACTGGGGAGAGAACGCCACAAGGCGAAGAAGTCAGGGCGGCCTTACGCTAACTTGTGACGGCCATTGGAAGGCCCACAAATTTCAAGACGATGATGGCCAGACCTAGACTTCAGTCTCTTGGGCAGGACGCCCCCCCTCCCCTGTCCCCCCCCTGCCCCCCCCCCCCCCCCTTCCCCCCTTTAATGTGAGCGCGTCTAGGAAAAGCTTGAGGCAACCCAAGTATCGCCATGCCGCACGCTTGCCTCACAGCCTCCTGCGATGCAGTGCGAACATATCTCCTGCACTACCACCAGCTAGGAAGAGGATTGCCTCGTGACCGCCGCTATGCTGTAATACTTATAAGTGTATCGCCAATGTTTGCGTCTGAAGTTTGGAAGTCCCAAGATCAGTGTTATACATCTGTGTGATACGTGTATACTACATACAGAATCTTGCAGTCTACACCACGTATAGGATTTCCCCCGCACCTGCAAAATGCGCGTATTTCAATAGTAGCGTATGCTAGGGTTGTGTGCTGTGTGGCTCGAGGTCGGTGCTTGGCGAGTCAGCGTTGAATAGTAAATGAGGGCTGTGTCGTTGTAGTTGTTGTGCTCACGTTAACTCGCATAATCAAGTCCGTGGTCACAGGACAGGCTCCAGTCACTCTGGAGCTGAGGAATACCCCAGGGAAAAAACACAAACAAACCAAAGGTGGTACACGCATCTATCACAGCTGACGCAATTTATGCCTCCACCAGAAACATATAAAAAATGAAATCGGGAGTCAGCCTACGATGTGCCAGGTCCATACTGGTGCATACGTCTCATTACTCGCGCCTGGAAAAAAATGCTATGCCGCTTGCCACCCAATAAAGACTACCACGTATATATTACACGTAATACCTATCACTACGCATACGCACGACAGACGCAAGTCAATTGGAAAAAAGAAACAAATAAAAGATAAGAAGATAAAGGAAAGGAAAGGAAAGAAAAGAGAAGAAAGCGAAAAACGAAAAACGAAATGCGTACTGCTGTGTGGCTCGAGGTCGGTTCGTCGGTGCTTGCTGGACAAAGCGAACAACGGAGTAATGGAGAAACACGAAACGCAAGCCTGTTTATAACATGAAACCAACCTGAGATAAACCGACCCGATCGCGGATGACTTGTCCGCAAGCCACAAAAACAGCGACCACAACCCGCGAAACCAAGCGCCGTATATCTGTGTTTTATTATTAAAAAAAAAGCACTCCAGCTGTGAAATCGAAGATTTTGTCGAAACTCATCTTTGCAAGCTGTGTGTGATACTCCGATCTGTTTTTTATTATAAAAATTAAAATACACTCGAGCTGTGAGATCGAATATTTTGTCGAAACTCATCTTTGCAAGCTGTGTGTGATACTCCGATCGCGCGTATTACGGGTTGTGTTTTTTATGTGGTGTGTGAGTAGTGCTATGATACGCTGTACGGTCAAATCGTCCGTCGTTGGAAGCCAGAAATGGTTAAATCGCTGTGTAGATGTGTGGTGCCTGGAAACGTATATTTTCACAATGCCGATATCGATGCAATACGACCTAAACTATTACTCATAGTGTCGCCTAAACACCGTTCGGGAGAACTAACTGTACAGCTCCTAGAAACGAGCAGGCTCAGGCAATTGTCGGCTGACCTCAGATCAAGGGCCAGGGCGTGGCGATGATGGTTACAGCTTTGAAAAACAAACATCTGGTTGTAGGAAGTTTCAGCTCTCTATATGAACTAAGCTAGAGAGTCGTTTGTGCTGGTCGGTGTTGCTTACTCGGTTGCCTGCGCGGTGACTAATATAATAAAAATGCAGTGGGTACCTACCGCATCTTGAGAAAAGGTGGGGTAAGAGAAAAATACAGGTGAGTCGAGGATAAATTGGCTTGAACCAAAACGTAGATTTACTTGGAATTAGTGGGGACAGCAGTGGGTACCGTTAAGAGAGAACGCTAATCAAGAGAGGTGCTATGGGCCCGAACCATACCTCGCTTAAGCCGGGGTACCAACCACTGCTGTAACGTTTTCTTTGGTTTCCCACGAGTATTTTTTTTTTTTTCATGTTGTCGAACCTCGCATCAATCGTATCATAGGAACGTCTGTCTGTATTCCCTTTGAACTGCGACGTCCCCCGGAGCCGACCACTTCCCGAAGGGAAGTCTTGTAAACTCTAGACTCTCGTGTGCGTGCGCTCTGATGTTGGCGACGTCCAGCCGTTCCCTCGCACTCGTTGCCTGTTTGCGTTCGAGGTACGCGTGTGCTTCGAAGTATGCGTGGGTACAAGAAGACGCAAACAACAAGTACCAGGTCATACAGCAGTTCCAGCAGTGGATAAAGCCTTCGAGCGTAGATCGCCGCAGCCCGCTTCCATTAGACAGTTGATCGGACCGCACCAGACGTAGACCATTGCCGGGAATACGCGTCCCTGATGTTGATCCCTTTTTTTTTTTTTTCTTGATCATCTCATTTGTTATTCTCGCACTACTCTCGCGCTCCCGCGCAGTAGTAACTCAGATCCGGGGTCACATAGCGGGTCTCCTTACCCCCCTCCCCACGACGGTATAATAATGCCTTCATTTTTATCGCGAGAAGAATTGAGCCTTTTCTTCCCTCGTCGTCTCGCGTGGGATAGTACCTACTACTACCCACGCTACTAGGCGCTCTCAGCAGTGGCCACAACAATACTTGCTCTGGTCCCAAAACTGTTGCTATACTCGTGTAGATACCAGGTATGTTTTCGAACCGTTACGAGACTTGAAACACGCCTTCGTCGAGCTCATTCTGAACCGCCTACCGCCTGCAAACACTGCGCAACTGCTGTGGGGGGCGTGCTGTGTATACGTGATTACGTGTTGCTGTCGTAAAGCTTATGTACGCGTACAGTCAGTGTATGTCGTGTATGGCCCTGTGGGGCTAGGGGCTAGTTTTGGTGTTCGTAGTACTACTGTGTATAATTTTTCGATCCACCCGCCAACCCCTTGTTTCATGTTTTGTTTTGCTACCTGGTACTGCTTTTACCAATTGGTTTTTACTTATTATTTTTCTTTTGCTGATCGTGTGCACGGGTACTGACCTATGGAAATGTTGTTTTTCTCCTGCGCTTTCCAGCTCGTATCACCGGCTCTATTTTGAAAGGAAATGAGAAAAATACACTTCAGCTGTGTGTGATGATGAGATAGACCAACAAGGAATTTGATAAAAATTCAGCTTTGCAAGCTGCGTGTGATACTCCGATCGCGCGTGTTACGGGGTCTATTTAAAGCATGTGTCCCATTGTCCACTTAGTTGTTTCGACCCCTTGTCCTGCTCTGTAGATGGTGATATATACCTGGTGTCATGATCGTGCGTACTGCCGTATGCTGCTGCTGATGTTGCTGCGCTGCCGCAGATCCCCGCCTCGTTCCTGTTCCTGGTGTGCTTGCCGCTACCTTCTCTGGCCCGGTGAGTGGATACAACCATGATGTATGCCATGAGATGAACCATGGGTTCCCATGGGACCCACGGCATTTACCGTGGACTAAGTCGGGCCGTTGGATGTTTACATCAGCAGCAATTCCATTAGTTCCACCAACACTGCTACTTATTGCGGTGGTGGTGCTGCGGCTTTGTGTGCGAGTTACTGGGCGTACGATTTCCGCCCTTTTTGTCTTGACGTTTGTGGATACGATTACCAGTAGTATGATAGGGATCGCCCAGTAAGGCGGTGGTGTGGTATAGAGAGCAATATGACCGCCTTATAGAGGGAAGCCGCCTTATTCATTCCAGGTTATGGGTGTCATTCCCCAGTACCGCCAAGCGATTTTGACCGCCTTATAGAGGGATACCACCTTTTTGGAGGGACCCCTACTGTAACGTAGTAAGATGCAGCGACGCGTGCTACGGTAGGGTTGTTGGACTACTTTTTGGCCAGATTTGTGCGGCCTGGAGGGGCGTTTCAATTGAGTAACTACCCAATGCAATCCTGTACGCGTTTTATGGTGTTTTTCGTTGTGTACCCTTCGATAGCCCATGGAAAATGTTTAAATGATCAATACCGCGGGAGAGATCGGATCCCTGCTTCGGGATCTAGATGGTTTTGGGGTAGATAGATAAAGCCGTGTTCTGTGTGGATCTGCGGGATCTAGATCGCATTTGCTGGGTGGAATCTGTACGATCTATAGCTCTTATACACACGTTTGCTCGGGTGGGATCTGTATGATCTAGCTCTTCCACACGTGTTTCCCCTGCTGGGATCTATATGATCTAGATCTTTGAACAGGTTTTCTCTGGTGGGTTCTGTGCGATCTGCGCATGTCTGCCGAGTGAGATATGTAGGATCTGCGGGATCTAGATCATAGTTTCCTGTTGAGATCTGTATGCTCTAGATCTTACGTTCCTGTTTCGCAAGGTGGAATCGGTAGAATGTTCGAACCCTTTCTTTTTTCGCCGTCAGGTTTCGGGTGGGTGAAGTACAGAAATACAGGGTAGTGAGGCGCCTTTGAAGATGATTGTTTTTACCTCTACCGTTACTCCGCCGTACCCGATCCCTAGGGATGAAGTCGGGTCGACACACCCCGCGCGTCCGTAGACCACAGCGGCTGAGGGCACCTCACCGCTTTTTCGAGAAAATGGTTGACATACTCTTTAAATTGTATATAGCCTATAACCCTAACCGAATGAAACGCAACAACCATTGTTAGTGTAGGGTGAAACCCCCTTCGTCTCGCACACAGCGTGCGTCAACCATCGTCTCGAAAACGTGGTAAGCTTTATTGGAGGCGGCGACTTGCGCTGCTGTAATCACGGTAGCCGCCGGTGATGACGCTTGTATTGCTCAGAGAGAGGGAGACAAACCAAACAACGAACCAATCACCGATCAACAAGAATAATTACTGACGATCATCGCGTCCGATCACAACAAAACAACGAGCCAATCACCATTCAAAAATAGTGCTGACGATCATCGGGACCGACCATATCTGATAGTCGCACATACTACGGCAGTACCACCCGTTATGTTACCAACCAACCACCCTACACCTTACTACCCAATCTATATTTTGTGATCATCGTGGCCAGCCATGTGACAGTCGTATGCATACTGCTTACTGCTTACTGACATACTCCGTATAACTTTGCGGTGTCGTTCGTTCTTCGTTTTTTACTTCGTTGCTTTCGTTCGTTGCCGCCGACTGCCACTCTGCTATGTATGACGGGCTTGTGAACTTACGAACACGGGGAAATAAAAACAAAAAAAAGGCGGTTCGTGAATCGATGGGTGCTCAGGCCCTTCGATAAGATATGTGAGTGGCGCAGTGGAGCTTATCACTTTGTCGAGATGATGGTTGACGCACACTGTGTGCGAGACGAAGGGGGTTTCACCCTACATTGGTTGGTTGCGTTTCATTCGATTAGGGTTAGTATGGAACCTGGTCTCTCACGGGGTCCCGGAGTCGAAGTGGTGAGGGTGGTCCCGGAGGTCTGGTACTCGTCGCGGATGGTCGGTAGTCGGAGCGGAGAGGTCGTCGCAGAGCTGAAGTCGAAGCGGAGAGGGCGTCGCGGTGCTGAGGTCCCTTGACGATCGTTCTCAACAGCGAACGCGACTGATAACCTTTCTTTCTTATATGTAGCAAGGAGATGCTAAGCCAGAGCTAGAGTGACGGTGGGCATATGCCCTTCGTCATGCGGCGGGATCATCTTTCGGTGGCTGACCTTCCGGGGACGGGTCAACGCCGTCTATGACGGGTGACGCCGTTCGCGACCCGGGATCGTGTATTGCCTGACCGGTGACGTGTCCTCTCGCGCATGCGTGTACGCGATCTACGATAGGTATCTACGACCCTGTCTTCCACATCACCCCCCTCTGTATTCGCTGCAAGCCCATCTTAGCTAAGGATGGTTTTGTAGCGGTCATCGGGAGGATGACAATTTTAGGAAACGGGGTGTCGATTTATCGGATCGAGACACAGCAGCTGTTATATGCGTGCATCCACTCCTTATAACTGACGTGTTTAGCAAACACGGGTGTGAAACACCGGGCCAGCGAAGATGTTTACATTTTCGAGCTTGCATGCTGACAGCGTGTACTGGAGTTGTATGGGGTTTCCAAATATTATCTCAACGCACGTATTCCGTGTGGCCACACGTACTGGTGCGCCCCTCGTGGTTGCTGTTCTGGGAACCACGGGCAGCGAAGTTGTTTAGTGATTTCTCTTTTGTGGGCGGGTCCGCCTAGATATTTTCACTCGGAGTCAGCTCAGTTGATCTAGGTGCATCAACGTGTGACTTCGTTTTAGGTGGGGTGGAGTCGCGTGAAGCTCCTTTCCCCTGTGTGTTTAGTGTTCGAACAATTTTGTTTGTGGCTAGACGGTGGTATTGCTGTTTTGTCCCGTTTGGAACGGAGTGCCGGGCACGGGCGTGAATTGTCACGCTTCTTACAGCCTCTCTCCGTTGGGTACAACAATTTTCTTAACGTCTCCTTGCCCCCGGCTATTCCCACCGGAATGCCGGGTAGAGTGCCCGTCAGATCATGGTCGACACGAGTGTGTACTGCCATGCCTGCTGGTGCTACTCTCATCACCGTTGTTGACTCTTGTGCTTACAGCTGAGTCAACTGTGTTAGCCAGCTTGTTCGTTATTCGGTTACGCCGCGGAGCATCTGAGAATCTATTTTGCGCTGTCTCAGTTCGTGCTCGTCCCTGCCTACTATACGCTTCCGTTTCCCGAGAGAAGGGAGGGGGGGCGCAGCAGGTGAGGTTATCGCGAGTTGCAAACCCTTTTTGGCTCGGTATGCGGCGATCAATTCGTGACATTGGGGTATTTCGTCCGCGCGATACTCGAGGTCGGATTCAGGGCCGTAACCTCGGAGTCTTAGGCGGTACTTGTAGTTGTGGGGGCTTGGTCTGCCAGGTCCCCTTTTATGATCTACTACCCTGTCTACGAAGTAGGACTCAATTTTGGGTTGAGCCGCGTCTGGATGGTCCAACTCGGGTAAGGGAATGGGGTTCCCTAAAAACAATTCCGCCAGCTTCTCAAATTGAGGTGCGGGTGGTGTTTCCCGTTGATGGTAGGGCTTTATATGGGCTAGGTGGACTGACACTTCTCGGGTGTCGTTCGTTAGTCGTACTCTATACACCACTGGTGATAATTGTGAGCAGACGACATACGGTCCTCGCCATGGTAATAGCAGCTTTGGGTTGGGCCCATCCGAATCCTGGTACGGTCTGTACACGAGTACTTCCTGTCCAGGTTTGAACACCGGGTACGGTTTAAGTTTGCTATTTTGTTCTGCCTGCTTGTCTGCACGCTCCGTTAAGTTTCGGCGTGCGAGCTCAAAGGCGATTTGCAAATTGTCCCGTGTGTTTTGTGCGAGTTCGTCGGTGTCTGCTGTTCTTCCTACATGAGGAATACCGAGGATTATATCGACTGGGAGTCGGGGTTGTCGTCCGAACATTAAGAAGAATGGTGTCTCATGCATCGTTGCACTAAAGCTAGTGTTGTGCGCTAGCTGCACGAACGGTAAGAGAGTGGCCCAGTTGCTTTGATCGATTGCACTGTGCATTGCTAGCATGCTGTGCATCGTTGAGTGTACCCGTTCGGACACTGAATTACCCTGCGGCCGGTACGGCGTTGTGCGGGTCTTTTTGTATCCGAGTATTTGTTGCAGCTGGTATATCACCTTATTCTCGAATTCGGGCCCTTGATCACTATGCAAGGTTTCTGGTGGGCCGAAAATGCTGATTATTCTCTCGATTATGGCATTGGCTACTGTTTCGGCCGTTTTATTACGTACCGGCAGCAGTACCGCAAACCTCGTCAGGTGGTCCATCATGGAGAGAACGTATTTGCATTCGATCCCTGCGGCTGAAGTTGATACCGATTTGTACTCTACTAAGTCAACCGATATTCGTTGAAATGGCCGCTCGACAGGTAAATGGCCTGTCGGGAGCTTGGGTCTGTTGTGTGCTGTTTTTCGTCGTTGACAAGCTTGGCATTTTTCGCACCACTCTCGTACGTCGCGGCTGATGGTGGGCCACCAATATTTCTGGCGGATTTTTTCATAAGTCGGGCGAGATGCGAGGTGTCCTCCGGATAGAACGTGATCGTGGTAGGCGTGCAGAATTAATCCAACAAGGGCCTCCGGTACTACGAGTTGATCGCGGAAGGTGCTTCGTTTTCGAAGATATCCCGGAAGGTACGATTTAAACAACAGCCCGTCCTGCACTGAATAGTAAGACATGGTTGTTTTCGTTTCTTTTTCGGGTAATGGTGCGTCTGCGTGCTGTATGTAATCGATGTACCGCCCGTACTCTACTCTTTGTGCTGAGCGGAGTTTTTCTTGATCGACGGACATGAAAACATTTGTCGCGCTCACGAATACTGATTTCACACTAAATAGCTCTCTATCGCTGCGTACTGGTTCTAGGTTATCCAGTTTGTCGGCTGAGATCTGATATGGTCGGGGGACACGAGCTGTTTGTAGCTTAGGATCATCTGGTACGTTGCGGCAAATGGGCGCGAGGGACGGCACAGCTACTTCTTGCTGGTGCTCGAACGCAAACATTCGTGAAAGCGTGTCCGGTACGACGTGCAGTTTGCCTGGTTTGTGTTGGACGGTGAAGTCAAAAGACTGTAATGCTATTGCCCAGCGTGTTAACATGTTCGATGTATCTTGCATTGAGTATAGGTATCGCAGGGCCGCGTGATCTGTCACACACACAAAATGTCGTCCCCATAAATAAGGTCGCCAGTGCTGGATGGCCAAGACCACAGCATAACATTCTTTGAGCGTAGCGGAGTAGTGGCGCTGGCTGTCGTTGAAGCGTTGACTAAAGTATGCGATTATAACGAGGTCATCGTCTTTCTGCTGGGCGAGGAAGGCACCTGCACCTGCTTCTGAAGCGTCAACGTGTATCGCAAAGTCTTTAGAAAAATCGGGAAATTGAAGTACGGGCGCCTGAGTGAGTAATTGTTTCACTGTTGCGTACGCCTGATCGTGTTCTGGTCTCCAACGTTTAGCGACTTCTTTGGCGGCCTCTTTTTTCGTGAGGGCTACCAGGGGTGCTATGATACCGGCTAAGTTAGGTATAAACTTGCGTACAAAGTTAACCATTCCTAGCACTGACCGCAACTCCTTTATGGTTTTAGGCGTCGGCAAGTCAACTATAGCTTTTACGCGATCCTCACCGATCCGAATACCGTCGGCCGTCAGTATGTGTCCTAAGTATTTAACTTCTCGGGGGCCAAACTGTACTTTCGATGGTTTGAGGGTGAGGCCGGCTGCTTGCAAGGCTTTGAACATATTTTCGAGTAGCTGTAAGTGGCCTGTCCAGGTAGATGAACAACATATACAGTCGTCCATATAAACCAAGAGCCCACTTTTTGGACCAAAATGTGCAAAAGCTAGTGACATGATTCGCGAGAACAGAAACGGCGCGTTAGCTATACCGAACGGTAGGCGTTTGAAAACCCACTTTCCGTTCTGCGTGACAAAAGCAGTTTTATCTTGTTCGCTCTCTGCTACTGGTATTTGGTGGTAAGCATTTTGTACGTCACACACAGTTATATAACGTGCTCCTCCGACCGTGTCAAGGTGGCTTTCTAAGTTAGGCATAGGCCACGATTTTTTGATCAGATTCTTATTTATGGTCGACCTGTAATCTACGCAGAACCGTGGAGTGCCGTCTGATTTTGCGACAATAGTTACTGCGGAACCCCAGGGACTAGGGCGCTGTTCAATGATTCCTTCTTGTTCCATCTGGTTCACGCACTTGTCGATAGTTTCCTGTACGCGAGGGTTTGCACGGTACGGGGTTCTATTTACAGGCCGTGTTCCTGGTTCAAGAGGAAACGTTGCTTCGGCCAGGGTACATTTACCTAGCTCTTGAGGCGACAAGGAAAAAACGCTGCGATATTTCGTGCATAGAGTCAGTACTTGTTCGCATTCGGCAGGTGTAAACGTGGTTTTATCAAATGCTCGAGTAAGTGCTGCACGAAGCTCGTTACGCGTGGATTCCGTTGTCTTGCTGTCTGTTTGAATTGCACTGGTCGTTTTGTTCAGGGCTACCGATACGGGCGCAATGTGACCTAGTAAGGTATTGCGTTTCAAGTATACGTATTGGTGGGACGGGTTCGCGATCTGGACTACTGCTGTTTTATCAGCGGCCGACCAGTGACTCACTGTACGAGCAACTATCATATTTTGAAAAGCTTCAGGTACGGCGGACGATTCGATGTCTTCGAACGTGACGATGAGTGGTTCAATGAGTGCAGCAGTGGTTTCTGTGGGTGCTGTCGCTGACACTACTTGTACTGCCATCTCACTCTCGGGGGGGATGCAGCATTTGTGTCGCAACAAGACAGGCACCGACTCTACATCAGTGTTAACTGTGACCACGGAGCACTGAGCTGTCGCAGTGTTCTCGGGGCGCGCTGTAAAGTCTACTCTACGATGAGATGCTTTGATCGTCACTTGAGAGGTTTTGAATGACAATTGCTCTGTACTCCAGTCGAGGACACCTCCGAAGGCGCCCATGATGGTGTTATCGAGTAGCATAATGTCTGGTCCTAAAGAGGGCAATACGAGCGCTTCGACTGGTAGGGTAATATCTCCTAGCGTAAGTTGAAAGCGAACATATCCTAAAATTTTGAGAGGCGACCCATCAGCACTGCTGAGGTTGATCGCTCCCGGAGGCACTGCAAAAATTTGAGTGTCTTTCATTGTGGGATGTGTCTGTACAAAGTGAACAGATATGCATGGTACATCGGTCGCGGTGTCAATCGTGACATTGTGCGCCGGATAATCATTAACTCTGGCGTTTACTCGTACGCGCTTTGACGTAGAGCTGAGAGCTGTGGGATATCTGGGATACCCACTCATGGCAGACGCGTGGAAAGCATCAAAGTGCGTTTCCCGGTTAGCGTTGCATGATAATAAAACATGATGTTTAATTTTCTCATTTAATTTGCGGGACGCAGCAGAAACATACAACGCTTGTGGTACCATGGAAGGTGAAAACGTATCATTCCGACGTTGACTACTCTTCTCGACTCTGATTGCTGCTTCTACGGCTGGTCCAACTCCACGCGGTACTGCTAGAACACTCGGAACCTGCTGCTTATTTTCTAAGTCTGTTACAGTATTCGACTGGTTGTCTGCATGTACTTGTTTCGCATGGGTACTCGCCAGAGGGGTGGAGCTCTTTGTTCGGCCACACTTATCCCTCCTCTTACTACTAGGTCTACCGGTACTTGCCACGGCTACGCTAGCTGATCGTGCTATCGTTTCTACCGCGGGTTTGGTGATCCTAGTTTGCCTACTCCCCGAACCGGTTTGAGGTAACCGGCGCGGGCCCCCTCACGGTTTTTTTGTGACTACGATGCCATCGCGCTCGTGCATTTTGGCGAGCCTGCAGTCTGGGCGCGAGTGCGAGTTTCGGTGGCGGCACATCGGGTAGTCGCATTCGTCGCCCGACGTTACTTTCGGCTTCCTGCTCCTACCCGCATCGCTACCCGGCGACCTGCCTCGCTTGTCGGTCGGGCCATAAGTCGCTGGTTCGAAGGTCACCCTTCGCTCTCGGCCTCGCGCCGCCGTCAGGTTGGACGAGATGGCTTTCTCAAGTTTTGCCATCGACGATATGAGCTGTCGGTTGGGCCCGGGAGATGTGCCAGCGACGGCCGAAGCATATGTGGTCGGGGAGGGGGTGGGGGCCGCGCGTAAGGCGTTGGTCTCATGTTTCTTGGCGCGAGTCCGTGAGGCTTGGTATGTGAGAGAGGGGTCTTCGCGGATGAGTTCTAGACGTACGTGCGGAATTAGGCCGGCTTCGAAAGATGCCATGAGCGATGTTTGCCATGCATGTTGGTATGGCGAGACGTTGACAGGAGCGGTTCGTTTTGCTTCGGCTAGGAGGCGCGCGTATGCTTGAGTTACACGCAGTCCGTAAGAGTCGACGGATTCACTACTGCCTTGCTTTAGGGTAGAGACGGTGCGAGCGAGGAGGACGATGCGGTTCACGGGGCTAAACAGATTTGTGAAAGCATTCACCCACTCCTTCCAGTTGCGTGGTGCTCTGACGTCTACCGCTTCCGTGTTCAGTTGGGCCAGCTCTTTGTCTGTGCGCCACTCTAACGTACCACACTGGATTTGGTTCATGGTGCTAGCTGCGTGGTCGGCTACCAAGTATGCTAGGTATCTCACAGCGTGGCGATCGATAACCGAGTCCGAGGCGCCGTCAGGGACGTGCAAGCGAATGTGAGCGTGAAAGAGCGCCATGATTTCGGGCACATCTTCAGTTGGCAACCCGTGCAACTTGAGCGAAGCGGGCATATCCGATTTTTTTATCGAATATTTTGGGTCTTCGTTGTGGGTGTGGGTTGGGCTCGGGGGTGCTACAGCAGAGGTTATACGTGCTGTGCGAGGTGCTTCTACAGCAGAGGTTGTACGTGCTGTCAGGGGGTTTGTGGGCAGTGCTTCTACAGCAGAGGTGTTACGTGCTGTCAGAGGGTTTGTGGGCAGTGCTTCTACAGCAGAGGTGTTACGTGCTGTCAGAGGGTTTAGTTGAGATTGGTCAGGGTGAGAGGTACGGCTGCTGTCAGAGCTACTCGACTGCTGTTGTATAGGCGTAGCAAGAGTCGTGGAGTGTTGCACGCGTTCAAAAACAACGTCGAGGTTTTGCTGCGGCTGTGGTACTTCTCTCACCTCATCGACCTTCTCGTCGGAAGGCCCACTCACAGGCTTCCGGCTGTCCGGCAGCACCATCTCCAAGACCCACGACGGCGGCGTGGTGCCGTCGAGCATGCATTTCTTAAGAAACGCGGCGGTCTCGACGCGGACGGGGTCGTGGCTCGGGAGGGCGCTTGGCGCGGCAAGGATGTCCTCTGCTAGGCTCGAGCCCTCCTCAACGGCTGATGATACCGGTGTCGTGCTCGGCGCACCAGCCTCATCTGCAGCGTCCCGCTGCTCCTCGTCGTCTACGGCCGGTCCGCCCTGGTCGGTGGGGGCGAGGGCCGCAAAAGAGTTCCCCGCCAGTGCGGGAGTCGGTTCCTCCGGAGAGGGCGATGCCTTGCGGGCTTTCCCGCGGCTCTTTTTTGAGCGAGCTCCTGAGCGTGGCATGTTCTCTGCTTCTATTTTTTTCCGACAACAACTTTATATAGGGTTTTATATAGGTTGTTCCGACGGTGGTCACCACTATGGAACCTGGTCTCTCACGGGGTCCCGGAGTCGAAGTGGTGAGGGTGGTCCCGGAGGTCTGGTACTCGTCGCGGATGGTCGGTAGTCGGAGCGGAGAGGTCGTCGCAGAGCTGAAGTCGAAGCGGAGAGGGCGTCGCGGTGCTGAGGTCCCTTGACGATCGTTCTCAACAGCGAACGCGACTGATAACCTTTCTTTCTTATATGTAGCAAGGAGATGCTAAGCCAGAGCTAGAGTGACGGTGGGCATATGCCCTTCGTCATGCGGCGGGATCATCTTTCGGTGGCTGACCTTCCGGGGACGGGTCAACGCCGTCTATGACGGGTGACGCCGTTCGCGACCCGGGATCGTGTATTGCCTGACCGGTGACGTGTCCTCTCGCGCATGCGTGTACGCGATCTACGATAGGTATCTACGACCCTGTCTTCCACATTAGGGTATATATAATTTCAAGGGAATGTCAACCATGTTGTCGAAGAAGCGGTAAGGTACTCTCGAGTGGCGTGTCGTTCGTGACCCAGGCTACCCTACATACGTAGGGGGGTCGCCGTTTTTTTTTTTTTGTTGTGCAGTAGCTCGGGATCACGCCAGAGATACACATTATTGTGTGTTTTTTCAACCATTTCGTCCAGGAGTGACGTCACTAGGGGGCGGTCATCGATGTATTTCCTATGGGTTAGTGTTAGGGTTAGGGTTAGGGTTGGTTTCATCCATTGTGGACAAACCCAAAAACGTTAACGTAGGGCACCGTCGGGATTACGCGCGCGTGGGTGACCCCCCTGCTCCTTTGCAGTGTAAAGCTTTCGGTGGTGTGTTAAAATGTCGATGTGAATTAGCAATGGAAGGGTAAGCTACGCCGGCCGAAGAAATAACCTAAAGCCTAATTTTCCGTGAGGTAAAGAGTCAGTCGTGCGAGCGATGAAAATGATGGAAAACTCAACATCCTGTTGGGAAAAAGGGGGTATATCGTAACATCCCCCCGCTACCGTAGCCTCGCCCTCGTCGTGCCCCCCCCCCCCCCCCCCCCCTCCTCGAGGGGGGCTGTAGTGTGGCTTGGCTGGCTAGAAAGCTAGGGCGACGGGATTCGCACCATGACTGCTGCTGCTGCTGTTGTTGCTGCTGTTGTTGCTGCTGCTGCTGCTGCCACGAGAGGGTGTTTGCGATTACCAAGATCTGTTGAGTTGAAGAATAAAAAAAACCGTAAAACATGAACACGTCATTGAGTTATGCTTAATTTTCGGGTGCAGTTTTGTTGGCTAGCTCGCTAGTCAGGTTGGAGTTATATCCCGACCAACCCTACCCAATGATTATTTCGTAGGAAGGATACGTTTTGGTTGTTTTATTTTGCTCATTTTTTGTGGGTTGGCTAGGCCTTGAAAAAACACACTTGAGCTGTGTGTGTAATGATGATGATGAGGTCGGCCAAAAAGGAATTTGATCAATCAAAATTCAGCTTTGCAAGCTGCGTTTGATACTTTGATATCGCGTGTTACGGGGTATGTATACCCTCGTGAAGGATACAGGTCGGCGACTCCCCTGCTAATGGTAGGGTCAACAGGACTAAGTAAGACATTCAGCCTTGTTCTGCGTACGGAAAGGGTGCAACGGACACAAGTGTCGAGAACAACACCAGACAAAAATGACAGTGCTTGTATCATACGAATACAGTTGAACAATGTACAATAGCAGCGGCCCACTTTCGTTTGGATATATACTATTAATACGGTAAAACTTCATACGTCCCTGGTACGTACACATCACGCTTTGCATTCATTGTGTTTGCTTGTGTTTGCTCATTGTGTACGGTAGACCTATCATTGACTTTTATAATCGTGCTTCCAGGTGCTTCTTACATCGTAACTGAGATCTCGACGCCTGTAAGCAAGTCTTCCCCCCCCCTCCCTGATATGGCGGTACGCGCCTTGGTTTATGGTACGTATATTAGGCTGCCATGCGGCAGGAATAGAAGGTGCCCCCCCCCCCCTCTAGACTCTCGTTCTGAGATCGGTAAAACAATATCACGGATAACTCGCGAGGGACTAAAAATCAGTTGCATAGGGCAATCACGCGTTAAAGTTTTTTCGCGCAGTGCTATTGTTTCAGCATTCGCCGGCGTTTCCGATTGTTGGCGACGTTTTGGGTGGGTGGTATTGTCGTGACGGTGCGATGCCTACTGTAGTATCCGGCTATCGGTGATGTTTTCGTTGGTTTTCGCTTGGGGACTGCTTCACATGGATGTGGCATGGACGTCAGCGAGAGTCGAGTTGCTGAAGTTGTGTACCAATATTTCTCGCAACGGGCACAACAATGGTTATCTGATGGTGACGACACCGAGTTTTCTGTATAACCCGTATATATGACATTTGTCGGTTGCAACACTAATGTTGTTTTTTTTACCCACCCCAATTTGATCTCCCGCGAACACCTTGATACCTGTGGATGCGGCTCTTCTGCTTTTTTTCGCGCTTGTTCTGTTCTCGAGCCTGTTGTTTTTGGTTGTATTTTAGTCTTTTTACTCGTCTTGGGCACGTATTCTTTCTCCTTCCTCCCTGCTGTGGTCGTAACTCAGATCCGGGGTCACTAGGCAGGCTCTTTTTCTCCCCCCTCCTCACGGTGATACACGCCTTCATTCTTATGGCGAGACGACGTCAGCCCTCGTCGACTCGCATCGAACATAAAGCTTGATACGGGGACCGCCGATAGGGACAGCTCGCGCTATCGCTATAGTGGGAGCCGAAGGACACGCCAGCTAGCGCTGAATTGCGAACGCAATTGAGTTAGATCGACACATGGCGTGTATGAAAATACGTGGAAGTGTGGTGAGATTGAGCTTTATTTTTTCTTCCCCATCCGCCGGAGGATGAAGAACAAAAAAAAATGAAGAGCTTGGTGATGAGAGCGTATGATACTGATATACAAAGGGTTTACGGTATAGATGCTGGTGGTGTAGAGCGAAATCGAAGCATTCGTCGAAACTCAGAGTTGAAAGCTGCTCGTGGGCCAGCCTATTCAATCCGAGATTCAACACAGATGTTCGTTTTTCCTATATACACTATATGCATTCCCCCCCCCCCCCCGTTGTTTCGTTTTGTTTTTTTCTTCTGCTGTTCGGCGGCGGTGCTTTTCTTGACGGGTGATTAGCGCGCGCCCTCTGACGTGCGTTCGATCCAAACAAATTCATCTTGTTCCTTTCTCCTGTCGTTTTTGTTTTGTTCATTTAATCTGTTTTGTTTGTTGTTCTTCTGTTCAGCTACAGTTTCTTGAGGAATTTTCTTCCTTTTTTTATCGACTGTTTTTGTTTTTGTTGATGTGCTTGTTTTTGTTTCTTCTTAACCTGTGCTCGTTTTTTTTTGCCCGTGTATTTTCGTGTGTGTGTTTCGTTTTCTGTGCGGTGGCGATGACGGCAGTTTCGTTCCGGGTAATGGGCGCGCCTCTGATCTACGTGATCATCGCGGTGTCGTTAGCTCTGTTCGGAACAATGTGCATTGAGACGTACTCCCTTGGGGCGAGCGAGGGAAGGGCGAAAGACTTCACAGAGAAGATGAACCTTAGAGGACGGTGAGCTGTTTTTTGTTTTGTTTTGTTTTGATTTTCTCAAGTATTTCATTGTTCTGGCAAAGCGAGTTTCTAATGTGCGACGGTGCCCAAGCATTAGCAGGGCTGTTCACGGGTCATGGTCCGGCCCGTGGGTCAGATCAGGTGGAATTAAAAAAGCTCGCAGGTCGGCTCGGCTCGGGAGGTGTTCGAAATCTCACCGGTCGGATTGGGTCGGGTCGGGTCGGATCGGGTCGGATCGGGTCGGGTCGGGTCGGGTCGGGTCGGGTCGGGTCGGGTCGGGTCGGGTCGGGTCGGGTCGGGTCGGGTCGGGTCGGGTCGGGTCGGGTCGGGTCGGGTCGGGTCGGTCGGGTCGGGTCGGGTCGGATCGGGTCGGGCAGAGTCACCCTGACACGATCCGATCGACCGGCGAGGAGTGATTCGACCCATGAAAAGCCCTGAACAATAGGGGCCTATTTTTCCAACCCTGCATGCCCGATTTTTCATGCCATGCGTGCTGCATGTCCCACCCGGCAACCGGAACCAGAACAGCTGTTTCCTGCTTCCCACCAACGCATACAGTTGACGGTGCCAGTTACAAGAATATCCGCGATCGTGAGTTCCTACTGCTGTACCGCGATAGCGAGAGCTTCGTACAGAGTTTTTTTTGTTTTTTTGTTTTTTCTGCTCACCCCATTCATTGGCTTCGCAACTTTTTATTCATCGTTCTCCCTCCCTAGACGTAGCTCAGATCGGGGGTCACCATGTAAGCAAAGGGTCTTCTTCCCCCTCCCCGCTACGGTACGTGCCTTCTTTTTTGTCGCGAGAAGGCTTCAGCCCTTTCTTGCCGCGTCGACTCGCATCGAATTGCGCCTACCCACGCCGCAAGGCGCTCTCAGCAGTACAGCCCCTTATTTTGTAGACTATTCCCACCGGAGATCTTGTGATATTTTTTTTCCTGACGATCGGTGGAAAAAATGTTCGGTTAGTCGGGACTAAGGTTGGCGAGTGGTGCTTCTTTCGTATATAAATAGCGACCAAAAGTTAGCTGTGGGACTGATGTTTGGGACCTCCTATTTGCGAGTTGCGTGTAGTGCTATTTTGGCTCCTCTGTGGCGTGTGCCACGCATCTGTTTATAGCTTCCCAGACCAGCACGGCGTGTTGTGTTGCGGTTGTACACCGGCGACGAGTAGGTGGTATCGTACGGGACAGCAGCGCGGTATCGAGCTGTGCGGCATGGTACACGGTGGGGTAAACGGTACGATATGATACACGGTTCTGTACGCGGTACGGTACACGGTACGGTTCACCGTGCGGCACGTCGCGGTTCGTCGCGGTGCGGCATGTTTTGCTTCGTTTCGACGTGATACGTTTCGGTCCGTTACTGCTTCAGGCATTTTCGAATTCGATCGGTCCCCATCTTTTGTCATTGTGTAAGTCAGAAACTCGAATCCACTCGTGTTACGTCAACTATTTTTCTACACTCCTAGAAAAGCCAAAATAAAAAACAAATCGGAGCGATGTGATTTCTGTACGAGATCGAGAAAAAAATGACTTTTTTTTTGCAAATGTTTTTACTTTGGTTTTATTTGGTACACCCCCCCGTGTCTGTGCTCTCGAAAAAAGGAGTATGTGTTTTCGGAGGGGGGGGGGGGGGGGGGACGTGCCCCCCTGCATATGCTGGAAAAAGCACTCTACACTCTGTTTTTTCCCGACAAGTTGGGTGCACTTCTGGAGAGGTTAAGGTTTAGTTTTTGTAGTGGCAACATGACCTGACTGTATTCCACGTTTTTTTTCTTGAATCGTGGTTCCAGTGGTGACACGGTTACGGCCACATATGGACTCGTGTAGATCGTTTATCTGCATTGTGCCCTCACATTTTGTTTAATTTGTTGACTTATCAGTTGTTTCTCCCCCCTCCTCCCCCCCCCCCCCGCCCCCTCTTTTTCCTCCCTCCACCCTCCACCCCCCCTGCCCCGCCGCCCGCCTCCACCAACGTGCCTTGTTCCACCACATCAACACCACCACACCAATACCACCACACCAATACCACCACCACGACGCCTCCACCACTACACCAAAATATCACACCACCACCATCAATGCCACCAACACCAACCCCAAAACCACCACCACCACCACCAACATCAACAACAACAACGACATCATCATCATCATCATCATCATCATCATCATCATCATCATCATCATCATCATCATCATCATCATCATCATCATCATCATCATCGTCATCGTCATCATCATCATCATCATCATCGTCATCATCATCATCATCATCATCATCATTATATCATCAACACCACGGTACCGGCAGCCGCTGGCGAGCGGAGCGCAACTTTTATATCTCCCTGATGTTCTTATCGTGCTCTATACTGGCCCACCGGGTTCGGCTGTTGCTGAAAGAGACGGAGAAGCTCACCGAGCAGGTCCGAGAACTGCGGAGGAGCTGAGCGCACGCACTCGGGGGGGGGGGGGGAGGGGGCACGCCAAACAGAGGGCAGGGAAGAGGCACAGGCAAAAAGGGGGGTAGGGAACGCATGCAACGATACCGTAGAGGTTTCACTTTTTTGCCGACATAATTTTTTGGATGACGGGGCTACTTGGCTCAAAATCGTCGAAATTATGTCATTCTTGTTGTGCAAAATGATCGACATGTATACCAAGGCGACGGGTGTTGCTCATCACAAAAAGCTTTTTCAGTTTCCCCTACCAAAAGGTAAGTCATTTTTGGGGGGTGAAGCGTAGAACTCCTGAAGTGAGAACCCTCAGAAAAACGGTGCACGTCTACGGTAGCATGTGTCGGGGGGGAGGGGGGCGGGGTGGGGGGGTACTCGATACTCGTGCATGGCCGTAGTTGTATGACCATAGCTATTAGACCCTCGCATCCCTACAATTCCGGGACGGTGAAGATGTCGGGTTTTCACCGACCAGGCAGAAATTTGCTTGCACCAAGCGCGAAGCGGGGGGCGGGGGCATTCGAAGAACGTAACGTACCAGGCCACTGTCCGCGGGTGGCCCGCCGTCGGTATTGTCGATGTTCTGCGTCCGATTGGCCCGCTGTTTTTCCGTCGATATTGTACCATCGATGCGTTGTGGGGTCCCGTTCAGATGGCTCTCTTTCCGTCGGTACTGTTGATGGTTTGTCGTATATCGCCTGTCCTGATGGCCCCAACTGTTCTCTCCGTCGGTAGTATACCGTGAATGCTGTGTAGGGTCGGTACTGTTGATGGTTTGTATTACGGCTCCGGCCCCAATGGCTCAGCTACGTATCCGTCGGTAGTATACCGTGAATGATGTGTAGAGTCCTCTTAGGATGGCTCTCTTTTGCCCCGTCGGCTCGTACTATGATATGCCCTGTCGAGGCGCTATCTGGGTGGCTCTCTTTCCGCCGTTAGTACGAATATGTTCGTAGTAGTCCGTATGTGAGTGGCTCTATTTCCCTCTGTTTCATTGTGTTTAAGAGTCCGTTTGTGCGCGGCTCTTTTTTCGTCGGTAACATTATACTGGTACAAAGGCCGGTAAACGCCCTGCATGGGTAGCTTACCTGCAATCGATTTTGTTTTTGGGGGGGGTGTTGGTGCAGCCACCAATCACAACCAACGGGATCCTCGGCCAGTCGGGTGCAGCAGCGTGGTCTCCTCTTGGGCTTGCTGAGTGCGCGGGCCGCTTCTCTATCTCTCGATGTGGTACGGTTCAGTACCAACATGTTTTGGTCTTTTTGTTGTTTCCGCTGGCAAAAAAGGGCGTCCCCCGTCTTTGTGAGCGGTGTTCCGCGGTTTGAACATCGCGTTTTGGCTGCGGGGGGGAGGGGGGGACGTTCACCTCTTTAGCGCCTGCGTGTGATCATGCTATTTATAGTATGTTTTGTGATCGTCGTACGTATAAATCATAGCCACTTGTTTAATTTTGTGTCAAATTGTACCAGGTACCAGGTAGGTTTCTTCGTCTACGCCAGAGAGAGGAAGGCCTCCGAGAACGTGCTGCTGTGTCTTTTAGCGGCGCCGCTCCGTTCATGCCACGTTTTTTTCCACAGAGTTGGGGTGTGGAACCTCGGCTGGGCGAGAGCGTTAACGTGGTCCACCCTCCCTCGGCAGGAGCACCTTCCTCTGGCCTCTTTTAGGTTTTGCTCTATATAAATGAATAAGCAATGTTGTTGTTCTAACATTTACTCGCATGATCAAGTCTCGTGGTGACCAAGCCTGCGGTATTGTAGTATCGCACCCCCGTTTTTCACTAGAGTATATTTGAGCCAGTAGCACGAGTGACTCTGTACCTCTCTGACGAAAATACTTTACGCGATATGCTTGGCGCAGCGTGGCTAACTATTGCATTGCGGATTCGTGTCGCTCTTATTAGTATAATAGCACCAAACCTTAACCCCTGTAGAGCCCCGAAACCCCTCCCTATACTATTTCCAAGTAATGTCCCCGAAGATGGTTTTCCAGTTGCAAAGGCGTTAAGACCGCAAAGGAACACGGGGTCACTTGCTCGAGTGACTGGGCCACTGAAAACAAATGCCCAAAACCAACATAACATGAACATAACATGAACATAACCCCCCCGATCGTAGCCTGGGTCTGGGTCACAGGACAGGCTCCAGTTGACCCCAGAGTGGTAGAATACCCCCAAGTATTTTTGCCGACGATACAACAAACAAATTTTTGTTTGGAAAAAAAAGATAAGCCTAAAGGCACCTTGCAGCTGTGTGACACCAAGATTTCCGTCGACACTCCTGTTTGCAAGGAAGCCGTGGTTACCGCTTGCGTCTGGTGCTGTGCGGACCGATGTTTTGTGAGTGTTGTGCGCGCGAGAAAAATGCCCTCTCTATTGATCCAAACCCTACCCGAAAACCCCGGATATGAACGTAGCGCCACATATATATGCCATGTGATCTACAAACTGCTGGTAACTGTGGTACCTTTGTATCTGGTAACGAAATATCGGTAGACACATGCAACGGTAAGTATATGCGACTGATTTTATACGATAGCCCCCCCAAAAACCAGCGACTTTCTTTATCGAACGTTTCATGGCTGATCGAGAAAGGATGGCATGAAAAAACAATCACCATACATGTTTTCTTGTTTGCCAAGGACTATCGAACCACGATGTCGGGGTGGCCAGTGGCACCGTATTTCGGGAGATACAGCCCGGAGCTGGTTTCTAAACCAGCGATTTCGTTAAAGGAAAATTGGGGGGAGCTACCGTAGAACGAATCATGCACCGCTTGTTTTTTTGAAACTCGTGATACGGTAGAGGTAGCACTTTCGTTCGAAATGGATTTCCTGAATGATGGGGAGTTACCTCAACCCAAACTCGTCGGGAAAAGGATATTTTTATGCATGATTCTCGCTGTACACCTAGAGGCCGGCGCGTGGTACGCTAGAGCGAGGTACCTGGTAGCACTGTTTGGCGTAAATAGTTTTCTGAATGAAGACGAGGCTTGTTGACCCCAGACCGTCGGAATGGCATTTGTTATAAGGCTTAGTTTGGGTAAGCTATTGGTTAACCTTTTGCGCAAGTGGTCAAACGGACTGATACCGCACTAATACCTTAACACATTCTTGTCTTTCTTTTGCAAAATTATTGTGTTTTTGTGTACCTGGGTCACGGGCCGTTTGTTTATCGGATTGCGCTTTCAGTTTGTTGCTAAAAAAAACAATTTTTGGGCGAGGAAAAAGACCTCCACTCGAGTGAGGAGCCCAAGAAAAAAAAAGGTGAACCTTTACCGTAGCATAATTGTGTCGGCCATGGGAAATTTCGTCCGGAGATAGCAGTTTTATTTTACTCCAAAGAAACAGTTTTGGGAGAGATCGTAAGAGCTCTGAAACTGAGGAACCTCAGAATGAAAAAAAGAGAAGTGGTGCACCGCTATCGTAGCACACGTCTCGAGGCTCGTAACCTATTCAGGAGTGCTATATCAGATACCTCACACTATTACTTCCTTAGAGGGCCAGAGCTAGACTGAGGCTCATAACCTATTGAAGGAGTGCTATATCAGATACCTCACACTAATACTTTCTTAGAGGGCCAGAGCTAGAGTGAGGCTCGTAACCTATTGAGAAGTGCTATATCAGATACTTCACACTAATACTTCCTTAGAGAGCCAGAGCTAGAGCGAAGCTCGTAACCTATTGATAAGTGCTATACCAGATACCTCACACTAATACTGCCTTAGAGGGCAAAAGCTATCTAGAGTGCGATCCGATGAACAAGCCCACCCATGGCCTAATGTAATGGAGCACCCTCCGTAGAAGGAGTGCTTATAGATTCGACGTGAAACAATGTCATATCATGGTTGAGGTGAAACCACGTAATATTAGATATCACATGCACGTCAAGGCCATCCTAGACGGGCGATAATGTAGGTGACGATGATGGGATAAGCAGGACGCCTCTAATCTCACTACCCTGCTCTACCCTGCCCAACCCTGTTTTACTCTGTCTTGTCTTGCTTTGTCTGTCTTTTAGAGTACAATGTAGAGGAAAAAATGTATAAGCTTTGAGTCTATCCAGCGAGCCATGAGGAATGACCAACCAAAGACACCGGAACCCATGAGGAACACGCTTCCCAACACCGACCAACCACGCATCCCCCATTCGGAGTACCACTACATTTGGCGTCGTCAGCCACTGGCTTCACATTGAGAGCCCCCATTGGTTCCACGTTGACGATCCCGTGTTGACTCTCGAGCCCATCTGTCGTTTCTCTTTGGCCTCTACCTTCTTGTTCGGTGGTATCTGCCCCCAAGAGCTCCTTGCTGTCGGGCTCCGTTCTAGCTTTGTAGGCAGCCGATCTGTTCCCCTGGACCACTTTTTCGTATCCTTTTTCTCGGCTCCTCTGCTCCGACGGTCCAACGACACTAACCCCCGTCCTGGCGTTGCAGCTAACATGTCTTGTTTCCCTCGACCACTTTGTCTTGTTTCTTTTCGGCTTACCTGACCATAGGGTTTTTAACAACACCGGTCTTAATCGTGGCTTTACAGCCCGTCCTGACTGTGCAGTCCAGAGGCCGTCCCCTCTTGGCCCCCGTTTTTCCCTTGGCTTGTTAGCGTACTTGTCGCATCGGTCCCACGTTTGGACCCCAATTTGGCTTCGCAGCCCATATAGGTCGTTTCCTGTCGACCCCCTTTCATGTTATGTTTTCGGCGAAATCGTTTTCGGAGGAATGCCTTCGCTACGTACCTAGTGTTGCTCGTATTCTTGAAGCAGCCTTTCAACGTCCCTTGCTATGGACCCTCCTTTTTCTTGTCAGGCTGCAGTACGTTGCTATGACACGATTTGCCTACTTCCTGTTCTTCCGTGCATTTTTATCGGTTACTTTTTTAGGGTTGCTCCACGTTAGCGACTCCGTGTTCCCGACGTATAGTACTTAGCTGCGGCTTTCTTCATATTGTCTTCTCTGTTCCATACATTATTTCTGGAGCTAGACACTACCAGCGCTTTTCTTCGAGCTGAACGAGTATCTTCTCGTTGACCCCATTTTTGGCTTACTTTGTTATGTATGGTTGAATAGCCTCGCTACGTTTGCTGGCATTGTTCCCGTTATTAGTTGGCCTCTCAAGGTGTCATGATGTCGACTCTCTTTCCGGCTTCCGATAGTACCTTCCGTCTTTCTGTGTCTACATTTCAGTTTCGTCCTTGTTTTGACTATTACTTTGGCTAGGTGACCTCACCACGTATTTCTTCCCATTTTGCTGGTACTGTACCCAGATAGCTTCTAACGGTACTCCACTGTTGCACCCCGGTTCAGCTTCCCGGCGTATCCAGTACCACCATTGTGGTGTTGCCTGTGCCACTATTTAGGGGTTGTCTTTCTCTGCGTTTTCGCAACTTGTTTTGGCAGCCTAGGTTTGCCGTTCCACACTTTGACCAAGGACCTTATGCTAGCCTCCTAGGTCCCACATTACGGCTCCCGTGCTTCTGCTACACCTCAGCGTACTGTGTGAATAGCCTGTGAACACAACGGTAGTGTGAAGGCTCTGCCTTCTATGCGAAGAGACGCAGAGGTGGCACCGAAATGTCTGTTAAGATCACTTGTGACAAGAAAGAAAAAGGGATAGTTTGGAAAGGGCGCTTGAGGCCAAAGAGAGAGGAAGAGGAAGGAGAAAAAGGAGAGTAGGGAGAGAAGGGAAAGTGACCATCGTGGGGTGCATCACCACGTGATCATCACGGAACAATGCCCGTAGTCCGGTAGAATACCGGGACAACGGGACAACCTCAACATACTCAAATCTACGTTTACATCTAAGTTCCACCGAAGATTCAACGTAAGATTCAACGTAAAATTCAACTCAATATCTTATTCGTGCGAATACACTGCTCGAATAGACTTCACATTAACTTAGATTTGAATCTAAGGTTCATACTCTCAACACGCCCCCATAATGCAAAGTCAGATTGCTAGAGAAGCCTCATACTTAGATATCAAATTCGTAAAGCTAGCCGCAGCTCCGATGTGCCCAGAAACAAGAAGTCCAACAGAAGACGGTTGTCGCGGTGCCTGTTCTTGATTTCTTCCAAATTCGAGATGCTTCATCCGTGGCCCACAAAACTGATGTTGAGGCTGGGAGTGTAGAATATCCTGAAGATGATGGTAGCAGATGCGCCGTGTCCACGGGAGTACTCCCTGCGTCCGGCTGTACATTTTCTGCTGTTTCAGCCGGGGGTGTTTCCACGGACTGAGTGTTCGTTTCGTCAGCGGCCTGGCCGCGAGTTACAGCTCGTGAAGGCCTATTTTTGATAGAAGATGGACGAGGACTAATTAGTTTGCGCTCGGGGCAAGGACGCCCTACCAGGATATCAGAGATCCCGGCATGACGCATACTTGTCACGGACTGAGCCGTGCGTTCCCATACGTCGAACCTGAGCCCATTAAACTTGCCGGTGAGAGCTCTACCAAGCTTGTCTACCGCATCACCTGATTTTGTGGACTCTCTCATGGTGATGTTGATGCTGATCGCTCATCGCTGATGCTGATGCTGATGTTGATGATGATGCTGTAGCAGGCTTATTGAAGGTTTCCTCTCAAACTTCCCGGTAAGATACGACAAACTTCAATGAGATGTCATTTGGTGCCGATCGATGTTTATATCGAAGGCCGAGGCTCATAACCTGTGAATAGCCTGTGAACACAATGGTTGTGTGAAGGCTCTGCCTTCTATGCGAAGAGACGCAGAGGTGGCACCGAAATGTCTGTTAAGATCACTTGTGACAAAAAAGAAAAAGGGATAGTTTAGAAAGGGCGCTTGAGGCCAAAGAGAGAGGAAGAGGAAGGAGAAAAAGGAGAGTAGGGAGAGAAGGGAAAGTGACCATCGCGGGGTGCATCACCACGTGATCATCACGGAACAATGCCCGTAGTCCGGTAGAATACCGGGACAACGGGACAACCTCAACATACTCAAATCTACGTTTACATCTAAGTTCCACCGAAGATTTAACGTAAGATTCAACGTACGTTTCAACTATATATCTTATCTGTGCGAATACTCTACTGCGCATTAACTTAGATTTGAATCCAAGGTTCATACTCTCAACATACTGGTTCTTTATAGTTTTGCCTATCGACCAACGGTCCCACGTCAGCCTTCCAGGTCCAACCTTCCGAACCCTGACATTGTTTTAGGCAGTGTTCTTTGTTTTCTATCATTTAAGGCTCTTGCTCTTCTGCCTTTCGACCAATGGCCCGACGCTTGCCTACTTCTTCGCGTCTTGGTTGTTTCTATTTCACTGTCCTACCGATGGCCCCACGTCAGCTTTCCATGTCCAACGTAGCGGACTCTGATGTTCTTCTAGGCAGTATTCCTTGCTTCCTTTCTTGTCTTTCGGCAAATGGACCTACCGCCCGCCCCTTTGGCACTACGTTTCAGGCTGTAAATTGTCTGGCCTTCACAGCGTGACACGTGTTCCCTTCTTCTCTTCTGACATTGTTTCTGCGTCTATGCCTTCCTCTTTGTCTCCCTTCGCATCCTTGCGCTCAGTGGCCGTGCCCTTCGTGTTTTCGTAGGCCGATTGCTACTGGTATACCGTAGGTACATACCCTCTCTCGAGCTCTCACGGTTGTGAGCTCCGTCATAGGGTTGTATATCTTGCAATGAGGCATTCCACCCTCATTATTACGAAGTGTGGGGGAATCTGTAGCCTCATTTTCGTTTGTTTCGAATAGCCGCATCTTCGATCCCCTTTCCAATTTTGGATGTTTTGTTGACATCCTTTGATTGCCAGGTGACCTGCATCTACGACTATTCAGGGTGGCCTAATGTAATGGAGCACCCTCCGTAGAAGGATAGTTTATAGATTCGATGTGAAACAATATCATATCAGGGTTGAGGTGAAACCACGTAATATTAGATATCACATGCACGTCAAGGCCATCATAGATGGGCGATAATGTAGGTGACGATGATGGGATAAGCAGAACGCCCTTCATCTCACTACCCTCTGCTCTACCCTGCCCAACCCTGTTCTACTCTGTCTTGTCTTGCTTTGTCTGTCTTTTAGAGTTCAATGTGTAGAGGAAATAACGTATAAGATTTGAGTCTATCCAGCGAGCCATGAGGAGAGACCAACCAAAGACACCGGAACCCATGAGGAGCACGCTTCCCAACACCGTCCAACCGCGCACCCCCCACTCGGAGTACCACTACAACAAGAGGCGGAAACATCTTACATCTATCTCCACTCGACCAAAAGGAATGACCTTGTTGTTCCGACGATTTTGGGGGTAACGCCTTTCCAACTGGAAACCCGGTTTTGGGGGGACAGTTTACTTGAAATTAGTGTAGGGAGGGGTTTTGAGGGTTCTAAAAGGGTTAAGGGCCCGTCATTCAGAAAATAACACAGCCAAAAAGTGGTATACCTTATTGCCTCTATCGTGGCGCGCGTCGGTACATACATGTTTTGCCCGGTCTAGCATATACAGGCGAAAACGTGCTGCGCACCGTAAAAAACTCTGGCGGGTTGATTGCCCCCTGCGTGCTACGGGAGAAGTATAGCACGTTTTGAAGCTAGCTTACTTTCTGAATGAACGGAGCTGCTTAACCTTTTTAGCACCGCACTCCCTTGGGACATGATGGGAACAAAACACTTAGAATTAGACTAGGAATATCGTAGGAGTTGGAAAACGTTGCCCCTTTCTTAGTAGGAGTCCAGGGATAGCGACCAAAGTAGACATTTGATTGACCCAAGTGCGATGTTATCCGCCGTCTCCGTCAGTGCGCAGCAAGCCGTTGTACGAAGGGGATCATGTCGTTCGTCTTGTTGTGTTTCTGCTACACAGTTCGGACACGAACTATATCACCAGTATCTCAGCAGCCCTGTTTTGTTTCGAATCGCCGATCGATGCTGTAAACGTAACTTTTATTGGTCAATTTTGCCAGGGCTTTTAACGAGTCATGACCCGGCCCGCGGGTCGGGCCAAGACATTTCCGAAAACTCGCGGGTCGAATCGAGTCCGGGTAAGGAGGCGTTCGAAATCTCACGGGTTGGGTCGGAACGGGTAATGAATTGTGCAAATATCACGGGTCGGGCCGGGTCGCCACCTGATGACCCGATCCGTTTTCCCGCCAGCAGTGATCTGACCCGGGTGAAAAGAGCTGATTTTTTCCCTCTGGAAGTCCCGAAGGAGTTTTATGAGCCAAAATCGTCGGAAATGACGTGCCATTTTCTTGTTTTGCAATATTATTTGTTTGAATTTGAACTACTACTGCTGCTTTATGGAAGGACATTCGATTTATATCGGAAAGGCATGCATCTACGCTATATTGTCGGAGGGCAAAAATGATGATAATATCTAGTGCCATGGTTTTGTTTCACATCAGTGTGATTGCACTTTTAGTTCTTACCCAAAATCAGTTTTTTGGGGTGAAGGTGGGGCGCGTACAGCCAGCTCCTTAACCCCTGTTGGAGCGCCAAAATCCTTCTCCCTATACTAACTTCAAGTAAATTTGTCCCCCCAAAAAGGTTTTCCAGTACTGTAGTGAAGGGGCGTTAAGTGAGAGCTAAGCCTCACAAAAAAACTGGAGTCATCCCACGGTAGGTAGGGGTTAAACTTTTTGCGCCAAAAATAGGTATACCCTCTGTCCGATTGAGCTCCTACTAAAGTGAGGAACTACCGGTTAGTCATTAGTCAAGTAATTTTCACGAGTAGAGCACACATTTTTTTTTCCTTCTGAGGGGCATAGAAGCTTGGTCGGGTTGTGCGAACGAAGAATGCCTTCGAAGTCATTTTTCGAGGGTGAGATATTGAGCTCCTCATGTGAGGACCTCAGGGACTTTCTGCTGCACGCCTACACGGGTACCGTGGAATGGCTCACTGGTACAACTTTACCGTAGGAGTCGTCGAAACGGTAGCCCCCCCCAGCTTTTCCTTAACTAAATCGGCGGTTTTGAAACCAGCTCCGGGCCGTATCTCCTGATCCTGAAATACGGTGGTGCCCCTTGCCACCCCGACGCTATCGTTTGATATCCCTTTGTTCCATACAAGAAAACATATGAAGCTGTGTCTTTCAAGGCAACCTTCCTCGTGTCGAGCACCCATGGAACGCGCGTTAAAGAAAATCGCTGAATTTGGGGGGGGGGGGGGGGGCTATCGTAGAATCAGTCGTAGGTAGCACGTGTCCTCGTGCAGGCTCAACCGCCGGGCAGAGTGAGTCATGCTCCCAAACCCCGTAACGTAAGCCGCCTACCAGGTACCTGGTATTCGTTTCACCGGCTGTTCGTAAAGGACCTGGGCAAACAAAGTGTTTCGACGCTGTCACCCAGATCTGCGAGAAAGAGGAAGTACGCGCAAGGTGCCTCCCGCAGTCCGTCTCAAAAGCGCTTCCTATTGTAGTACCAGGTAGAGGATGCAGCTCACCGTCCGTCCGACTTGCCGAAAACCTCACCACGACGCTTCGCGCTCGGTGCAAGCAATGTCTGCCTGGTGGTAGGTTACAACCCAGCGTGCTCCGTCCCAGTATCGCAGGGATGCGAGGGTCTAAGGGCCACAAGGCCTACGGCCATGCATGATATGAGGACACCTCCACCCCGACCGCACGGTCACTTATTCGTAGTAGTCGTGAAAGTCTGCCGACTACTATTAATAACTATTACGGAGGACGATAGTAAATAGGACCAAATATTGTTCGCAAAAATAGATGGATATATAGGTTTTTGTGTCCACCGTAGGTCCTATTTACTAGGGTCCCCCGTAATAGTTGGTAGATGCCGTTCGGCAACCAACACCGACTTGTACGGGGGGGGGCGGGGATTGTCAAAGAATGAAATTCCGAATATTTGAAGTTAAGGAGTCCCGTCATTCTGAAAACGTTGCAGCCAAAACGTGCTATTGATGCCTCTATCGCAGAACGGCGTGTTGTGCCTTCTCCAATAAGAATGCCATTCCCATCGTCACAAAAAAACGTAGTGCGAACATACCAGCGCACAAGCATCGCCAAAACAACATACCAGATAAACTGACACTGGCATCACCAAACAAACGCCGGTACAGCAGTAGGTAGCATAATCGCACAAATACTAACACGTTGCGTATGTACAAACATACATCTGTCCCCACAACCAAGCTCCAAACGAGCAGCAGCCAAAGACTAGAGTATATCGATAGCTGTTTTATTGGAAGCGGTGCATTTTTCTTGTTGATCTAAACAGTCGAGGGTAAATCCCACCAACTCCCCCTCCCAACCTCTAATATTGGTGGGGGAGATTTAACCACCAGGGAACATTCCCACCTTCTCCCCCCTCCTAGAACTGTGGGAGATCCAACCACCAAGGATATTTCCCGCCTCCCCCCCTCCCCCTCCCCCCGCTATTATATTTCGGGAGGCCCAACCACCGGGCGCGACGATAACGTAGACAAAAAACTGTTGCACAACAAATGCTACCCCTGAACTTAGCCTTCTAACCCGATTCCACCACACACGGATCCCCCCCCCCGTCCCCTCCCTCCCCCTCCCCTGTATGATTTTAGCAAACCCAACCAACAGGGATCTTCTACATCCAACCCCCCCCCCCTCTTTCCCCATCCCCTCGTTGTCATCCGCTTCCATTAAAGCCTCCAAAGCCAACTTATTTTTCGGGAGACCCAACCACCGGGGATCTTTGACACGCTCCCTGCCCCAGCTGGAATATTTCAGGAGACCCAAGAACCACCGTGGATCATCCCCCCTCAACCCCCAAACCCCTAGCATTATCCGCCTCCGCCGAAGCCTCCAAAGCCAACCCCTTCGGTGTCGTGGGGAAAGAGCTCTTTCGCCCACGGTGACCTAGAACCCACGCCGGTGTAGTAGTCGGCCCGCATGCGCACGAACCCAACCAGCTCCTGCAACAAACGTATGACAGCCCAGCCGACAACCCAGGGAAGAAGGGAGGGGAGGAAGGAAGGGGGGGGGGGGGGGGGGGGGGGAGAGGGGAGCAAGGAGGGGGGGGGGGGGGAGGGAGGGAGGGGAGGGATAAGGGGGGGGGGGGGGGGGGGGGTACTCATTTGTTGCCTTGCCTTAGTCATTTGACCATTGACCACGCATCCCTTTCGAGACGAAGCGCCGTTCCTACTCCTAAGGGGGGGGAGGAGGGGGGGAGGGATAAGGGGAGGGGGGGGGCGTGAACTGGGGCGCAGACGGCGCCTGCTTTCTCCCTCACGCGCGCCCGCCCTATTCAAGCATTCGCGAAAACCTGCAGCAAACACCCCGAAAAAAACAGATGAACCAACGCAGAAAAACAAAACAACATGCCAGCCCGATCACAAGAGGCAGGCAGGGTCTTTCTTGCCTTATATTTGCGATCACTCTGTGCGGCGTTTTTCAAGCGGGAGACTGTGTAGCGGCCCCATACAAGGAACTTGGGGGGTTTCCTTGTCGGGTGTAGTGTCCACAATACGGGGACCAGGTCTCCTAAAGGAGGGGAAAAGCGGTGCGGAGAACTTCGAGATCCCTTGAAATATCGCTTTCCCTTATCGCGGGGTCCCTTGAAATCAGTGCTTTTCACGGGTCATGACCTGACCCGACCCGACCCGACCCGACCCGACCCGCCGGCCACGCCAGAAGGTTCTCTAAACCTCGCCGGTCGAGTGGGGTGGGATCAGGAGGTGTTTGAAATCTCACGGGACGGGTCGGGTCGGGTCGGGTCGGGTCGGGTCGGGTCGGGTCAGAAGGTCTTCAAATCTCGCGGGTTGGGACGGGTTACTACCCTGACTCGACCTGAACCGTGAAAACGCCCTGCTTAACCGATTTAGAGCCCCAAAATGCCTCCCTATACTAACTTCAAGTAATTTTGTCCCCAAAAAGGGTTTCCAGCGGTGAAGGCGTTAAAATGGGCCAACTATGCTGAAGTAGTGTCCCACACATGTGTCGTGTGTCAACCAAAAAAAAAAAAAGCACCGGTTGCGCGTCTCTCTGCCCGTGGTTCGAACACTCGTATTCTACCATACCTCCTTCGGCATTTCCGCGAGCTTTCCCTGCTGCATGAGCGACAGGAGGTTCTCCGGCGGAACCACGAACAGGTTGACGATCTCTCGGAGCTGCTCCGCCGCCGACGTCACCTTCGCGCATCCGAAACTTCTCAGCACCTCCTGCGAGCACGTCAGCACAGCCGATCGACGACCCGATTTTGCGACAAACCATGTACGACTGACTTGCTTCAGTTGTGCGAATTCGAACCGTTTTTTCTTTTTCAACTTTTGGCTTCAGTTTTGAGGTTCATTTGGACTTGTTACACCTGATACCCTGCATTTTTTTTCTCGAGGTATCACTGTACTTTTCCATTCCAGAGTGTGGTCGTTGCACCCTGTTCTGTGGTGACGAACTAGGTTATGGCGGTGACTAAATGTCCTCCTTACGCAGCACCTCCTGCAGGGCGATAACGCCGACCGACATGCGTACAAAAACTGTATAGAGGGGGGGGGGTACACGGGGGACTACTATTACTACTGAAGAGAGGTGGGTGTGTCAAGTCAAGTAGACCTGTCTTAAGCCGGGACTTCTCTTATATTGGAATGACTATTAAGTAGCTTATACGAGAGGCGTGTGTCAGGCCAATTAGACCTGTCGAAAACCGGCACTTCTCTCAAATCGGAATGCAGGCCACCTCTTAAAATAAACTGATTCTGACAACCGAAAATGTGGAGGTTTCTGCAACTTCGCAGGCGTTTCGGACCTTGGGAAAGGGAAAATCGAAAATCGGGCCCGATTTTCTCGAAGTCCGATCGGCCTTTTTCCGAAACGCATCCAACGACGTTGCCGATTCTTCAGAATATCGGTTTGAATTTAATAAAACATACAACGAAACCAGTTTCGGATACACACCGCTGTTCCATCCGAAAAAAATGCCTGTTTTTCGTATAAACAGCGTCCGAATAAGATTTTGAGGCAACCGCGGTGTATATGCATATGTACCATTTTGATTTTTTTGCCTAGTCCGTCCCTTTTTCTCCGCCGGCGCAGAGTTTTTTGGTGTGCTTTCTTCTGCAATGCGATCAGACTACCCGTCGGTATATTATCAGCCGTGTGCCGGGCTCATGGGACGTCCGTGGCGCGCGCTATGGCCGCGGAAAGCCGCCGAGACTGGCTCTATTTCGCGGGGTATGAGACACTTCTGTCCCCGGGCAACCACACACTAGACGTATTTAAGCCTCGAGGTTAGGTCTTAAGTACTTCCAACTGGAAGAGCTAGGCCATTCGATATTTCGACCTTAAACGCATAAAAAAAACAAGATATGTCTAAAACTCGAAATAGTGGTCTCTTTCAGTACGCATAAAAAGAAAAGCCGAGGAAAGATCAAACTACTTGAAAATAGACTATGATATTTCTGCACTACTCCAGACGCAGATGGCAAGACGAGGATTTATGTCATGAGTCAGCACATGAGTGGGTGGAAACTTCGAGAAAGACCCTCCCCTGCCCATGCTGTGCGAGCTTGAACAAACGGCCAAAACAAATAACTGGTGCCTGGCAAAAGCATTGAGTGCTTCGTACTCCATACTCGCTTCATATGTAGGATAACTCGCAGGCGTCTGCCGCCTTCGGTGTGCCTCAGTGTGGCAGTCAGTACAGCAGCACAGCAGGACTGGCCCTCAACCCGGTTCAATTTCCACCCTCGAAATGTAGGCATCCGTCTGATGTTTCCTCGAGCTTTTGTCGTCTGAAATGCTGTTGTTTGCTGGAAAATACTCGGAAAATTGCTTCAAATATGCACTTGGGCCAAAATGTGCCCAAGTGCATATTTTGGGAAAATCCACATCTCGCCGTGGTCTGCCGTGGTCGTTAGGTCGATAAAATAGACCTATTTTGTAGACATTTAAAACACGATAGGGCTTAATTTGGTTTAGAGCCTAAAATATAGGCATATCGTCAGGCTTAAATACGTCTACTACACACACGGTGGAACTTTAGTCCTCGCACGTACATCGGGGTGGCATCAAAATGTATTTGCGAGAGAATTTTCCCGCACTGCTAGACGCGGGCGCGGTGTATATGTACCCGCTGCAACGACGTGAACTATGTCATTACTGTGAGTTCTCCCTCACAATTGACACGGTGGTTACCATACAGCAGTAGCGAAACCTGTATACAGTAGGGCTCCCGGTTCAGCGGTTCCCTGTTTAGCGGTTGGACCCGATTTAGCGGTTCAAAATTCTGCTGACACCGCGGTACCCCGCTTTAGCGGTTGTACAACCGCTAAATCGGATTGTTACCGGTTTAGCGGTTGTTTGGGGTCATTTCGGCTGGAATAGCGGTTGTGTACATACCCCGGGGAACGACGGGTCACTTTCTGCTGCAAACCTCGCCGGCACTCACACACACTTTCACAGCAGTATACAAACGGCCTACCCACTGCGGTTCGCAGCTACCCGTTCAAGGCGAAGATGTCCTTTCTCGCAGCGCATGCCTCTAGGCCAGCAAGGCAGACGGATATCCGCGCCATGTTTTCTAAGACGTAGTCGAGTGTACAGCAGTACTCTCCGAGGTTCCTGTAGAGTACGAAGTGTGAAGTACGAGTACACCACACTTTTTTTGTTTTGTGTTTCCTTAGAGTGTTTCAAGTCCAAACTCCGGGGCACACGCTGCGGTTTGTAGCAAGACGAGCAGGAGCGTACAGCAGTAGAAGGGGGGTTCCAGCAGGTGTTATGTGCACGTACAGTATGTTACCCGGATGCGGGTACACACAGGTGGTGGTTCTCTTCGCGATGCTTGATACGTTTCATCTAAGTTTTAATGTCTATCCCGCACTACCGCTGCTGTATTCGTACTACTGGTCCCGCGGCAATCATGCTGTACTGCTATATTCAGCAGCCACATATGACGCTATCTAGTTTTGATCGCAATGGCAACGCTACTTTCATTCCCAGTATATGGGCTTTTACCCGGTTTAGCGGTTGTAAACCGCTAAATTGGGACCCAGAATAGCGGTTATTAACCGCTAAACCGGTTTACCGGGCGGTCCCGGTTTAGCGGTTATTTCGCCCTTTGGCACTAGGGACCGCTAAACCGGGACCCCTACTGTAAAGAGATATAAAGTAGCAACACAACCCAAGCAAAAGTAACGATGTGCACACAACAGACCATATCGGCAACAAACATCGGTATAGGCACGCGGGGAAAAATACTGGACACAGAAAACAAACAACAAATTGACACCAATGATTCCTCTAACAGCAGCGACAGCAGTACAAACCCATCAGACAGCGAAAATGATCAAGACAACAACAGCGGCAACAATAACAATTCTGGTCAATGGTCCATTATTCCCGAGATTGGTGATGGTGCATGTTTATTAAGATGTATCTCGCGTCGTGTGCACAACAACCCAGCTTTACATCACATCGTCCGTGCACATATTATTATTGCCCACATCACAACCAATTTGTACACCGTTATCCCAGGATCAGGTTTCAACACTTTCCACGACAGCATCTTAGCTGGAGCAAATCAAGGTCATGTAGATAATAAAGAATCGTTTGTCGGTGTAGACAATATATTTTTCTGAACGGAACAAACAACGCCAACGTGCCCGAAAAAGTTCCGTTTGTCTTGCAAAGTTCCGTCAGCAGCACCACCAGCAAGCAGCACGTAGTCCATAGACAAGTTTACTGTGAGTTCTCCCTCACAATTGACACGGTGGTTACCATACAGCAGTAGCGAAACGTGTATAAAGAGATATAAAGTAGCAACACAACTCAAGCAAAAGTAACGATGTGCACACAACAGACCATATCGGCAACAAACATCGGTATAAGCGCGCGGGGAAAAATACTGGACACAGAAAACACACAACAAATTGACACCACCAATGATTCCTCTAACAGCAGCGACAGCAGTACAAACCCATCAGACAGCGAAAATGATCAAGACAACAACAGCGGCAACAATAACAATTCTGGTCAATGGTCCATTATTCCCGAGATTGGTGATGGTGCATGTTTATTAAGATGTATCTCGCGTCGTGTGCACAACAACCCAGCTTTACATCACATCGTCCGTGCACATATTATTGCCCACATCACAACCAATTTGTACACCGTTATCCCAGGATCAGGTTTCAACACTTTCCACGACAGCATCTTAGCTGGAGCAAATCAAGAACTTGTGGAAGTCGCTGGATCTCAACCTACTACATATTCGAGTGTTGAAGAGTATCTCCACTTCATGTCACAGCCTTACGCATATGCTACAAACGTAGAATTAGTTGCTGCCACGCAGTTATACGGAGTGGACTTTCGAATAACTTATCACACCGAGCCTCAGCAATATCCCAACCCTCCCCCTCCAAAAGTCTGTGATATCTTATTATATTATCCACATTCTTTCCACTGCGCATCCCTCCGATATACACCTTCTGCATAAATACTTCATCATCATCAGTTGTAGTCATTCGACTTGCGTCGCCCCCGGGAGGCACGTGTCCACCTCCCGAAGGGGAACCTTGTAAAAAATACCAACTATCCCACATAGACGGCAAACGTCGTTTGGTGCGTCTCGCAGAAAGGTTCGTCGGACTTTGAGCAGAGCGGGCCCGATTCTCCCGTTGTCCGGATCAAACACGCCTTCGAGGGAGCCGAAACCTCCATTTTCGGTTTTCAGAAGCAGTTTATTATTCGAGATGGTATTATGTAGATTTTAAGAGAGGGGTGTGTCAGGTTAAGTAGATCGTTCTTGAACCGGTACTTCTCTTGAATCGAAATGGCCATTATATTATAGCTTTTAAGAGGGGGGGGTGTCAGGCCAAGTAGATCTCTCTAAAACCGGTACTTCTCTTAAATTGAGCTCTCGTAGATCGTAGCCCGTACCCCCCTTGAGACGAAAACATTATTAACAAGCAAGAAACAAATGGAAGGATGAGCGCAACACAGATCACGAAGGACGTGAGAGAGAAAAAAATTAGGTCCAGGAAGCGCGTGGTGGTGATGGTGGTGGTGGTGGTGGTGGTGGTGGTGGTGGTGGTGGTGGTGGTTGGTGGTAGCAGTGGTAGTGGCAGTGGGTGGTGGTGGTGGTGAATGTAGTGATGGAGGCGGTAGTTGTGGTTGTGATTGTGGGGGTGGTGGCTAAGGTGGTGCTACAATATTCTACAAGATGCTACAAGATTATATGGTACATTGCATACAGTAGTATGCTCCACGATGCTACAATACTTTGACATGGTCAACCAAGATCTTCCACGATGCTACAAGATATTACGAGATGGCTATGGCTAGGTGCTACGATCTTATACAAGATGCGACAAGACGCTACACAAGGTGCTTCAGGATGTTGCAAGCATAAGATTGTATATGCAAGATGCTACACGATGCCAAAATAAGGCACAAGATGCTACAATATGCCAAAAGATGCTACAGTACAGACTGCCACAGAAGATTATATACAAGATGTACATACTACAAGTATATTGTAGACACATACTATACTGTAGATGCTACAGGACGAAGTAAAAGGCGCCGCTTGCCTGAAGTCGGTTGACGTCGCTAGCCAAGATGAACGCGCCGTTGACATTGACCTTCGTGCGTTTGATGTGCTCCACGAACAGTTGGTGCACCTTCCAGTTTCAAAGGTGGGGGGGTGGAGCGGGGGTCAAAGGCGGGCAGGCGTGGAGGAGGGGAGGGATGGAGCGGAAGATAAGGTCGAAAGCTACGTTGCCCACCTAGCGAACGGTCAAAAGGCGAATCGGACTTGACGCTGGTACTTTCGCAAATAACGAGGCAACAGCAGCCACACAAGTACAACCAACAGCGGCGACCGTGCAAGCACACGGAGAGGTAAGGGAGCATCATACGGGGGGCGGGGGGCGGGGCGGCGGCCGACAAGGCGACGCGACCCTCCCTCCCTCCCTCCCTCCCTCCCTCCCTCCCTCCCTCCCTCCCTCCTCCCTCCCCCCCCCCCGTCGTAAAAAAGGCCGGCATGTCTTCAAGCGCTCACGCGTTCAAGCGTTCGTCTATTCAAACGTCCAAGTGCTGTATTCAAATACTAAACGATGTTCAAGAGTTCGAGCTCTCAGATATTCTCGCGAATAAAAACATCAAACAACCAAAATTCAGACGGCCTCGCTTGCTGACCTTGAGACCGACCCCTTCCCACATCATCGTCAGGTCCACCCTGTGGTCCACCTCTTTCAGGCAGTCCACGAACACGCTGTGCTGCTCCGTAAGCACAGAAGAAACCGCCTAAAAGTCAAAACACGAACAAAGAGAGAGAGAGGTAACAAAACAAACAGGAAAAATATAAAGAAATGAATAAGAAGCAAGAAAGCGAAATACTTCGAAGCATAGACATAAGAACGAGAAAACATAAAGCATATTTTTAAAATTGAAGAACGAGTCACGGCATGATACATATGTAACAAGTACAATAACGAGACCAGAACAACATAAGAAAGAGAACGACGCACATAGTTAAGAAACAACAGTTAGAAATAAATAAAAATTAAGAAAGGGTCAACATATAATAAACATAATAATAACGAGACCAAAAAAAAAAACGCACGGAAGAGGAAAAAAAAAAAGAGAAGGCGACAAGGAAGTGGCAAGACGTGGCCAAGAACGAGATAAGAACGACGCAAAAAAGTTAGAAAAAGACAAAAGAGAGAAAAGAGATAAGGAAAGAGACAAGAGCGAGATAATGAAGATATAAGAACATGTATACTTTACCAGGAAAGGAAGGGGCAAGACAACGACAAAAAGGTACAAAAACGTGGACAACAACGAGAAAAGAAAAGGACAAGCACGAGATAAGCAAGAGCCTATCACGAGATAAGAAGGAGACAAGAGAGACACAAGAAAGAGACTGTTACGATATAAGCAGACAAGAATGACATACAAAAGACATAAGAACAACACACAAAAGACACAAGAAGATAAGGGGACAAGAATGAGACCAAGAAAAAAGGACGAGATAATAAAAGAGATGAGAACAATATAAAAAACGGACATCAACGAGACAAGGATGATTTAAGGAAAGTACAATAAACAGAGAGGTAAGAAAATGAGCTATATGGAGCAGAGAGATAGGACACACAAAGACAAAAAACAGACAACACCACCACCACGACCGATAACGACATCTACGATAACGCCAACACAAAAAGAGATACCTCGACTGCTGTATTTGTGACGTTGATGTCGGCGCTGTCCTCCTTGGGATAGTAGCCGTCAGCAGTAGCAACAACAACAACAACAACAACAACGAATTGTCAAGAAATACCTTGACTGTTTTGGTGGCGTCGATGTCAGCGTCGTCCTCCTTGGGACAGTAGTCGTTCTTGTTCGAACGAAGCGAGATCTGCTTCTCCGCGTAGACGACGAGCAGTCTCAGGGCATCCTGCAGCACTCGAACCGTCCACCCCTGTGCCAAGCATCAACCACTTCAAGATCAAACACGAACCAATCAACCATCAAACGAAAAAAAAAAAAAAACTAACCAAAAAAACAGGCGTTCAAATATTCAGCATGAAAGCACCAAGCGATCAAGAGCAAGAACAACAAAAAAAACAAAGCAACACCCCATGAAAACATCAAGCAGGAAGCACTACTAATCATCAAGCGCAAATATCGAGCAACACCCATCAGACATCAAACATCAAACATCAAACACATGAAGCACCAATCAGCAAAAGCGTCACACAAAAAAACTGAAAACCGAGAGTTAACTAGAGCGGCGTTTTGATTCCGGGGACAAAGCGCTCGAACTTAACCACGCGGCACTTATTTCGGCAGCATGAAGAGAAACTTTCGGCGCGCGCTAAGGCAGAGGCCGAAGGATTTCTGGAGTCACCCCACGGCAGCAGGGATCTCACGTCTTGGGCCAAACCGTTTCCGACCGATTGAGCTCCTCTTCAAGTGTAGGATAAGAGTACAATCGTATAGGAATTTCGCGAGCATACTGGCATTTGTTTTGGGACTACGGGCGCATACAACTGTGGGTCGGGTTTTGCGTGGACGAATGCAAGCGAAGCCATGCTTCGGGCGGGTTGTGAGATATTGAGCTCCGCACGTTAGGAGCTGAGAAACTTTCTGCTGCGCTCCTAGCGAGGAAATTCCCTCCTGTACGACGGACGGGCTTCTCAACCGAGGAAAAACTAGCATGCCAAATACATTCGGAAATCCCGTTTGCCTTTCCCTCATGCATTAGTTGTACGTCAAATCCATTGTATTGTACCGAGGGGGGGGGAAGACAGGGCAAGACACCTGTCATCACGGCTTGTCCAGAAGGTTGCTGGGGGTAGAACCTCTTATGTACGAGTTGAGTTGAGCTGGAAAGTAAAATGTGGTGAACAAAAAATAAGTAAAATAAACGTCCATCGCTCGATGCGAGTCGAGCCGACGAGGGAAGAAAAACGCTGAATGAAGTCTTCTCGCGCAAAAACGAAGGCACGTACCGTAGTGGGGAGGGGCCGCCGAAGAGCCTGCCCACGTGTGACCCTGAATCTGAGTTACGTCTACGGACGGAGAGAGCCTCGCTCGTCCTCCAGAAAATATATGGGCCAAGCAGTGCAACCTTCTATCTAGCGCGTTCTTCCCTCCCCATCCCTCATTCCGAGTCTCACAACTCCCCCCCCCCCCCACCCCTCCCCCCCCCCGTCCCACCCATTACACATCTCACATCCACCCGGTGAAGCAGGCTCTTCTTGGTCTCGCTGGCAATGGTGCGGATGGTCGGCGTCTGGTCCATTCCCTGCGCCACGACATCTCGGTAGTGCTCCTCCAAAGCCGCGGCCGCTCTCGACGCAGCCTTTGCGGCTTCGTAGAACTCCTGCCCCATGCAGCAGCAGCAGCAGTGATTTGGTTTCCAAAGCGCCAACGTAATTTTTCGGTTTGATCTAACAAAAATATATTTATTCTCCATGTTCGTCTTCATCTTAGTTTTCGTTGTTATCGTTGTCATTTTCAGTTAAATTTGGATTTGGATTTTCCTTTCCTGTTCCTTTTCATTTTCATCAAAGTTTCGATTTCATTTTCATACAATTTTCATTTTCGTCTTCATAGTTATCCTCTAGCCATGCGGACGACGTAGACACCGCCGTCGAGGCTTTGTAGAACTCCTGCACATGCGGGAGCGGTGGTTTTGTTTCCATTGTGATACGTCACTTAAATTTCTACCATCTCATTTTCATCACCTTTTCATTTTCCTTTTTCGTTTCCATCTTCATCTTAATTTTCACCAAGTAGTATAATTTTCATTCCCATTTTCATTTTCAGTTTAATTTTCATTTTCATCCCCGCCGACGAAGCCTTCGCGACTTTGTGGAACTCCTGACATATGTGTGTACTGGAATCGTACTTAGAAGAATAACCTTGGGCGTAGCATCGCTTGAACGAAAAATTTTTGTCCCCGTTATCCTCACATGCGATAGCTACAACAGTGGCGGCGGCGGTACAGCTGCGATGGCGGCAGCGAGAGGTAATTTTATCGGCATCAGCCATGACCATTTGCAATACGATTTCGAGTTTACAGTTTCAGCTTCGCTTAGAGTTTCAATTTTGGCCTATACACAATACATATGTAGAGGATATTGTCGAGGTTGCACGAAAGGAGCCGAAGGGTTTGTTTTAGACAACGCGTTGAGCCGTCTTCGAACTAACTCGAGGCGAGGTCCACCTCTCGGTGCGCTGTTTCCTGGACGCGCCTCACTTCGCTCGCCCCTACCGACTCGGCCGGGGGCGGCCTTGGCCGTTCTCGTCTCGTGAAGTGGCGGCCCCTGCTAAATCGCGTTTTTGGCCAAATTTACGTTACGAGACGTGAATACTGTATAGATGTTTCCCTTAATTTTCACATAAATCAACCTTCTCGTCTCACCCTCCTTCACCTCATCATGGCCCTCAGCGCGGTGCTAGCAATGGGACTGTTAACAATATGGCTGTTAAGGGTTGGGGTATCCCAGTTTCGACTCACGAGTGCAAAAAAAATTGAGTCTACGGAGTCACCACGAACACTGTCAATGCAACAAGATGCAACACCCGATACCTCTGGCTATACCGTTCATACAAATCTTCACGATAATATATTACTTCGCCACGGTAGAACGTGTACCTGCCCCCCACAATGTACATATCAATACTTCATGCCAGGTACCAGGTACCGGATATCAGATACGTAATATGTGCGCCAAATTTTCTAACTTCTATTTTGAGTAGTTTTCTTAAAATTTTGGTAATTTTTTTCGTAGAATATTTATACGCTTTCCCTTTTCTATTTTGACCTTTTCTCGCGATTTTTTCGTGGAATTTCCGTAGAATTTTCGCAGAATTTTCACAGGCTTTTCATTTTTCATAGCTTATTCCTTAAAAACTTCCGACACTCACCTTCGGCGGCAGCTGATCATCTCCTCCCGTCATCTCTCTCAAAGCCGCACTGGCCACGTTGGAGGCGGGCTTGGGCAGGAGAACGTTCGCGCACCGCAGCGCCGGGGTGAGGAGGTGGTCGGCGAGGTACCGGCAGATTACCTGGAAAAACTCGCACACCTGTCAAAATAGCATACAGCCGTACGCAGTGGTGGTGGTGATGCTGACGGTGACGGATGGTGACGGTTAAGACGTGAAAACAGAGCAGTGGTCTGTGATCATTGATTGATGCCGGTATGGTGTTGATGGCCGTAGTGACCACGTCATGTCATTGGTAGCAGCGATGGCGGTATGGTGTTGATGTGACGTTGTGCACCTACCATGCACCATTACATTTACGGTGGAACCTAGTACTGAGGACCAAAGTTGGTTAGTAAAAGCAGTGGAATGTATAGGTTTTTTTGGCGGTATGGCATTGATGTGAAGTTGTACACCTGACATGCACTATATTCGGCGGACCCTAGCAATGAGGACCAGTTGTTTTGGTCAGTAAAAGCAGTGGAATGTATAATTTTTTTGGCGGTATGGCATTGACGTGAAGTTGTACACCTGTCATGCACTACGAGTACTCACGGCGCAACCTAGCCATGAGGACAAGAAAAAAAATGGTCAGTAAAAGCAGCGGAATGTATAGTTTTTGTGTGTGTGTGTGTATATAGTCGAGTCCTAATTACCATGGTCCTCTCTTAAAAAGGGGTACTCAAAAAGCCGGCGTCCCCGATTGAGCAGAAACAAGAGGTGAAGCTCGCCCCCGCTAACGTCAAGGTCGCGGTTAGGGTTAAGGTTAGGGTTAGGATTAGGGTTAGGATTAGGGTTAGGATCAGGGTTAGGATCAGGGTTAGGGTTAGGATCAGGGTTAGGAATAGGATTAGGGTTAGGGTTAGGGTTAGGATTAGGATTAGCGTTAGGGTTAGGGTTAGGGTTAGGATTAGGGTTAGGATTAGGGTTAGGATCAGGGTTAGGATTAGGGTTAGGGTTAGGATTAGGGTTAGGGTTAGGATTAGGGTTAGGGTTAGGATTAGGATTAGCGTTAGGGTTAGGGTTAGGGTTAGGATCAGGATTAGGGTTAGGGTTCAAGCCTCACCGAGTGCGTGCATACGGCTCGTGCTCGTAAGGATTTTTGTTTGTGTGAACATTGACGAGCGGTAAGCGCGAGAGCGTGAGTTGCTAATAGTAGAATTCGACGAAAATGGACGAGCATAAAAAGATAGAAAGTGGAAATGCTGAACCCTATGCGCGATACAAATGAAGGCATACACCGGGGGGGGGGAAGGGGGAGACACCTGTGACCACACGGCCTGTCCAGAAGGCCGCTGAGGGTAAACCCTCTCACGGGTCGAGCTGGAGAGCAAAAGCGATGAGAAAAAATACAGCAATAAAGACAGAGGTGATGTGAAGATAGCGAAACTGACATCGATGTTGATACTGATATTGGTATCGGTATTGATGTTGGTGATCTTGATGTTGATGTTGATATTGATATTGATGGTGATGGTGAGCGTTATGGAGACAGGTATTGACAGGGATGGTGAAGATAGTGATACTGATAAAACATATTGATATGTACTGATGTTGGTATCGGTATTACGTTGGTGATATTGATATTGAGAGTTGATATTGATATTGATGGGTATCGTGATGGTGACAGGTATTGACAGGGATGGTGAAGAAAGTGATATTGATATCGATATTGATACTGATATCGGTATCGGCATTGGCGATATTGATGTTGTTAAGTGATGCCTCGTATTGATATTGATATTAATGTTGATGGTGGCAGGTACCGGCAGACCACTTGGGAAGAACTCGCACACCTCTCATACGATAGTAGAATAGTTATGTTGCTGATAGTAGCGGCATTGGTGTTGATAGTGTTGATGATGCCGGTGACATTTTGATAAGTTATATCGAGAGTGACATTTATATCGATAATGATAGTGATAATGATGGAGTGATGTACCCCCCCCTCACCCCCCCTACCTCCCACCCCACCTTCTGCTCCCGCTCTTCCTCGTCCACCACGATGGTCCGGCAGCGCCTGATGGTTTCGGCGCTGCCGGCGAAGACGGTGCTGCACACGGAAGGCCGGAGGGGCCCGGACAGCAACTGATGGTACGACACCACCTGGTGCGGGCAAGACGGGGTGTGAAATGAAAAGCAACCAAAAAAAGAAAACGTAAGTTTGTATGATATCTGGAACTTCAACAGTTGCTCCCCCAAACCACCCCCTGCCTGGTTAGTGTGAAAACCCGATGCGTGCCGTCCCGGCACTGAAGGGATGCGAACGTCTATGGTCATACGAGCACGGCTACGCATGAAATGAGTAAACCCCGCCCCCCCCTCAAGAACCCCCCCCCCGACGCTCCATTTCTCCCTCTATGCCTCGCTCTGCCCTCCCTCCCTCCCGCACTAACCTTCTCCCGTACGGTGGGGAAACTCCTCCAACCCCACCAAAAAGCCGGCTGCCCCGCCACGCTGTAGTGCAGCGTACGAAGAAAGAAAAAAATCCAAACAAACCTGACAAAAAAGCTCACAAACAAAACCACTCCCCCCTCAAAGAAAACACAACCCTGACCCTTCTCGCACCCAAAAAAAACAGAAAACAAATAACCTCCCCGCCCCTCCAAAACAAAAACTCCCATAAAAAAAACAAAAAACAAAAAACACTCTTACCTCCCTCTCTCCCTCCCTCTCTCCCTCCCTCTCCCCCTCCCTCTCTCCCTCCGTGACTAACCTTCTCGTCCCGTACAGTGGGAAACGTCTCCAACCCCACCAAAACCGCCTGCCCCGCGACGCTGTAGTGCAGCATCCCCTCCCACACCGTCTCCGACGTGAGCAGCAGGGTTTCCAATAGGTGGCGTTTTTCCTTCGCGGGGTAACCCACCCTGTGGTCGAAGAACATGTGCTTCGCCTGCAGTCCCCGTCGTAACGTGACCGACAGTGTTTATGTAGCGGCATTAAATATATGGCGCGCGCGAGGGGGGGGGGGGGGGGGGGAGGGGGGAGGGACGAGGAAGGTGGGGGAGGGGAGGCATGGATGGGGATGATGGGGGAAAAGGAGGGAATAAAGGAGGGAATAAAGGAGGGGGGGGTCGGGGCGCATGAGGGAATGCCGGGAGGGGGGAGGATGGAGCAGCACTATGCATCGCTGGATGGCAGAGGGGCGGGGGAGGTAGAGGTGGCGTTATCTATCACGCCAAAACAAAAAGAAAATAAACACGGAATGCTGAACAAAGAGTGCCAAACAAACGTAGCCAAGGTCGGTTCGGACAACAACAAGAGAAAACTGAAGGCATCTAACAAAACCCAACCCAACCCAACCCAACCCAACCCAACCCAACCCAACCCAACCCAGCCCAACCCAACCCAATCCAATCCAATCCAACCCAAACCAACCCAAACCTAACCCAACCCCACCCCACCACCCTATACCTGATCGTCCAGAGATTTCCGCAGCGCCGACAGCTGCCGAGACGCCTCCCCCTCCCCTCCCCCCCCTTCCCCCCCCCCCCGCCGCCGCCTCGGCCCCATCACCTTCTTCACTACCACCCCCACTACCGCCACCCCCGGAAGAGTTGACATTTACAGCCTGACCGTCGGTATTTGCTGCGCCGTCGGTATCGGCGCCCCCACGAATAAAGTCGTGTTCCTGAAGGATTAGGGGAGGGAGCGAGGGGGACGGGGGACGGGGGGGGGGGGGGGGGGGGTAGGGGGAAGCTATGGATAAGGACAGGATATGATATGATTGGATTTGGTAGAACAGGGTACTAGAGGAGGCCATATGGTAAGGGGGGTGGGGGAGGGTAGGTTTCCAGACTGACTGCCGGGAAATGCTGCGCCGTAGGTATCGGCGCCTCCTCGGATAGAGTCGTGTTTCTAAGGGATGAGGGGAGAAGTTCGGGAGGGGGGGGGGGGGGGGGTTGTACTCAGTTTGTGCATGGCTGTAGTTTTATGACCATAGACCCTCGCATCCCTGCTATGCCGGGACGGAGCACGTCGGGTTTTCATCAACCAGGCAGACATTGCTTGCACCAAGCGCGAAGCGCCGTGAGGTGTTCGGCGAGTCCCATGAAGGGCCAACTGCGTCCTTCCAAGAACCGCTCGTAAGACGGACTTCGGCACCTTGTGCCTACTTTCTTGCTTATGGGTGACAGCGTCAATGACTTGTACTTTGTTTTCTGGTGTGGCCACTCCAGAGACAGCAATGGGGGGGGGGGGATCGAATAGTAACAAAGACAAGAGGGGGAGGGGGGTAAGAATAAGGATAATATTTTACTTTTGAACTGGGTAAGGTAGGAGGGTATAGGACAAGACACTCTGGGGCGGGGGGGGGGGACGGGTAGGGGCTGGGGGGATAGGACAGGATATGACTGGATAGAGTAGGATAGTATAGAATACTGTATAATAGGTGGGGTGGGGGAAAGGGGGGACGGGGGGAGGGGGGGGGGGGGGGGTAGACTGTTGGCGTTTTCGTCGATATTTGCCGTGCCGTCGGTATCGGCACCTCCGCGGATGGAGTCTTGCTCCTGAGGGATTGGGTGAGGGAAGAGGGGAGGGGGGACATGGATAAGGATAGGATTGGATTGGATGGGATTGAGTAGAGTAGGGTACTTTAGGATAAGGTAATACGCGAAGGGAGGGGGGGGGTGATGGGGTAGCGGGCATAGGATAATATTTATATTCAGGAATGGATAGGATGTGACTGGATTGAGTAGAGTAGAGAAGCATAGGACAAGAAACGACGGGGGGGGGGAAGACTGTCGGCGCTTCTGTCGGTATTTTGCTGTACCATCGGTATCAACGCCGCCACGGACGAAGTCTTGCTCCTAGCAAGGGATGAGGGGAGGACGGGGCGGGAGATGAATAAGGATAATACTAAGTTGGATTTGATTGTTTGGAGAGCGGGGGGGGTTGAATTGGGTTGGGTAGCGGAGGATAGGAGGACATGGTAGGAGCATAGGATAGGATTGGATAGGGCAGCATAGGGCAACCATAGATGGCTGGAAATACAAAAAGCCATTCCGCAACGATAGACAGAGGTGGGTGATTGGAGAATGATAGGTGCTTGGAGAAGGATAGGATATAATGGGCTGATATGGGGTGGGATGGGGTGGAATAAGATAGGTTAGGGTAGCATATGATAGGATTGGACAGGACTCGATAGGGCAAGACAGGGTAGCATATATAGCAGAGATCCCTCTATAGTGCCTGTGAAATCGCTTGCCTCTATAGTGCCGGTTGCCCTCTATGGTGCCTGTGAAATCGCTTGCCTCTATAGTGTTGGTTGCCCTCTATAGTACCTGTGAAACCGCTTGGCACAGATGGAAACAACAACTATTAATAAAGTGGCAGCACATGCGGAGTGGTGCCGGTTATCGCTATAATGCGGGCTTTCCCGGCTGACACATAACCAGCACTACAGAAGGATCACTAGTACACCAGGATAGGACGGGATAGGGCACCACAATCACAAAGGCGGAGCCGGTGGCGGTGGCGGCAGCTGACCTTGAGCATGCCAAAGAGGGCGGCCGTCTGCTGCTCCACCGTGCAGAGGCAATTGAGGTAGTCCGCGAGAGGGAGCGGGTCCATTGGCGGCTGCGGCACCAGCACCTGCTCCACCCGGGCCTGCTCGGTCCGTTGTCATCGTCAGGAATCGTAGCGGATACGATATGTTCAGAAGCGCGAATAAAGAAGGGGAGCGGGCGGGCGTGGGGGTGGGGGCAAAACAGCTCAGGGCAACCTGAGTACTACGTAATACATGTCTAAACTTCAAGCCGGTAGGCATTTTTGTGGGCAGCGGCACACACGCCATGAGAGCCAAACGACGCCCCCCCCTCCCCTCCCCCTCTGCAACCCCCCCCCCCCCCGCCCTCCACTTCCGCCGCCCTCTCGTCCCTCCCCTTCCCCCCCTCTCCCCTCCCCCCCCGTCCCGTCCCGCCCCCTCCCCTCTCTCCCCTCTGCCTCCCCCTCCCCTCCCCTCTCCCCTCCTCCCCTTACCTGAACACCATAAACGGGATCGTTCAGTATCCTTTGCAGCAGCAGTCTTGTCACCTTGGCCACCAAAGGCGGCGGGAATACTTGACCAATCACAGCGAATTGGTTCTGGCACACGGTTACCACTCGTCGGAAAAGGCCCGAAAGGGACCCCGTCGAAGCAGCTGATTGGTCCTGATCTCCCCGCTGGAGCTCCTAAGAGGCATTAGGGGTGAAGACAAAGGGGGGGGGGGGAGGGGGGGAGGAAAGGAACTGTGTGTGTGGGGAGGAGGGGGGGGAAGGTGGAACCCAAGAAAGCACTAGCAACCCAAGAAACCCCAAGAAGCCCAAGAATCTCCAAGAAACCCCAAAAAACCCCAAAAAAGCAAAGAATACCGAGAAAGCCCGAGAACCCCAAAACAAAGGCGAATACCGGGGATACGGCATAGAATACGAATCACCTTCGGAGGTGGCCTCGCTCGCTGCAAGCGAAGAGAACGCCGAAAAGCCAAGAAAGCCAGAAACCCAAGAAACCCAAGAACTCAATAACTCAAGGAAACAACAGAAACCCACCCCAGAAAAGCCAAGAAACAGCAAAAAACAAGAAACCGCCCGCCCCCGCTCCCGCCCCCGCTCCCGCCCCCCCAAAACAAGGCAAAGAAAAAGAAAGCTAATAACGCTGCTTCCTACGTGGCCCGATTTTGAGCTTCAGATACACTTTTTCGATCCCAACCATGAAAATACCCCGCGTGTGCAGTTAGTTTTTGCAAAATCGGACAGGAAGCATTTTCTGGTTGGAGAATCCGATGTCCCACGTCGGCCAAAATCTGACGCCTTGGGTCATCAAATTTTCAAATCGAGAAACAAGGAATTCGTTTCCTCGCCTGACGCGAACGTCGCGCCTGACACGCAGCCGGCGGTCGGCGCGTCTCTCCGAGGCCAGACTACAGTCGGCCGGCGCGCGGCTTGAGCCTGGAGACCAAGAAAAGCGCACTCGGCGCGCGCCTCTCCGTGGATACGTACCCGTAGACTAAAGCAGAGGCAGTAGCAGCAGCAGGTCTGCGTGCTGGGCTCGGATACTCGATTGTGACCGTGTCAAAATACATACCAGTTTCAAAATACACACGAGCTTCAGCTGCTGTGCCTCTCCATAACAGATACCGGTACAGTATCAGTGCGCATAATTGATTTTGGGCCGAGATCGCCCTTGATAAAACAGAAAAAACACGCGACCGGAGTATGACGCAGTTTACAATGGTTACGAGTACTGTATGGAACCTTAAATCGATCGAACTCACAGCATGCTCATGTATCAAAAACATTTAAAAAAAAAACACAAAATACCAACACAGGTTTGAGCGCACTCGGCACGTCTCTTCACCGCCAGACTAGAGGCAGTTAGCGTGGGCCTTGGACACTCGAGTCCTATGCCCACTGCAGTGCAGCGCACTCGGACGCGTCTCTTCGCGGCGCCATACCACAACAGTTGGTCAGCGTTTGCTCGAATCTCTGGACGCACGCTCGCTCACCCACCTTCAAAGAGATCAGATACATTCGCACAAAAGAAACTGTTTCGATTTGCAAGATTAAGATTAGCAAACCATTATAAACGATAATTTTGGGGCTGAAAATCCGATCTGGTCAAAATCTGGACCGCATACCCGGTAGAAAACAGCTTACACAACCCTTTTAGAGCCCCCAAAAGCCCTCCCTATACTAATTCTAAGTTATCTGGCGCCAAAAACGAGTAAATACAAAGACAGGCGAACCACGGAACGTGCTATACCTGTGTGACAACGTAGAACACGAATCGACTTTGGAGGTGGTCCCCCTCGTTCAGCGCGAAGAGTATGTCGGAGCACTCCCTCATCAGCTCCACCTCCGGCGGCGACCTCCCCGCCGCGCGCTCGAAGAGGTCAAGCAGCTCCTGCTCTAGGAAGTCGCTGTACGCCTGCGTCGCCGACCAGCGTCACGAGCGTTAACCAATTTCTTCATATACCCCAGCTAATGGTAGAGGGGGTTTCCTGTAATTTTTGCGGCTTTTTTTGGCAGTGGCTCGGGGTCACTCGCGCGCGTGTGACCCCACCAAGTTCCAATGCGATTTTTACGCGTCCATGCTGCTTTATTTTTGCTATCTGAATCCGTAACGAAGGGTAAGCTACGTTCCACCGAAGAACTGATCGCCTAAGAGTGCTTTTGTGCGTGAGGTACAGAGTCACTCGTGTGGGTGACACAAACCCGGCACGTGGTGAAAATAGGGGGGTGCCCCGCCTACCGCAGCCAAAACAGTGCGCCAATTGTTTTAGGAGGCTTTTTCGCTTGAGGGGTTCATCACCTCACCCAAAGTCTGGCTTGGAGAAACAACACCATGCGCCCTATGATAAACACACAAACAGCGCAACTAAACATATTGCAAAAAACAAAAAACAAAAACAATAACAACAACAACAACAACAACAACAACAACAACAACAACAACAACAACAACAACAACAACAACAACAACAACAACAACAACAACAACAACAACAACAACAACAACAACAACAAAAACACACCCAACAATATGACGATTTGGCGTTTGAACCCCTTTGAGACTTCAGAAGGAAAAATTGGCGACGAAAAAAAAACGAATGCGGCATCGACCACTGCTGGTTGGCGATGATACACCAATTGGTGTCCGAACCTACTACATTGGTAGACCGTTGAAAACATCGCAATCGTCGTTTTTTGGTCGCTAAACTATAATCGAAATATAATCAAGTGCCAAAAGGGTTAACCTCGTTGGAAACAGAGGGAAAAACGACCAATAGAAACTGACGTTTACTGCATCGATCAGCCATTCGAAGCAGAAATCGGGCTGCTTGGATGTTGGCGATACCTTTCATGTCCGAAAAGAACTAACACCAACAAAGATGCACGAGATGATCCCGTCCGTACAGCTGCGCACAGACGGGAGACGGTGGATGACAACATCACATCGCACTTGTCATGCCTTTGGTCACCATGGCTGGGCTCCAAAGGGCTTAAGGAGCGCCGTCGTTCAAACACCGCTTCAGCAAAAAAGAAGAGAAAAAAAACTGCTACTTCTATCGCAGCACGCGCCCATACTCCGTATTTTCCGGGGGAACAAAACACTTGGAATTAGAGTCCTACAAATAGTAGGATGACTTTATTCCTACAAATACTATTGATAGGATAATTTTACAAAAATATGTTTCAGGTACGTCAGCTATGAGTTCGATAAGTTTTAGGGTCGATACTCATCTTTGCCAGCTGCGTGACAAACAAAACTAGTTGTTCGAGTTGGTTGGCAGGCAGGCTAACATGCAGTAGTGGCGTTAGTAGAGATGGCCGTTAAGTGTGCGCATCAAACCAACACGTCAGAACCCAAAGATGCTGGACTGCGTCGCGCTCTGAATTCCAAAAGGATTCATCCAACATCCAACACCCGCGAACAAGGGAGAGAAAAACACCGCCATGAAAGGAACGGTGTATTGATCTCCGGGCGGTCAACTAACTCACAACAAGTTTTTCTTTCGGTACTTTGCGTTCTGCGGCACAGATGGTTTCTTATGGAGACTTGAATCGATATTACGGCACAGATGCTTTCGTATGGAGAGTTCAACGGGTGTTTTATTAATAGTATTGACTATTATTTGTTTGTGTGTGTGGGTACTTTGAAATATAATAGAGGTAGTGATTGCCCAATCAGATGTTTGGCTTGCTTTTCTTGTATTAACATCCCCCGCTCAAACATATCCCATATTAATCGTAGGAGAATGTGAATATGTACAAGGAGGAACGGGATGTGGTAGTGGAGGGGATGAGGAAATTAGACGTATGTGACATGGAAGAGTTTGGCAGACTAGAGAATAGCGAGAAAACGATCGCTTTTCTAGGAGATAGATGGTGGCCACAGTCGGCGTAACAGGACGGAGATAGCATAAGCAAACAGTTTCTATGTACTATACGGAAAAGTGAAATGAGCGCCCAAATGTTGGAGGTGTCTCCAATAGGAGTAGGAACGGTGCTCCGTCTCGAAAGGGATGCGTGGTCAATGGTCAAATTACCAAGGCAAGCAACAAATCAGTACACCCCCCCCCTCCCCCGCCCTAATACATATCCAACATGCCGGAATATCATAAGACAACCCTAATATACTGCGCCTTGTCGTGCTACAAGGCGGGAACTTACCCTTAGAGCACTGCACTCCCGTTGTACACAGCAGTAGGGACAAAACATCGAATCGTTTCGGGAGTTGGGCAAGAGTTACACGGGTAGATCCGACATCCAACAACCGCGGATAAAGAAACACCGATCTTACCGGAAGCCCTCCTGTCCCCCCACCTGGAGGCTTCCGGCGGCGGTGTCCAACTGCTTCATAGCATATGATAAACCTAAGATACTGGACTGTTATATCGCGCTACCAGTAGTAAACAGATATATTCGACATCCAACAACCGCGGATAAAGAAACACCGATCTTACCGGAAGCCCTCCTGTCCCCCCACCTGCAGGCTTCTGGCGGCGGTGTCCAACTCCTTCATAGCATATGATAAACCTAAGATACTGGACTGTTATATCGCGCTACCAGTAGTAAACAGATATATCCGACATCCAACAGCCGCGAACGAGGAACCCCCGCCCCCCGCCCCCGCGCCCCCACCTGCAGGTGTATCCATCTCGAAATGGATGCGTGGGTGGCCAACGGTCAAACGACTAAATCAACCAAAAAGTGAGTACCCCCCACGCGCCCCCCTTTCCCGTACAAGGTGCGGAAGTGGTTCTTAGTATGACGCGCAGCTCGCCCTTCATGCGACTCGCCGAACACCTCGCGGCGCTTCACGCGATGTCTGCCTGGTCGGCGAAAACACGACGTGCCCCGTCCCGGCGTTTGTAGGGATGTGAGGGTCTATGGTCTCAAGACTACGGCCATGCATGAAATGAGTGCATTCCCCCCCCCCCCCCCGTCCCGCCCCGTCCCGCCCACCTGCAGGTTTCTTGCGGCGGTGTCCAACTCCTTCGACTCCAGTTCGTGCGTGATGCTCTTCAGCTTCGCCAACACCTATTATATCGGTGGGGGATAAGCAGATGCCAGAAACAAAGACGATTCCTCGAATAGAAGTATGCCGATTTTTGGCGAAAAAAAAATCCGAATGACGGGGCTCCTTAAATCCTTTTTAGCACCGCACTCCCGTCATGGGTAACAAACACTTGAACTTAGAACAGGAAACACAAAAAAAAAAAATAGTTGAAAACGAGTTCTTAACCCAAAAATCGTCGGAATGGCATTCTTCTTTTGCAAAAACAACACAAAACAAAACAAAACAATTTTTTTTTTCTTCGTCTGCCTGTTAAATCGGTTTTGCACAGTCACTTTTTACCATACGAGACAAATCACTCTTTGGGCGAGGTATACACAGCTTCTCAATCGAAAAAAAAAACTCAGAAAAAATACATACACGATACTAAAAACGGTAGCAAGTAGTCCATTGTTAAGTCCACATCAAACTCATTGCATTACCTTGCATACTGTGAGTCGTTCTACGGCAGCCTCCCCAACTTTTCTTTAACGAAATCATCGGTTTTGAAACCAGCAGCTCCAGGCCGTACCTCCTGAAATACGACGCCCCTTGCCACCCCGACGTCATCGTCCGATAGCCCTTTCTTTGCACACAAGAAAATACAATGAAAGTATTGCTTGCATCGCACCCTTCCTCGTGTCGAGCAACCGTGAAACGTCCGTTATTAAAGAAAATCGCTGATTTTGAGGGGGGGCTATCGTAGAATCACTCCTGTACACCTGTGTGCGTAGAACTATGTTTGTGTCTGTGTGGTGATGTTTTTTACTCTCATCAAATATTGAATCGAACAATTCGAAGTGCTGCCCTGCCCTAACCGAAGCATGGGTGCCGGCGAATGCCGGCACCATGCGGAGCCCTTGTACATATACTGGGGGGTCCTACCGACGGAGGAACGTGCAGGGTCGGGTGCAATAGGAATCGGTGATCACCCTCGAGGCTTCACGCGTCTCACGTGCGCAGCCCTGAGAACACAGCAGAGCACACGAGCGGAACGACACTCCCCTTGCCGATTGATAGGCCTACGAACCTACAGTAGAAGCTAGTCTACTGCTGCGGTTTCTTAGGCACTTCAAGGGTCGAGTCTACCTCCCGCGGGTCAGGTCTGGCAAGGGTGACCCGAACCGAACCGTGAGATTTGAAAACCTGTTGGCCCGAGGACCCGTTCCGGCCCGCGAGAGTCCGAACTATCTCCTGACCCGACCCGATTCGACCCTCGAGATTTGGGGACCTCCTCCTGGCCCGGCGTGTTTTTATGACACCCCTTTCGAGCGCCGAAACCCCTGCCTATACAAATTCCAAGTAATTTTGTCCCCCAACCGGGTTTCGAGTCGTAAAGGCGTTAAGACCCGTCGAAAATCCTGACAAAAAGAAAAGCGCACCCCTGCCGTATAGCACCCGTGAAAAAATGCGTTGAAGTCACAAAAACAGCACCGTAGGGGTCTCTCAGTAAGGTGCAGGCGTGCCATAGAGCAATATAACCGCCCTATAGAGGGAAGCCGCCTTATTGAATCCTGGTTATGAGCGCGATCCCTCGGTCGTGCCAAGAGATTTTGACCGCCTTGTATCGGGACCCCGCCTTATTCAATCCTGGTTATGAGCGCGATTCCTCAGTCTCGCCGAGCGATTTTGACCGCCTTGTATTGGGATGCCGCCTTATTCAATCCTGGTTATGAGCGCGATTCCTCGGTCGCGCCGAGCGATTATAACCTCCTTGTATCGGGATGCCGCCTTATTCAGACCGCCTTATATCGGGATACCGCCTTACTCAGACTGCCTTGTATCGGGATACCGCCTTACTCAGACCGCCTTATACCGGGAACCCCTACAAGCAGATGCGGGAGACCCCTTTCGAGATGGCGGCCAAAGAAGGAGTGCTTTTTTTTCGATTAAGCTGGTTGTGCTCTGTCCGCGTTTTTTTAATCAATATTCTGATATTAATAGTAAAAACTTTATTTTCACCCAAAGAGGCTACAGTTTGTGCTTCACAGCAGTGCTCGGAGCAACAAAACGTGGTTCACAACAGCAGTGGCGTCGCATTCATACTCGTAGGAGGCGGTATTTGCGCCTCGCTTGTGGGCACGAGACTACTGTAGACTATCCATGGCGACGGGGCGACTGCAGCTGCCGTCCGCCATCCACCAGCGCGAACACGAAACAGACGACACTTACAAAAAAATCCTGCTGCGCCCGGGATTCCTATCGACAGCCATACTGCTGTTTTGTTTTGTTTTTGAAATGTTTCAAATACGTCGGCTGCGAGTTCGATCAATTCAAGGGTCGACTACTCATTTTTGCAAAGCTGCGCTAAATACCCCGGTCGTCATTTTTCACTCTCCTGAAGATATTATGAACCGCCTGGAGTTTTTAGCCAAGGGCAGTTTTCGGTCCATAATCGTTCTGCGTACTGCTTTATCTTATTATCACTTCATGCCGTTGAATGTCGAATGAGCGCCGAGCACCATGCGATACCGACATAGACAATACAGCACTGATAATGACCACTGCTTTAGCGTTATCAATAGTCCATGTGCATGATAATTATAGCCCGTTTGAGCTGCACAGTCCGGTGGGCGGGCGGGTGGGTGGTGACTCAAACGAAAAACCTCTTGTCTCCTGTTGTCCCCTGTTCTCCGTGGCGGAGATTGCGTCAATTTGTTTGTGAGAACCAGACCTCTGGCTTCTCTTGTAACCGCCTCCTTATCAGCAGGGATAGCGGGGATGCTCGTAGCATTCCTTTCCCCTTGTCTTTACTATACCTGGTACATGAGCATCTTCGAGCATGTTCTTCTTAAGACAGTGCGAGAAAAGTGGATGGAGGGCAAAAAATGTTTTTCTTAAGACAGTGGGAAAAAAGTTGATGGAGGGAAAAAATCGCGCTCAATGCGTTAAAATCGACATATATACCGGAAGTCCAAAACTTTGATATATTGGAACATTCGATGAGATCACTCCGTGACGACAGGACAGCTCTCGTGTATCACTCCGATTGCACCACACCGTGGTAGTGTACCAGTTAGTGCCAGGTACCAGGTATACGTTAACTCCTTGAGAGGCGAAAGGGGGGGAGGGGGGCAACACCTCGCGCGGTCTGTGTACCCACCCTTCCCATATTACATATTATGTTACAAATGTGCCTCCCATACTATTCACGGTATACCCTGGTAAGCTGTGTCTAACGCAGAGCTCGAAGTATACCGTATTAATAGAAGTACAGTAGTGGTAGTACAATAGTGTGGTACTTTATTAGCTGTTAGTGTTCGCTTTCTTACCGTTGCAGCCTCGGCCCTGCGGTCTTCGTCGCTGAACACCGCGGGAAGCAACTTCATGTAGCGCACCACCGTGTCCTGGTCCTCTGAGAACCCCTTCGGAAGCTTCTCGAAAACCTTACCGACAGATACACAAGGCAGACAGACAAGACAGACAGACAGACAAGACAGACAGACAGACAAGACAGACAGACAGACAAGACAGACAGACAGACAAGACAGACAGACAGACAAGACAGACAGACAGACGGACAGACAGACAGACGGACAGACACACAAGGCAGACAGACAGACAGACGATGAAGCAGACGAAACACATAGAATTTTATTGTTTTACCGAACAAACAGAGGGGTGGGTAGGAGGTGGCGGAGGAAGTGAAAGAGGAGGAGGAGGAGGAGGAGGAGGAAGCTAAAGTACTGATGCATAATAGAACACGGGCGGTGCAGGCAGGAAGCGCCCTGTCGTCAGCTATCGCGTACTCATATGGCTTTACAGTGCGGCGGCTGTATAGCGTCCCCGATCCTCCTCCCCCCCGCCCCCCTGCTATTGAAATCCTCCCGCTCCTTTGTCGAGGGGACATCCCAAGCAGCTGATGTTGAGACGGCGTAAAAACGCCAAATAGAAAAGCTTTATGCGAGCCTCTAACAACCCCCCCCCTCCACCCCCCCCCCCCCCTCCCTTCCGCCTCTCATTAACCCCCCAACCCAACCCAACCCAACCCAACCCAATTCTCCCACCTGTTCTCGATCCCCTGAATTATCGCCTTACCGAGTTACAAGTTAGGACATCTATCTGGGCGCCAAACGCTTTAGGAAATCCGTCTCAGCGCAAAATAATGCTGGAGATCCCTGTTTCCCCCCTCGATCCCCTAAGTATCCTTACAGCAGAACACCAGGAGATTCATCGCCTCAACCGCCCTCACCTCCCTCCCTCTGCACCCCCGATCCCCTGAGTTAATCGCTTACCGCAAAATTACTTTAGGAGATCCGTCCCGCCCCAGCCCCCCCTCCCTCCCCCCCCCGATCCCCTGAATTATTATTTTACCGCAACATACTTTGGGAGTTTCATCGCCTCCGCCGCCCTCGCGGCCGCCCCCAGCGATCCCCGATCCCCTGAATTATTGTATTGCCGCAAAATAGTTAAAAGAGACTCCATCTTACCTCAAAATACTTCAGGAGATCCATCGCTTCCGCCGCCCTAGCTCTTTGGCCCTCCATCCTCGAAAGCCTGTCGCCGATGCGGACCGCCTTGTGCGCTGTTTCCCCGAACCTGTGCTCTACCCCTTCTAACGAGTCTTGAACCTGTAATTACGCATGGGAAGGGGGGGGGAGGGCGAGGGGGGGGGGTGGGGGGGGGGGGGGGTAGAACTCAAGTCACAGCGTTTGACTCGTGTCAGAGAGCGACATAAATCACACCGTATAACACATCGCAGATAAAACGGAGAATGGAGCAAGGCCCAGGGGCAAGATGAATACACTTGTCTCCAGGTATAAACATTGTATCATAGAAGTTCACACAAAAAAAAAGTGCACTGACTGGTAGGTATATAGTAAGCAACAACAAAAAATGGACGCTATCAAAATAGCAGGTAGTGCTGTGCTGTGTTTGATTTTAATCATCACACGTTTACTTTTCCTGCTCAAAGTCCTAGGAGGCGATTACCCTCAGAGGCATTCCCGACAAGGCGAAGCCGTGGTCGCAAGATGTGTTCCCCTTGTCGTTTATTGATGCAATCGATCTTGACCGTGAAATGCAGGGTTTCCTTCCGGGAATAGGTTGGCTTGGAAATCCGGGGGGAGGGGGGGGGGGGGGGGGGGGGGCGTACTCATTTGTTGCTTGCCTTAGTCATTTGACCATTGGCCACGCATCCCTTTCGAGACGGGTCACCGGGGGGGTCGCAGATTGAAAAGGGGGAACACAGGCGTCCCTATGAGCCTCGCAAACCAGCTATAGCACCAAAACAAATTCTTGTACAAAACTAACGAAAAAACAACTAGCCACCGCGCAAGTAACCGGGTAAGCAACACCGACTAATCACAGCTAAAAAAAACGAGTTCGCAGGTCAAGTCTACAAGCTTCCCCCCTTCGAAGGGGATGTGGTCGGCTTGAAACCTCCGGGGGGGGGGGGTGTCTGCCTCAAGTTGAATGTCTGTCTTAAGATGAAGAGGGGCCAAAACTCTTGCAAAAACTGACGAAAAAACAACTAGCCACCGCGCAACTAACCCGGCAGGTAACACCGAGACTATAAATAGCTAGAGCGAGTCCATACAGTAGTAGTTGAGTCTAAAAGCTTGCCCCCTTCGGTATGCGGTTGGCATCAAAACCGAGGGATCGTCGAAAGCTGAGAACGGGGACAAAACTCTTGTAAAGACTAAAGCAAAAAGCACTTGATAAGCCACCGCGCAAGCAATCCAGCAAGCATAACCGACCACACCAAACGAGTGCATAGATTAGTCTAGCAAGGTTCCCCTTCGGGATGGATGTGGTTTTCTAGAAATCCCCCCGGGGGGGGGGGGGGGGGGGGTGTCGCAGTTAAAAAAAGGCCAACAAGAGCTCTAGAAAACCAAAGGAAACATAGTTCACATTCATACCTAGCGATCAAAAATATTTCAAATGCGTCAGCTGTGAGTTCGACTATATTTGAATGGTCGATACTCATCTTTTGCAAGCTGCGTTGTGCTCTCCGGCCGCGCGTTTTCACAGACCCATTACCTCTTTTGTAGATATCTGACACCCCCGGATGCTGCCAGGGTCAACGGGACAACATTACCAAGGGCGATTGACGCTTTTTTCTTTCAAGGCTCCTCAATTTTGGGGGCTCAAGACCTCTCCCAAAACCTGATTTGGAGAAGAACAAAACCGCTATGATACCGGATGAAAAATCCCATGGCCGAGGTACACAACGAGAATCATGCAAAAAAAAATGACCTATTATTTTTTTTTTTGTTCCCGACGGCTTTAGGTTGAGGAACCCCGCCCCGTCATTCAGAAAATGGTTTTCGCCAAAAAACGGTATACCATCATACCTCTATCGTAGCATGCGTCTAGTTCAGTCCAGTCCACAATCACTACTTATAAGACCGATTCTACGATAGCCCCCCCCCAAACCGGCCATTTTCTTTCACGAACGTTTTATGGCTGCTCGACACGAGAAAGGATACCACGAAAAAAGCATCCTCAAACATGTTCTTGTTTGCAAAGAAAGGCCTATCGAACGATGACGTCGGGGTGGCAAGGGGCACCGTGTTTCAGAAGACACGGCCGGGAGCTGCTGGTTTCAAAACCGACAATTTCGTTAATAATACAGAAATGTTGGGGGGGCTACCGTAGAAGGACTCAGTATTTGGCCACTGCGCAAGCAACCGAGCGAGCAGCACCCACCCCCCCAAACGAGTTAATGGCTTAGTCTAGCAGTGTTTGATGGTGTTGCCGTACCTTATTGAGTCTGGCTGCGTGACTCGTCAAGCCCTGCCGGTAAGCATCCTCGATCGCTCCCGTGGCCCCGGCCATCTCCAACCTCTTTCTCTCCGCGTCCACGCTCATTTGCTTCAAAAATAAAATACACAAATACAAAAAATACAAAAAGAGATAAAGCAAAGACAGAAAACACACAAAAAAAAAAAACAGAGCAGAGAAAAGGAGGAGGGTGAACGAAGGCGTGATAGTTTACACAGAGACACAGGATACACATTGGCACTACTGCATACACCAGGTATTACAATTGTCCAGGGGTTTCGTACACCGCTGCATGTTCTTTCTTCGACACTCGTTGGTGTTTTATAGTAAATAATACGACTTGTTAACAATGGCCGAAAACTCCTTCGTTAAGCAGTTACAGCCTACGTCAGAATTATCAAAAATAAAAATATCAACCAATTCTACGGAGGAAAACAAAAAAAAGGAAACGGACCGCAACAACGTCCACAACATCAACGCCAACATCATACAGCAACATCACCACCATCATCACCAACCCCTCCACCACCAACCCCATCAACACCAACACCAGCACCACAACCCCCGCCCCCCTCCACCCCCGCTCCATTCCCTCCACCTCCCCCACGTTCCCACTCCCTCTACCCACCACCTCCGCCCCCCCCCTCAAAACCAATAAAAAAACACCACCCGCCAACTCCAACACTAGGCTGACGGTGGTGGTGGAAGAGCTTCGCCAGGGCGTGCGGGTCGAGGGCCACAGTCTCCCTTCCCCCCCCTTGCCCCTACCCCACGCCCTAACCCCCCTCCCCCCGCCTCCCCTAACCCCCCCAGGCCTCCGTCCACCCCCTACACTACCCCCCCCCCGCCCCACCACCGCCAAAAAACGCCAGCAACAAACACAAACTCCCACCCACCTGCAGCAGTCCGATGGTGGTGGTGAAGAGCTTCTTCAGGGCATGCGGGTCTAGGGCCACAATGTCCCCTCCCGTGTCTTCGATGTAAGGGGCCGTGAGCACTTCCACCAGCCTAGCGCGGTCAAACTTGTCCGGGTCGCTGTCCTGTTTTTTGTTTTCGTGTTCGCACGGTCATGCGTTCACAGGATCAATCCTCACACCACTGGAAAAGTAGCCTACGCGCGGTCAAAAACCTTGTCGAGGCCGCTGCCTTGTTCTTTTTTTTTCAACGTGCTAACAAAATCCCATGTCCACGCGCTCACAGGGCTGAAACAACTTACGTTTCTAAAAAAACGATCCCAGTCTAACATAAACTAGCTTGATCCCAGTCTAACATAAACTAGCTTGTCCGGCCCCAAACACGTGCGCGCATTTCTAGCAGGGGGTAACCTTTTAACCACGGCATCAAAAATAGTCTAGCGCGGTCAAAACTTGTCCGGGTCGCTGCCCTTCTTTTGTCACGTGTTCGCGTGTTCACATGGTCACGTGTTTTTCAGGAACAGGCCGCTACCTCTTACCAGATAGAGTATACCATTCAAAAAAAAAAAACGCTATAATTTCAAGTAGCGCGTGCGTTTGGCCGTGACTGACATTGATCATGGAAGCGAAGTCGCTGTCCAGAACAAGCTGCTTCGCCTTGCGGTCAAGTCCGTCGCTCTCCTCCTGCAAGCAAAAAAAAACAGCAAAAAAAAACAAATCATCATACAGCAAAACACAGAGTTCACCAGGGAAAGACGTGTGTTGGGATGGGGGGGGGGGGGGGGGGGGGGGGGCGGCGGCTTCGGCAAATGAGTTCCAGTCAGTTAGTGAGTGAGAGCGGCAAGCGACACGTCAAAATGACGCACTCTCTTACGACAAGAGTGCACCGAATTTTTCGGGGGCTCCTCCCTTTCGAGGACCTCTACCTAACCTCACCCAAACCCAACTTTCGATTAAAAAAATGGTGCGTTTTTTTTCCTCCGCAAACAATCCCATGCCCTATTATTAGAGCGCCCAAATCCCTCCCTATACTAACTTCAAGCAAATTTGTCCCTCAAAAAGGGTTTCCAGTAGTGCAGACGTTAATAGCTATACTGTATAACCACTCATATCATACTATCAAGAGCGTTGCAACGATATTAGGCAGACAGTTCGACGCGTGCTACGAAAAAGGCAGCGCTTTTCGGCAAAATATTTCATATTTATCTGAAAATGGCCGGGCTCCTCATCGCATTCACCACTGGAAAGCCTTTTTGGGGGACAAATCCACTTCAAGTTGTATAGGGAGGGATTTTGGGGGCTCTAAAGGGGTAAGTAACCCAAAATCATCGGAGTGCCATTCTTGTTGAGCAATCTGAAAACGTTTTGAGTATATACCTAGGCCATGGCATTTGATCATTATCATCGGATTAAAGTTGTATAGGGAGGGATTTTGGGGGCTCTAAAGGGGTTAGTATCCCGAAATCATCGGAGTGCCATTCTTGTTGAGCAATCTGAAAACGTTTTGAGTATATACCTAGGCCACGGCATTTGATCATTATCATCGGATTGCACTTTCAGTTTTTCTCAAAATTGTTTTTCGGGCGGGCCAAGGAGCGCTCCCTTATGTGAGCCGTAATAGCTCCAGAAAAAACTTGGTGCACCTCTACGTGTTTTCTTTTTTCTTCCTCTTCTTTACACCATTTTTTTTTTTTTCGGGTGGGCTAAGGAGCGCTCCCTCAAGTGAGTCGTAATAGCTCCAGAAAAAACATGGTACACCTATACCGTAGCCTGTTTTTTTATTATTATGTTTTTATAACCTCCGGCGGAGGGGAGAGTGGGAGGGGGGGGTATACGCAGCTTGTGCATGGCCGTAGTCGTACGACCGTAGACCCTCGCATCCCTACCATGCCGGGACGGAGCACGTCGGGTTTTCACCAACCAGGCAGGATATTTCTTGCACCCAGCGCGAAGCACCGTGAGGTGTTCGGCGAGTCGCATGAAGAGTGAACTGCATCCTGCCAAGAACCGCTCGTAAGACGGACTTCGGCACCTTGTGCCTACTTTCTCGCTTATTGGCTGACAGCGCCAATGAGTTACTTTGTTTCTGGTGCAGCCACTCCAAAGGCAGCAGTGCGGGGGGGAAACAAAACTTGACCCCTTTCCAACTCCTACAAATATGCTGGTCTAACTCCAAGTGTTTCGTCTCCATGTCGGGAGCGCGGTGCAAAAAGGCTCAAGCCCACTCGTACGCTTCCACGCATTTTCACACGTATCGTGTCAATTTAACTCGATCGTGTTCGCAATCCAGCGCGCTATGATAGCTGGCGTATGCTTCAGTAGTTGCCGTGGTATGTGAAGCCTGTGTCGTTCCTCAAAGAGTCCGGCCGGCGACGCCCACGTTAGGGTAGAGGTGCACATTTATTTTCACACAAAAACACGATTATGAGAGAAAAAAATCAAAGAGTCCGGCCGTCGACGCCCACGACAGGGTAGAGGTGCACACTTATTTTCACACAAAAACACCATTATGTGGAAAAAAATAAATAAAAAAAGCAACCCGAGGAATAATATCATGGCCTACTTACAACACATGAAAAAAATATATATATAACGTACAAAAACTCCATACTTGAATAAATAGAAAAAAGATCGTACGAGGAAATCATTAGACACAAACTTAAGCTTAAACTTAAACCAATACCAATAATAAAAACAACAAATTCATAAGCCCTAAAACTAGCTGAAAACATACGAGACTCACTTACAGACACACCAAAAAGAAGACCTAAAAAACTATTGATTTAGACTCGTATACGTACAATAAAAATATTGCCAAAACAAGATTCTTTTTTTTCATCCTGACGATATTGGGTTATTGACCCCCTTTAGAGCCCCAAAATCCCTCCGTATACTAAATGCAAGCAAAATGTGTCCCCCCAAAGGGTTTCCAGTTGTAAAGGCGTTCAGGAGCGCCGCCTTCATTCAGAAAAGAAAAGAAAAAAAATTGCTACCCCTATGGTAGCAATGTTGTCGCCAAAAAAGGGCGTCCCGTATCGCAGCACGAGCGAAAAGTTGAAATACAACAGAGGTGTTCGTTGCGCCGGCAAAATACAGCAACTGCCATCAATAGCGAGACAACAAAAAAAGAGGTGTCGTACTATTATTATTAAGAAAAAGACGGTACTAACGGCAGCCGTCGACGCATAGTCAACCAACTTGAGGGATTCATTTTGTTCACTTTTCGGATCGCCTGCAACAAAAAACGTCGTCATCACATCTTACACCTCTGGTATGTACTTACAGCAGTTCCCACTATTTACCTAAACCTACGTATACTGGTCTATACTGATCTGTATTTGCCTCTATCTGCCTAAGACGCGCGCTACGATAGAGGTTACAAGTAACCACTTTTTTTCTTACACCAACCCCTCACTTTAGGAGAGGTGTTAAGACACGTCCTTCTTGACCCAAAAAACTGATTTGAAGAAAAAACAAACCTGCTTTGATCCCGGATGAATAATCCCATGTGGCCTCGTAGCTAGGCACACGACGCGAGAATCATGCAAGAAAAAAAATGGCCTATTATTTTTTTTTTCCGAAGATTTGTGGGTTAAGGTGAGCCCCGTCATACAGAAAAGCATTCCACACGGTAAGTGCCTCTTACTTCTATGGTAGCACGTGCCCTAAACTAATTGCTGATGACACGCCATATCATACATAGTTCAGCCAAAACAGTCACAAGGGAAAAGCGTGCTGGAAGAGCGGAAGGAGGGGGGGGGGGGGGGATCCAGTGAGTCAGTGATTCCGTGAGCGGGTGTGGAGCTCACACGCCAAGCATTTACTAATGCGGGGCTTGATTATACCTTCATTATAGTGTACAGAACAAAAGATCGATGAGCGCGATCTTATGAAGCGTGTAGGAAAAGCTTGAGGCAATCCGAGTATCGTCATGCCTCACGCTTGCCTCGCGGCTTCCTGCGTGGCAGTTCGAACTCATCTCCTGCACTACCACCAGTTAGTAATACATTAATAGGATTGCCTCATGTGGCCGATGCTTGCGGTAAACGTCAATTTTTGCGTCTGAAGTCCCCCAGGGATTCGTCCACCGTACGAGGCGTACGAGATGGTTATGAAACCGAACGGAAGTTCGTAGAGACGACAGGGATGTTTCTCCGGGGGGGCATTACATGGACCTCGGGAGGTCCAACCTAATTCACTTTATATCTTGGTATTATACCTGTGTTTTTCTATACACCGTGTCTACATATACCACCCCCCCCTCAAATATATATATATAGTTGGCCTCGGTTGACACCGACGCTGTAAAACATTGTTTATATTGGGGTTGGCGTTGGTTGGCAACGGCGCTGTAAAACATGCCCGTCACTGCGTGAGCTAGACAATCAGGATACCGTTTTCGTTTTTTGTATTGTTTTTGTCACCGTGATGGTTATCGAGTTAGATCATTTTGTGCGGGGTGGAGAACCCTAACTCCGCACAAGGGGAATGATCGCATCACGTGGTGTGAATATGTCAGGGTGCTCACGAGGCAGCTACATAGTAGAACCCATTGCTGTCTCTGGAGTGGCCACACCAGAAAACAAAGTATAACTCGTTGGCGCTGTCAGCCATAAGCAAGAAAGTAGGTACAACGTGCCGAAGTCCGTCTTACGAGCGGTTCTTGGAAGGATGCAGTTCAACCTTCATGCGACTCGTCGAACACCTCACGGCGCTCCGTGCTTGGTGCAAGCGATATCTGCCAGGCTGGTGAAAACCCGACGTGCTCCGTCCCGGCATAGTGGGGATGCGAGCGTCTATGGTCATACGACTACAGCCTTGCACAAACTGAGTACCCCCCCCCCGTGCTGCCACCATGAAAGCCCACCCGTGAACCCATCCCGACCCGGGCATCCACCTGTGGATGCATTCGACAGGGTTAACACCTTTGGATTCAGAGGGAGAAATTGTTGAAACATACCAGGTATATGCTTTGATGACTAGAGCATCGGCCATACGTATAGGGGGTGCGCCCGAACTGCAATGAATGGAACCGCCCGACGGGAGCAAAACATCTTGATACTGCTGCACCCGAACATCTGCACGCTCTTTATCTAGACCGTGGATGAGATTGTACCTTTCGCGTTTTTTGGTCGGCATATTTTGGGCTCTAAAACGGTTATAGAAGAAAAAACGAGAAATAATTTGCGCAGGTGATAAGAGTCTAGCCATCAAAAGAAGGCTTGTTGGGGGAGGGGGACGGGGGCGTCCGTGACGAAGTGAATGGGGCAACAACACAACACACAGCAAACAAACTGGGTTTGCGCTAAGGGGATAGAGGGGGGGCGGGAGGCAGGCGTACTCATTTATTGTTGGTCTTGTAGTAACTTTGACCATTGAGGCCATTTCTTAGACAGTCGAATTCGTCAGTCGAAAACGACCGTTTTTGACTGAGCCCAATCGGGTCTTCTTACACGGTCGAAAAAGAGCTTTTTCGACTCAACTTTTTTCGACTGATCTTTTCGACTGGCAAATCCAGTCGAAAAAGTCAGTCAAAAACGTGCTTTTGAATCAATCGCATCGCTCATACCACCACAAAACACCCCCCACACACGCCCAAACACCCATACCAGACAGGTACCACACAGCAGTATCATACAGCAGCGCTGACGGAGGCTTGGCTGCTATCATTGCTGCCGCTTCTCGCCGCAAGAGCGTGGCGCATTCCTATTGTGCTATTAATATCTCCGCCGGCCAGCAGCGTGCATCATACGATGGCAGCAGAGCGCGATATCGATGTAATTTTGCCAATAACGGCTGCGCCTGCTGTAGGTTGGCGGCTCTCGGCTGAGTGCAACGCCACGAACGTAGCTTTGGCGGGTTTCGGCTAAATCCAACGACACCAACCCGCTTGGACGAGGGTTCGTCGCGCGCGAAGCACACGTTGCTCGTGGAAAACACACAAAGCACGGAGCGTCGAAACGACTTTCGACTGCCATACAGCAGTACTCCCTCACACCAACCGCCTCCGGAGAAAGCACAAAAACTTTGACATCGACTCGACTGACGATAAGAAGGAGGCCCGGAAGAATGCAGTCGAAAAAAAGTCGAGTCAATAAGGGCCGTTTTCGACTGACGGAATGCGTCTCTATAAGAATGGGCCTTATTAGACCACGCATCCCTTTCGAGACGAAGAACGGAGGGAGACGGGGGGGGGCTTCAGTGACTCATGAATGCGGGCGGCAGCGACACAACCTTACGGGCATCATTTAATTGTGCGTGTCGCAGTTATCACTGCGTGTCAGTCCGAGCACTATACATCATGATTCGTCCCCCACCTCAGCAGCCCGGGCGGGCTGCTTTGCTGCTTGTTAAGCTTCAGTCGATAAGGGCCGTTTTCGCCTGACGGATCCGACTGTGCAAGAATTGCCCTGACATCATCCCTGACAAAACTCACGACTCTGGTGAATGTCACGATTCCTGACCCGAAAACGTCACGTTTTGTGTCACGAATCCTGATACTGTTGGGTCAAGTGTTTTTTTGTTTTTTTTCTTAACGAACCCAGAACAATCACGATCCCTGATACAAGTACATTGTTGTACGAAAGTGGTTCTATAACCTATAACTGCTCGTATCAAACTACCCGTGGTACCAGGTATGGACCAAACCTTGGTTTTTACTCCGGAGTAGATGTTTTGTATGCCACATATTGATTGATTCATATGCCTTGAATCGATGCTGCTGCTGTGTACAGACTGATGCAGCAACACAGCAACAGCAAGCGCACAGATAGGAGGGCCCTGTGCTGCTGTCATAGCTCTAGATTAGACGAACTGCTGCTGCAGCAACACAGCACCGGCCCATGGTCGTCGAGCAGCGAAGGCAGAACAAACAGCACTCGAGCTATCACAGCAAAGCTTCCGAGTATTGGGGCAAACGAGAGGAGGCCGCCAGGGCCTGTCTAACACGTACAGACCAAGCCAGCACACACGTAGGATACCAGTAAACATACATCCTTCTTCGACCACTTGGATTAGTTGCATACCTCTTCATCCATGCCCTCTGGGATGCTGATCTCCTGCAAGCTGCGACCCGCCTTACCGCTCGTGCTCGACCGAGCCCCGCCCGCACCTCCGCCGGATCTGCGGCGAGCTGAAGAAGAGCTGCTGCTCGCCGTCGACGACCTCACAGCGGGGCCATCGCCAGTGCGGGACGACGAAGACAGGTTACTTCGCCCCCCTTGCGAAGTACGACCCGACATTGGACCAAAGTAGCAGCCCTGCGGGCAAGGCAAAGTGCAAGTGTCTGCGCGGGGGGTCTTGCTATTACGTACACCCGTCACGAGGGGTTTCCACAGGAAAAAAATTGGATGTCGCAAAGGGGAGATTAGTACACCAAACGAAGTCGAGCCACCTCCTCTGAGTACACACCCCGTGAAGTCGGAGGAGATCCACGGGCCACGGGGCAACCCGGCGCGAGGCACGCTAGATAAATCCCTCCGTGTTTATCCGTAGTGTGGGGTGCTGAGTTTTCCCCCTCTGGAATCACCTAGCTCTCGCAAATGTCGATTCAGTTGGACGGTCACCTTACCTACCCCAACCAGAGGGACTACGAGGAGGAACCCCCCCCTGCTCATGCGGTGGGCGACTCCCCGAACGAGGATAAGGACGATGGCCCCTCTTGCATCGGCTGGGAAGGATTTTGGCGCTACTCCAAGAAGCGGTCGAAGACGGGCCACCACGAGCTTTGCCGCTTCAAGTATTTTTTCGTGGGACCGGGTTCAAACCCTGCAGAGGGACTCGACGGTTCGAACTCAACAGAAAAGCATAAGCAGCATGGTGGGAGCGGCAGCGGCACCGGCAGCAGCAGCAGCGCAGGAAGAGCAAGAGCAACGACGGCAGACAGCAGTGCCGGCGAATTCAAGAATACGGAAGGGGGCGGAACGCCGGTGGGGGGGTCGGCCCAAGCTCCTGCTGAAGACAAAACACCGCCGACACCGACAACTGCCGCTGCTACGGCTTCTGCCACTGCTGCCGTTGGTGACAACTCGCGTAAGCAGAGTGTCGAGCCCGCCACCGCCGCCGCTAGTGGGCCGACGCTTGCGGGAGGGACCCAAACGCCGGCGGCCGGGCCAACGGCAAGCGGCCCCGCTGCCGAAGGTGGCGGTGGTGCTGGAAACGGAGAGAGGAAGGACGCCAATAATTCGACGGGCGGTGACGGCGACAAGAGTCCGAGCAAGCCAGTCCCGTTACCGCGGAACCTGACCCTGTCCTACGGTCCGGGCGGCGACGGCAGGCTGCCGTCGGGAAAGTGGGCGGGCTTCTTCATTGTCAAGTACGGCCGGGGTGTCGAGGTTGAAGTCGAGGAGACCTTCGTGCTCGAGTTTGGCTCCAAGTCCCCCCGGAGGCCTGCTGCGCCCGCCGCGGCAACCCCCGCACCTCGAGCCACACCACCTGTCGCGGAGATGCCCCCGCCGGCACCATCGCGCATCCTTAGCAACGGCGACAAGCCAGGGACTCCTGCGGCGCCCGTGGCAGCGGGAGTTACACAGGCCTCGAGCCCACGTGCTCCGGGGACGACTGGAGCACCAGACGGTTCGATGCCGCCCGGAGCGCCTGCCGCGGCAGCCTTGACAACGGCATCGGCGGCGACGGCATCGACGGTGGCGGCAGAAGTAGTAGAAGCAGCTGTAGCAGCGGTAGCAGCAGTAGCAGCAGCACAAGCACCACTGACGTCACCGACGGTCGCATCTGCACTACCCGCGCCAGCAGCAGCTCTGGCTCCAGCGCCAGCATCAACTGTCATTGCAAATACAGCGACGGTGGGTACACCGGCATCAGCGCTATCGATATCGCCGGCATTCACTGCCACTACCGCCGCCGCCGCCCCCGCCGCCGCCCCAGCAGCCACCGCAACCGCGGTCTCCGCATCGCAGACACCCCCACAACAGCCGGTGTCTACGCCATCAACGGCGCCGACTCCAGCGGTGACGGTGGGGGTGGCGGCATCGACCACTGCTGCGACATCAGTCCCACCCCCACCAGCAGCACCGACCACTCCCGCGACGATGGCCCCCGTGGTCAGAGTGAGCGGCTTTGGGCAAAACAAGTACGGCGAATTCACCCTGACCGGCGGTCACGAGCGGGCCACCGGGCGGCTAGACCTGACCCGCTTCTATTACGAGAGGCCCAAGGAAGTCCCGGCCGGGAGGACGTCGTCTGCCGCCTCCCGCGGGGAGAGGTCCGGCAGGGGCGTCTCGCACCAGAAAAAGAAGAGGCCGCTGCCGCCGGGTTCCCCGCAGCCGCAGCCACCGGGCCCGTCGCTCGCCGAGCGGAGAACAAAACGAACCCGGTGTCCTAACCAGCGCCTGATGGACGACGAGCCGATTACTCACAGCTCTCACTCGGAGTCCGCTAGTGGCGGCGGCAGCGGCGGCGGCAGCGGCGGCGGCGGCGGCAGCGGCGGTGGTAGTGGGTCGAACAAACGCAAGGGTTCCTCGGGTGAGGGCTCAAATGCCGCCACCCAGTTGACAGTCGATTGCGGGGCAACAGCGGGCGTTTCCGCCGCAGATGCAGGAAGCGGGAGCACCCCAAAGTCGCGTAAGCCGCGGGATCGAGAACGGGACCTGTTTATGGAGCAGAACCGACGAGCGCGGAGAAAAGCGGAGGAGGCGGGAAAAGGGGGGCCGGTTGGGATATTAGACGCGATCGAAATGCGGGGCGCTACATGCGCGAGCCCCTCGGAGAATGCGGCGCTTGAGCTCGCGGCGCGGGCTGAGGCTGGTCGAGAGGTGCTGGCCGTCATCGGGTCTAGCAGCTTGGATCCGGTTGAGAAGGTGGGAAGTGGGGGGATTGCTTGCTGGCCGCCGGAGTTTCCTGTACTCGCACCTAGCTCTGTTTTATTGCCCATCACCGTTTTTCGTGTTGGCAGTATCCCATCATCCGCGTGTTTTTTTCTCCGACCCTGAACGAAAGTTTTTGTGTAAGTACCTGCTACGTTGCTCTGGCACCTGCACCTACTAGCAAATTGTACTTGGACGTGCTCAGATGGGACTCGAATTGTTTTTTGGTGGCCAAACTTATTTTCGCCGTGTTGGCTTGCTGTGTTGGCTCGCTGCTTTTGCCCGTGTGTGTTGTGCTCGGTTTGTTTTTGAGCCGCGTTTCACTGCACGCCCTTTTTTGCTGCATGTCTCAGTATCGTGCAATAACCTTTGTTTTGATTGCAAGCGTTTGCATGCGCTTCAAACGCACCCGGCAGCCTGCACGCTCGCGACCACGAGTGGAGGCTGTTTTCCATGTCTTGCGTGCTTCTCTGCTTACGTTTTTTTTTTTGTTTTTTATCCTCCGGCGGATAAGGAAGAATAAAGCTTTAGCTCACCACACCTCCACGTATTTTCATACGCGTCGTGTGTCGATTTAACTCAGCTGCTTTCGCAGCCCAACGCTAGCTGGCGCACCCTTCGGGTCCCATTGTAGGTATAGCGTAAGCTCTCCCTACCAGTGGTCTTCGTTACAACCCAGGCAGCGCAAGCTGCCGTTGTATACGGATGCGTGTGTATGTCGACCCGGCCTCTGCCACCCGCTGCTGTCAGTGAGACCACAGGACTCGATCACCAGGGATCGGTGCGTACCGTATGATGGCGAAACCGAGCATAATCGAACGTGTCGGAGCGACTCGGCTGTTGTCTCACGGCTACTGATGTTAACTTCCCTTCCTGGGCTAAAACACGAATTTAAGGTTTACAACCCACCACATTTTGAATTGGTGTGGGATACTGCACTATCTGCAGTTCTTGAAGGGTTAATTAGCCTCTCATCAGTATGGAAATGCGCCGCGTTTTTTTGGACCCAATGTAGGCTGAATATTTACAGGAGTAAAAGCGTGTATAAGGACGCGCGTAAGTGTTGACCGATGCTGATGAGCCGCTGCATCGCCGACCGACCGACTGACCGACCGACCATTCTTGCCACGTGACATACATACGCTGCCGTTCTTGCACCCCCCTCCCCAAAAAACAACTTTCGTACCGGCGACCTCCGCTTACGCAGCGCAGGCGCAAGCGCAGTGTAAAAAGTATTGGCGCATGTAGTGCCACACGCAGTGGCACATATAGTCGCACACGCAGTGGAAAATGTTAGCCTCTCTGCGTGATATTTGCTTCTTTTGTCCCCGACGAACCGACCAACGTACCTACCCACCTGCCTACCAACCGACTGACCGGCCGACCGACGGACCGACCGTGCTTTTACTTAAACACGGGACACACACTGCTTTGTTTTCTTTTTTCGCATCCCAATTTTTTGCGTTTCGGTGTATACGCTGCGCGCTCCAAGCAGGAGGCATTCGCGAATATGGAACTGGAACAGGCCACCTTGGAAGCTGAAGCGGCGGCAGCCGCGGAGGTAGCAGCGGCCGAAGCTGTGGCGGCTGCTGATTCACACGCTGCCGCGGTAGCTGCCGCGAAAACATCGGAGAATAGCAGCGGCGGTGGGTGGGGGGGGGGTGGGGCAGGCGGTGGTGGTGGTGGGACTGGCGCTGTTAAAACGGGGCGTGGGCCTGGGCGGGCGAAGCGCTTGTCGGCCGAGCGGTGGGAGGAGTTAACGCTGGATAGAGAGACGGGGGAGTACTACGAAGGAGGTTGGTTTAGGGGCAGGCGGCACGGGAAGGGGCTCTGCGTGTACGCCGACGGGCGCATGTACGAGGGAGACTGGCGGGCGGGGAAGGAGCACGGGGTGGGTAAGATTATGGAGGCCGACAGGGTGGTCCTCTACTCGGGGGAGCTCGCGGACGGCAAGCTCTGCGGGAAGGGCCGGTACTCGGACGGGTCCGGCATGTCATATGACGGCGAGTGGAAGGAGAGCGCCATGCACGGCCGCGGGGTGTACACGTTTCCCCCGTGGTCGGGCTTCGGCACCGGCGGGGGCAGTGATGGGGCTAAGGGCGGCGGTGGTGGTGCTGGTGCAGCCAAAGCGGGCGACGGGGACGCAGCCGACGCCGTGGCTGGCGGGTCGGCCGTCTACGACGGCGAGTTCAGGGACAACGCGCGGTGTGGGCGAGGGGTGCAGACGTGGCCGGGCGGGAGCTACGATGGGGAGTGGCTCGCGGATGCCAAGCACGGCCGTGGCGTCCTCTGCACTGACGACGGGTTCCTGTACGACGGCCAGTGGGTGGACGACCTCGCCGAGGGCCGCGGAATGTGCGTACACCAGGACGGCCAGCGGTACGAGGGGGTGTTCCGCGGGGGGAAGAAGGAGGGCCGCGGAACCTTGGCGTTTGCCAATGGTGCCTCGTACGAGGGCCGGTTTCGGGATGATGCCATCGACGGGCAGGGGATGCTGCACATCCCGAAGCCCGTGGAGGATAAGATGGGCGGCTGGATGATCCCTATTCAATTCCAGTCGGATATCGAGCGCATTCATATCAAGGCAGGGTTCGATAAGGGTGGGCTCTAGAGGGGGGAGGGGTTGGGGGTAGTCAATTTTTGCAGGGGGGGGGTCGGCGGTGTTGTTAACGTTTTCGTCGATAGGCACCTTAGGTACCTTTCTCTTTTTTTCCCTTGGTTAGTGATTTTTTTTTTTTTTTTCTTGTTCTCCCTCATTTTCTCTTTTTTTCTCTGTCTGTCTCTTTCCCCTTCTTTGCCTCTCGTGTGTTGTGTGCAGTGCGATTGAGCGGGTGAGCGCACTTTTTCTCCCTGTTTGCGAGCACGATTCGTGTGGCCCCTGTAATGTCCCAAGTAATGTCCTATTAATTTGTGTAAACGGGAGAATAATGAAGTGTGTGAGTCAGCCGGGAAACGATCCATATGTGGTGACACGTTATTTTGTTTTGAAACGTGGTACGGAAGAGGTATACTTTTTTTTCGGCGAGGGCTACTCGCTTGAGGAGCTCTATGCCTTCTACGGCAAAAAAAACAACTGATTTTAAGTAAACTTAAGAGAGTGCAGTCCGATGTAACCCATGGACTAGGTACGAATTTAAAAGAAGAAAAATCACGTAAATTGCGAAACAAGAATCACAGTACTTCGACGGCTGTGGGTTAAGGAACCCCGTCCTCCTAAAAACGAAAAAAAAAAAAAAAAAAAGTGCTACCTCGATCGTATCGTGCGTGTTTGGCTATGTTAGAAAACGGCCAAGAGGTAGATACATGGTGTCTTTTTTGGCTGTCAAGAGAGACCGGGACTTGACACGCCTTGTTCTTCCAGTTTGAGACACAGGGTGCTGGGTCACCCAGTAGCGCTGGTGTAATCGGCCATCCGTGCAAGGACGGGGCTGGGCGGCTTCGCACCCGTGCGCTGTTTTTTTTTTTTTTTTTTTTTATAATAGTGCAATTTGTCGCCTGTTGGGTCCATCACGTTGGTGCCACGCGCGGGGTGCATGCGATAAATACCCCCCGTGGAGCCGTCGATAAATCGACCCCCATGACTTGACGCGTGCTGCGATACTAGAAGGGAGATCGCATGACTTTGAACGTGCTGTACTTTTGTACTCCCTTTTCACCGTATGCAGCATAATGTCGTGGGCTTTTCTTTAGCAAAGCGGGGGCCCGTGTTCGGAGCGGTGGCGCAACTAGCCCTTGTGGGGACCCATGTATAATGCAGTCACCTAAACAACGACGATTGCGATGTTACCAAAAGCGTCTAAGGAAGAGAGCTTCAACCCATGTGTAGCGTTATTGGGAGTACCACCATACGCTGCGCGTGTGTCGTACTGCTCCTTGCATTCCAGTTCTCGGATACTCCCCCTAACCCACCCACCCACCCATCCACCCACCCGGACGGCTTTCGATGGCCGATGCTGGCATTGTCATTTGAACAAGGCTACGTACGGTGGGGGGGGGGTCTTATTTAGTGTCTCCATTTTCAGCGGCAGAGAGTCAGTTGCGCCACCGATGGCTACCCGATTTCTTCGCCATATCAACCCTTTTTTTGCACCGCAGTCCCGACATGGGGACAAAACACCTGAAGTTAGACTAGAAAGAAAATAGGAGTTGGAAAAGGGTTAATATTTTGCGCTTTCTGGTTTCGTGATACGCACGGCCGCGCCGACTGATTCTACGATATGATGGCCCTGCCCAGGAAAAAAAAACTTGCGATTTTCTATAAAGAACCGTTTCACGGCTGCTCGACACGAGAAGGTAAACTGCTATGTGAAAAAATGTCTTCTAATGTTTTCTGGTTTGCAAATGACTATCGAACGATGACGTCGGGGTGGCAGCGGGCACCGTATTTCATGCAAGAGACACGACCGGTGGCTGGTTTCAAAAACGGCGATTTCGTTCAAGCAAAGTTGGGGGGGCTACACCGTAGAACGGCCCCGCCCTGCGCCATGGAATTTCTTGTCATGCTCCGCCAACCAAGTACTTTCCAAGTCCGGTATAGCGACGAACAGAGTCCTAGAGCCAATCGTGCGAGTGCCATTTACTGATTATGAGAATAAGGGTACCCTCCCCCCCCCACCCCTCCTAGCGTACGCCTGCGACGCGATCTACGAATAGAGGACACATTTTTTCGCAAAACATATTTTGTGAATTTCGGAGCTCCTTAACCCAAAATATCGCTGGAATTTTTCATTTTTCAGTTTTTCGTCTTTAATACCGCTAAGACATGAGGTTGTTCTTAGTTAGGGTTGCGCTTTCTGTTTTCTCAAAAAATCAGTTTTGGGGTTTGGGTATACAATTACCCAAGTGGGGAACCTCAGGTAAAAAACGGTGCGCCCATACCGTGGCACAAATCTCTAGCTCTGGTCTCGTTTGTTCCGACTAAAGGTTTCTCTATCAAATTAATCGCGGCTTTGACATGTGAGAGCGTGTGTTTTTTTTCTCTTAGCAACTACTCGTGTTGCGTTTCGTTGTTCGACCGCTAGTCTTGGATAGCTTTTTTATGCTTTAGAAGTTAGATGTATTTTCCTTTGGCGTGTCGTCGCTCAATATGGAGACATCCTCCATGTGCTCTCTGAGTCCATCACACAACTCAACAAAGTCTTCAAACCGCAGGAAGCGGCCTCTCTGACAGGTACTCCCAACCTTGGCTCCCCCAGCCTCCACGTTGTTGTTCCCGTTCGACCTTTCGCAAAACCAGCGCCACACGCGGTCCATGGAAATGTGTTTTCCGGCGTCTCTGACAATATCCACGGCGGCTTCTAGCGCTACCAAGCCGTGGACACCATCACCGCAGATGGCGTGGCGGGCAAACGCTCGCCTGCCGTCATCCCCGTGGCCCACTGGAAAAAGCCAACTCAGCTTCTGACTCGGAAGTTGCGGTATTTCATCCACGGCGATAGTCGTCTTTCCGGCGCTGACTTCGGCACCATGAAGGGCTTCCTGAAGAGCGATTCCACGACCGCTACCGTACATGTAGGTAATTGGGTCATGCGCCTTTTTATTGTCCTGGCCTGCATCGATTCGCGTTGGAGATCGGCTGTAAGCGGACAGTGACGAAGACCCGGGGCGAGCCTTCCGACGGAAGTAGTAGTGGTCATCGTCGTCGTTGCCGCCGTATTTTTCCCCGTGGTGTGACGATGGTGGGCTGACCCGACGCCCTCGACCCTTCCCGCCTGTTGCACGCGCACAACTCCCTTCGGCTGCTACCTCCGCTGCGGCAGATGCACGTACCCTCAAGCGGTCTCTCTCCGCGGCCGAAGCGTAAACCTGCACGAATGTTCCGAAGTCTGCGATGTTTCGCACTAGACCGATCACGCGCCAAAGGATTCGAAACCAGCCTTCCCATGCCTTCTTTGATGCCTCGCGCAGACCGACCTCTGATGCCCCCATTATTTCTCGAGGGAACGATTGTGGGTGGATCCTAGCGCTCCACGTCGCCACGCCAAGGCGGTCGAGCTGTGGCGGTCAAAGGACACCGGTACGGATCAAAGTAAGAAAAACGAGCCATCCCACGGTAGGGTGTTGCATGCAGCATCAGTCCCATCACTCCTCACATGAGGAACTCAACATCTCGCCCTAAAAATGACATCGAAGGCATTCGTTCGCACAACCCGACCTAAGCTCCCAAGCAATACTTCGTATGTGATCGTGAAATTGCTTCACCAACCGGTAGTTCCTCACATGAGGATCTCAACCGGCAAGGTATACCTTTTTTTGGCTCAAAAAGGGCAACCCCTGCCGTGGGATGACGCAAAGCACATCACTTTAGATCGGTACATCTAGCAGAGCGTGTTTCCACGAGGCCGCCCCGACTAAAGCACATCAATGAGATCAATACAGGGGGTCTCCTCTCTAAAGAAATTCGACCGTGAGGAAGGGAAGGTAAGGCTTGTTTTTGCTCACGACAAATGAGAAATTTACTCAAAACGCAAAACTAGCCAACTGTGCTTAATGGGAGAAAAGAAAATAATACATTGAGCTTCAAAGCCAAATTGACGTTTCTTTTTTACCCCCACAGGTGAGCCCGACTGAAAATACTATGGGAGAGTACTCGCACGTGCGCCTGGTGTCATAGTGTTGGTCTCGACATTTAAGGTTCTGAGCGCGGACCATGCGCAGGAAAGAGAGGCAAGCAGGGTTGAGCATTGTTGCTACGAGCTTATTAGATCCCTTCGACGTATTGTATGGCGCAAGCAAATCGATGTTTACATCTACCAACTACCCCACACCCGACGGTCGATGTGCGTGAAAAGAAAATCCTGCCATTGCAGGGGGAGGGGGTGTTGTAAGGCTTGCTGTTGTTCGGGTTCGTAATCGGTTGACCGTTTACCAATAGCCCGACGGGCTAATTATCTAGCAGCAAAAAACAAAGTGCGCGTGGTTCAGCCGGTTACGCATTGGAGAATGTCAGAAGCCCCCCCCACACGACGCCAAAACTTCAACAGTCGATGCTAAATGACAGACGGGCTGTCGGCTACTGTGGCTCCAGGCCTCGTCCCACCGTCTCAAGGTCCCGTTGCCGATTTCCAGCAAACGCGGCCCCGTCGGCGTACATCTTCGCGAGGATGGACACGACCCCTGTTATTTCGACCGGCCGCGGTGCGTCGGAATACTCTTGGCTGATTCGAGCGAGGGCCGAGGCCACGTCTGCCACACTACGGGTCGTATACGCCGTAGCTTGCCGCTGATGACGCCGCCGGCGTCGATGCGCAGCAATAACATGCTGTTGCGTCCTGGATGCGAAGCGAATTGGGTTGGGCTGCGAATTGGCCGGATTTCACGGTACGTTCTTATTAATACTTGGGGTGGCGAAGTACACCACTAACTGACTTTACCACTCTTTCTTGATAGTAAGCACGTTGCGAGTCACGAATGCACCGGTCAGAGTCAAAAACGGAGAATCCCGCAAATTAACGCAAGGAACTAACTGCAACGTTTGGCTGGCCAGCCAACAACTAGTTGGCAACTTAAAGCCAGCCAACTCATACCCGCAGCGTGGGTTAGAAGGCAGGTCCACGCTCGCGCGAGGCGCACATAATACGATTAATAGTCACCAGTTCGTGCGATGCGAGCTGCGGTAGAGGCAGGGCAGTTATTGAGCAAAGGGTTTCTGTATTATGACAGGCTTTTCAACCGAAGAACTACTAGTACAACAAATATAAGATGGCTATTGACCTGAAATTTGTCAAACTCACGGCTGACGTCCTTGAAAATTAGTTATAAAATATAAAATATATGGAACCCCGTTTGGTGTTTCCTGGTGTGATGTTGTTAATAGTTGTGCACCTAACCCATGGGGTTGTTCTTCGATATTATTAATAAGTGAATATTGTTACTAAGGGTGGAGCTTTAGGTGAGGAATGGAGTTCCTGAGACGAGGATCCTCGGACAACATAAGGTCCTCCGCTACCGTGGCATTTGTCATGTACTTAGTACTTGTACTCCGTTTCGCGCCGGTGCTGGGGAGTCAGGGCGCGATACGGCAGCGGGCGTACGGCGCACTTCATTCCAGTATGTATCGTGCCGAGTGTTCGTCCGTTGAGCTGATTATGGGACCCGGGAATGGCACCCAAACGAAAGAGGATTACGATATTGCCAGCCGTCTAAAGCAAGCACGCCCCAGCAGGCAGTATTATTACGAGTAATATGTTGCTGCGCTGCGTCGAATACGAGCTCCCTGCGTTTGAGTTGGGGGCGCTCGACAAGACTCAGCAACGCTCTCTATTTCGTGCGACCGGCGCTGTACACAGCAGTAGTACGACTCGAAGTGTATTTCCGTCTGCTCTCGTCCCTCATCTCCTCTGAAGCCTAGAACGGGTTGAACCAAACGGAGTTAATTACATCAACATCTACCCCGTTATTAGGTCAGACGATCGTCATTGCAGCAAGATCATGAATAGAAAACCACCCACTTACTTGGGTTTTCTGTCTCCTTCTTCTTCGTCCGACCAAGCCCGTGAATGCGTACGATGTCGTCGTCGCCTGTTGTGCTGCCCCCGACCCAGATACGCTACTTCGTTACGACCGAGACAGTGACGATCATCCCAGGCAAACGAATGGGCTGATGAACCTCGCTTCATCTCCGACGACGAGCACCCATCACACTCTCCGCTACTACTACTACGAGCAGCAACCTCGTCCGACAGCTTACCCTCCCCGCATCCCCCGCTGTGATTGCCAGTCTTCATCTCGTTGGCATGTGTAAGTCTTCCCCTTCTTCTCCTTGTGCTCACACCTTTCATACCGCCAAGCGTTCCACATGCGCCTCGCTGAAATTCTCGATGCAGCCTAGATATCCCGGGCACTCGAAGATCGGCGGCCTCATCCCTGTCAATCATTTCAAGGGCAGCCTGGACTTCGTACGAGCTCGAGGGCGAACGGGTATAGCTCGAGGGTGAACGGGTATACGCCGTAGCAGCACCGAGGAAACCCGAAGGTTCGAGTTGTGCCGTCGATGCTACGGCAACAGCGCTTTCTTGGTGCAACAACAATGCCTTCGCTGGAAGGTGATGGTCGGTAACAGCCGGTCTCATGCCTACAAACTTGAGCGAAGTCAACCGGCCGGCGTGAACGTACGCACGGGAGGTGCTAAACCGGTGCCGTAGGCGAGACGCCGTGGGCTTGTCGCAGTGCACGACAATTTTAGAGACCGCGCACTGCCCTCCCGTGTTGTCGCGATGCAACCGCAGCTTAGCTCCGTGTGGGATACCCATGGCTGTGGCAAGGTTGTGTGGGGAGACAATATCCTCAAAAGCGCTGAACAAGTTCATTTCGACCTCCATTCCTGCTAAGTTTATTTGACGGCTTCGAGTACTAAATCAAATAATAACGTAGGTACTCGCTGTACGTAGGTACTCGCTGTAGAGCGAGTGCCCTGAACCGCAGGTTCGAGTCCCGCGGAGTCATTAGCGATGGAATACTTGGTATATAAGCCAACCTCCGATCGCTGTTGTTGTCGTTATCACGTGCCTCCGGTCGTGGTACGATTCTTATTCTTCGATCGTGCCTGGTGTGTACGTAGTAAGTAGGCTGCGTCTCATGCCATATCAAACGAGACGCAAGAGTAACCCACCAGACACGCAATGCGCGTCACAAGTCACATGCCACGAACAACAAATAATACCGTACCAGGTACCCGGTATTGTCTAAGAATGCACGAGTATAGCGTATACATAGCCTACTTGTCATTTCCTGATCCAGAGCTCGCAACCGAAGGCTCGTCCAATCAGAACCCACAAATTCGTGAACCGTTTATTTTTTAAATATGTTTTGCTATAGATCACATGGCGTTTGACAAAGGGAAGGCGGAGGCGATGGGTTTGACCAAGAGCGCCAAAAGGCGCCTGCGACATTGCTCAGCAGCCATCAGCCGAGGAGGGCCTTCGTGTCCCACGCTCGACAATGAAAAATTCAGAGCCAGGTTCCGCGATGGACGTCTCTTGCGCAGACGATGACTACTCGCTTGCTTCCAGCAACAAGGACGACGGTGCTGCTGCTGTCGAGCTGGGCTACCAAGGCTGGGCAGCAAGGCGGCTTGTGCGGGCATGCCACCGGATCTTCGTCAACGAGCACCAACAAGGCGGCGCGCGAAACAACAACCTGATATCCACGTCCGTAAGCCATCGGGGCGTGATCTACTGGTGCCTGTCCAACATTAACGCGGGCCCGGTCTCCTCCTCGGAGGCATCGGCCGCCGCCGCCTCGGAGGACGACCTCCGAAACGAGGATGTCTTCCACGACGGCCTAACCGACTTCTACCACGTCTGGACCCTCGCTGAGGCCTTCTTGCTCGACTCCGCGCCCCTGCCGGCAGCCCCCCTTCTCCGGTGGCTGAAGATGTATAGCCAGTCGGGCGAGGACGAGGCGACACGGTGGGAACTAGACAAGACAGAGCGAGCCGCGCTCGAAGCCGATGCTCTTGGAGGCTCGGCAGACCCGACCCCAGCCTACTGGAAAGCTCTCGAGTCCTTAATCGTCGGCGTGCTGCCTAGGCGAGCGGCGGGGATGTTGCGGGCCCACCCGGAGGGGCGCAATAACGCCGGCGAGATCGGCGCGGTGGCCCGCCAGCTGGAGAAGATGCCTCTGCTCTTGCCCGAAACGACGGAGGGTGGCGACGGCGTAGCTCCCCAGCTGGACCGGGAGGGTTTCTACGAGACATGGACGCGGTGGCAGAAGGGTTGCAAGGCCGCGGCGACAAGCTTCGGATTCGTAGCCGGCGCGGGCACGGGCGCCGGAGGGGGGGGAACTGGGGGCGGCGACGAGCGGCTCCGGCTGCGGTGGCTGTGGGGCACGCTCTGCGGGGAGCGGCGTTGCTTGGTGGCGGCGACGGACTCGTGGTCCGGGCTGTTCGCCGCGGTTCTGGCGTATGAGAGGCCGGACATGCGGAAGGAGGAGGTGGCATCCGGCATGAGGGAGTGCGCGAGGACGCATCCTCACCACCAGGAGGAGGAATTCCTGCTCAATGTGAGTGAGGGCTGTTGTTCTCGCTGGCAGCTGCCAGGTACTCCGTAGTAAGAGCATATCAGTACTTCAGAATTTCTGGAGCATGTCCAGTGCACACGGACTAGGTCATGGCGGTGAGTTCATGTGACAGCAACAACAATCACAATAGTCAAGCAGGACAAGTACACCCCTTGTCGTATCGCACCAAGGTTGGATGGTGCGCCAGTTTGGAGACGGACGTCCTTAGAGGGGACCAGGAACACAATGCCAGCAGAAACACAATGCCAGCAGCTGCTGAAGCATGTCGGTGTTTGCAACAGCAACAGGTGTCGAGTGGTCTGCAGTGCTATTGGTTGCTGTAGCTTTGACTCTACTCCTGTGTACTGTCGTGTGGGAATGCTCTTGTATAGATTGTATGTGTACGTATAATTGTCGTTTTTTTGTTCTTTGGACACATCTCTTCGTGCTCGCACCTTTATCGGAAACGTCAGATGGGGTGGGCACAATTCGACCGTTGGGGTCACTTTGCCGAAAGTTTGGGCGCTATCCGTGCAGTGTGTCGCGCGTGGCGAGCCTTTTAAACTAGTTTTGGCGTTGGGCACGGATAAGGCAAATCCCCGGGTTTCCGTAACATCCCCGGGGATGGTGTTTCCGCATCCCCTATCCCCGTGTACGCACGTGAGATTTGGATGCAAACCGGGTTTTTCTGCTCGCAGATGGTACACGTACATTTCCCTATTGTTGCACAGAGCACCACGCTACGATTCTGCCGCTCAGCAGCAGTCCAGCCCCCTAGCAGCCGCAGCCTGCAACTCTATGCGCGTGTGGCTGCTGTTGTAGTAGCTGATGGCTTTGATCGGAGCCTGCGATGCTCTACCCGCCTATACGCCACTACCTCTCGCTGCTGCTGCTTCTGCTGCTTCTGTCAAGTGTCAAGTGACGTGCCGGCATAAAGCGTAAGGATCGTTTGAATATAATATTAATAATAAAACGGTCATTATATTTATGTTCATGTTGGTGTGCTTCGTATATGATATCGTACCATACCAAGAGAGCACGCACAACGCTACAACTCTGCCGCACAGCAGCAGCGGTAGGCAACATCATTTACGTAAGATCGCAGATGACAGGCAGCAGACATCATGCGGAGAGCGCAACGCTACAACCCTTCCGCACAGCAGCAGGGGTAGGCAACACCATTTATGTGCGCGTGGCGTGTCCTCGCTATGCTGCGGCGAGTTGCTTTTGTCGGAGCCTGTCATTTGTCACCTCACCATACCACACGTTACTTCTGCTGTGCTGCCGCTCTGCGTGTGCGCGTGTCCATCGATGCGGAAGCAGGGACTTTTGTAATTGTAGTAATTTAGATACCAACCCATTTACGCCCACAGAGGCAGTTGTTTAACGAGTATGTTTTCTGTTTTTTTTGCGAAGATCGCAGATGACAGACAGCAGACAACATGCGGAGAGCTAAACGCTACATGTGGGATCATGTGCGCGTCTAGTATCCTCTCTTTACGGCGGCGAGTTACTTTTGTCATACCCCGTCACGTATATTGTCCTTTTGCTCCCTCGTTCTCACTACGTGCTCTTTACATGATATTCTACAGTAAGCCGCATCCCACGCCACACATGCCCCTTCTCGCTTCCTGGCGGCCCCTAAGCTGGAATTCAAAGTGTGACGTTCTTCTGGAAACGGTGAAAAAGTTTTGTGTGTTGCCAAGTGGTGTTGTGTGTTTTTTCTCAACAATGTTATGAGGCTTAGTTTGGGTAAGCTATTGGTTAATCTTTTGCAAATGTTCAAACGGACTAATATACCCCACTATTACCTTAACAAATGGCGTCGTCGACAGACCATGTTTTTTTTGGGTAGTGGGTTCAAATCCCACCATCCACAATAATAAACTTTTTCAGACTGTCCCCATGTCGAACTTGAAAAATCCTCTCCCCTACTCCTCGGTAATCCCAGGAAATGAAACCGCTTGGACATTGACAGGCCCGCCCGTATATCCGGCCGACATGCTATCCTGCCGTTTCCGGGGGGGAAAGTGTTATAGTGCTTAGTTTGGGTAAGCTATTGGTTGACCTTTTGCAAGTGGTCAAACTGACTGATATCCCACTAATATACCTTAACAACATATCGGTCGTGGGCACGTCTATTAATATATCGAGTACCCCAAAAGTGCTAAAAGTACTGCTATTGACAACACCCCAGAAGAAGCACTACGGGTAAAATGCGAATTCATTATTTTTCCGGGCAACGTTTGTTTGTATGTAGAAACAAATGGTCATTGCGTCCGGTAGGGATAATAATGTGTCCTTGCGCCACTCCCCTAGGCACTTTCCGGAGGGGAACCTTGTAGCGCGTATCGTAGTCGTAGCACACAAATGTGCGGCCGTTCCAATGGTCGAAGGAAAGGATGTTCGCATCCGAATATTCAGATGCTAGGAAAGCGTCGCGCGGTTTCGAAATGTTGTTGCGCAAGTAGATAACATGATGTGTGTTGTGCTGCCGATATTTGACAAAACAGAACACTACCTCGATAGACATGACAAAATATCAGGCACACAGTCAGTTCGAGCACACATGATGGCGTAGCTTTGGAGCTCTTGTGGCATTCATATGTCAAAGGTGGGAAGATAACGAATGGCACGTCATTCCCCGGTCCGTGCCGGTCCATGTCGATTCACAGGCCGCTGTTACCGTTATGCTAGTGATATCGGTACCAGATTGTAATTTGCGCATCGTTTGAGCGCCGCTTGCAAGATGACGTAGTGCCGTGGTGATCTGTTGGCCTTGAGATAGCCCTGCAGATTAAATTCGAACAACGGACGATAACCCTTTCCAGGACAATGGGTTCACGTGCATTGGACCTTTCAGCGTCCTAGCATATTGTCGGTGGTACCGCCGTGCGTGAGACAGTCGTGGTTATGATTGTCGCGGACCGTTATGGTGCTGTTGAAACCTCTTTTCGTCATCAACTCACTTGGGCCAAAGTTATGATTCGTAGGACAGGAGTCATCTCCGTACAGTGGTGCTACTGCTTCTGCGACATTGTGTACTAGTACATGGCATGTGCGATTACGAGGTCTAACAGATGCAAGATTGAAAGTTGCCCTATTTGCCAATACCAGTACGGACGACCGTGTTTTTTCTATCGCTGGCGCTGCTGAAGTTGTGACGGTGACCGCCGATAGGGACAGCTCGTGCTGTCGCTTCCACAGGAACTGAAGGATACGCCAGCTAGCGCTGGATTGCGAGTACAATGGAGTTAGATTGACACGACATGCATGAAATACTTGTAAGTGTGGTGAGCTTAAGCTTTATTTTTACCATCCGCCTGAGGATAAAAAAAAAACGAGTTCATCTATCGGCTGTTTAGAACACGGCATTGAGGCTGAAGGTCAGTCTTTTTCCTAAGACGTTTTTTCGTGAACGTTACTCTGTGCGCTAAAACTAGTTCCAGGTGTGTAACATCAGAGACCTGAAGTTGCTCAAGCGATGCCACCGTCCAACGAAGATGCCCGACCCGTAGCACCACACAGCAGCCTTCGCGGGCCGTTTGGACGCGTTTTTTTAAAGCGATATTCAAAGCAAGTAGTTTAATTCAAAGACCAGTGCGTGATCCCCTGCCGCGCCCCCCGTTTTTCCCGCGCCTGCCCCCCCCTATGGTACCAAAAACTACGGCCATACATAGTAATTAGTACCCCTCCTCCCCGCGCCTCTCAACACGAAAAGGTTATCCGGGATTCGTCATCCGGCGCCGTCGAATCGATCCTGCGCTTCGCCCGCGAGAACGGGACCACGCTCGCCCTCTCCGCATGCGCCGCCCACCTCGTGGACCTGCTCTTCAAGGCTGACCAGTCGTCCGTCACCCATGCGCAGCGGAGGTGGTTCTTACGACGGCTTGCCGACCGACTGAAAGCTTTTCCTTGCGGTGGGTGGGAGCTAGCGGCGGTGTACGAAAGTGGCAGCGTCGGCGGTGGCGGCGATATCGACGATCAAGCGGAGCTCCTAAGAGATATGGCGCGAGCCGTGGTGCCCCGGTCGGAGAGAGAGGCCCACGAGCTCGTGGAGTGGTGTCGCGTGAACGGTCTGGGGGAGGAGGTGACCGCGGACGTTTGCCGCGCGAGGGGAGAGGCCTGGATAGGCAAGGCGGGGCTCTCGGCGGAGGCCACGGGTAGCACGCTGGGTGACGAGTTGGGAGCGCAGGACGGTGATGGTCGCAGGGCAGCAGCAGCAGACTCCTCCACGCGAGTGCCGGGAGCCTGCGGGAAGGCGGCGTACTGGCTGTCAAGGGGTGGAGGTGGCGTGCGGCTGGAAAGGCTCTGCGCGGAAGTATCGGAGCGGCTGATGGTGGAGGTCTCACGCCTTGGTGCTGAAGGTGCTGGGAACGACTTTGAGGTGGGGCGTGTGTGTCGCGTGTGTTCGCGCGCACTGGTCGCTTGAACTGGCTGGTGGAAGTTGGATGCGTGTTTTGTCGCTGTGGGGTTGACTGGCGGGCTGGGGCAGTCGGTCCAGGCGTTGGTTTGGAGATGCCGCGTAGCTGCTGCGAAATATATACGGTCCCGTATGCTTGTTGACTGCACCCGGGGCGAATGACGGCATCTTTTGAGCAAATACGCCAAGCAGTGGTGCAAACACCTACGCGGTGGAAGATTAGGTGTTCCGTGGCGAGCTGCTCGGCCGCGGTTTCCATCTCCTTAAAAAACATTGGCTGCCCTGTTATCCAACGCATAATGCATGCCCTCCCGTGCCTATTGATGCAGGTAGTTTTTTTGTGTTTCTGTGTGTTTGTGTATGTGTGTTGTATGTCGATCGCGGCTTGCTTGTCCCTTTAAGCTTTACTGCTCTGCCCTCTTGAAAGACGCCGGAAATTTTTCGCCTAGGGTTCACGAGCTCGAATGCTCGATTTTACACATTTGTCGGGCTGCCTGCAAAGCGCACTGACAAAGCCCTGCTTATATAGTTCGACCCCGACCGTCAAAGCAATTAATGAAGCTTCGCCCTTTCAACAGTGCACTCCTGTTCTGGGAACAAAACACTTGGAATTCGACGGGGATCATCTTCGGAATTGAAAAAAATTGACAGTGAAAAAAAACGTCCATCACTAGCTCCAAATAGTGTATCCCCCCAAACTCATTGGTCCAGTTCTGAAAAGGTTTAATATTATGAAAAAGCGTTCTATTGATGAGCCGAGCGCACTGCCCCCCTGATGCATACCTTGCCTCGCACGGTCTTCGTGTTGGTTTTGCTCGAGCAGGCTCAGGGGGCCGTGCTGGCCGAAGCGGAAGGTGTACTGGCCGCGGTTCCGCCGGGCCCAATGGGACAGGAGATGTCCTTCTTGGAGCGATACAAGGCCATCGCGGACATCCTCTTGCCGGACCCCGAAGAATTGGGGGAGAGTGTGGAGGACTCGCTTGAACCTAACGTGTGCATCGCCGGAGAGCTCGCGGTGGGCCTGCTCGCCCCTCTCGACGGTGTTGGGGGAGACTTGGACGCCGCCGAGGCGAAGTTGCACACCCCGCCAACGAGAACTTGGGCCCACCTTATTCGACTCGCCGTTCCTGCATTGCGGGTGCAGGCTGAAGTTTTCTTAGGCGGCGGTGGCGGAGGTGGAGGCTGGCAAGGGGGAGGGTTGCCTGTTTGGAGCTTTGCGAGAGCACCCGTATCCGCGCACCAGGTGCACGTCTTGCTCGCCAAGATGCAGACGCTGCTGGCGAGCGAGAGCCGGGTGGGAAGCGAGTGTCCCAACCGCCCGAGCACGCTTCCCTCCGAGCCTGCTACCCCGTACGGGTTTCACGGGGGGCGACAGGAGGTGTTTGAGATTCGTCGCGCACTGGTGGGCTGTCTCGGTGCCGCGATGATGGCTCAGAATGCAGAGGAGACTGCTCCCAATGAAAGTGGTCGGAATGGGTGGAAGGCAACGGTGGGAGGTGGGGAGGGGGGGGAACGGCTGCCTGCGAGAGCGCTGATCGTTCCTCGTGTTGATGTTTGATTGGATGCGAGCGGGCCGTTTTGTTTTTCCGTTTTTTATTTTTACACGGAGTAAACAAACGCTGCCACATGTGCGAGAAGAGGACGTAATGGAATGCTGCCTTGTTTGCGAGAAGAGAAAGAACTTTGAACCGTTTTATTTCGGGGAGGACCCGGCCGAGGCCGGACAGTGAATGGCTGTCTGCGCAATGATTGAAAATGGCGCAGGTACAGTATCAACGGCGTTTCGGTCGATCGAGTGCCTGACAGCTGATGTTGGCTAGCCGTGCTCATGTTGAGGTTTGACGATCACGTGCTACCTGTGATATGAGGATGACCTGCGGTAACCAGAAGATACGGCTGGCACACTCAATAAATCTGTGCACTGTATGTCGTTTTTTTTAATAGCACCAGGTGGGAATGATACTTGTGTATGCCAAAGCAGTATATGTACATTGCGGTTGTATCACATTTATCATGGCACTTAGTTGATGCAGTCTGTGCGGCTTGTACCGTGGGAGGCAGGCCGACGACGATGCAGCATAATGACGGAGTCATTTTTTTCGATTCGATATTTTCAACGTATGTCACGGCGTCGGTGCACTCATCCTACACAACGCTGAAACACAGACTTAAAAACGCGTGGTTGTATGTGTGATGGGCGTCCTGGGAATGGGAACGGATACAATGTAGTACCAGGTATGTGTGTTTGATTCAGAGATTTAGCCTTCTCATTATTGCTGAAAAGGCAAACGTTGTGAGATGGTTCAGGACTGAACGAGCGGGCGGGGAAGCGCATTAATATGTTTGTTCCGTCCTAACGAAATAAAAGTTAAGTCAGTTCCTTAATATATGTAGTACCACATACATACTCCTACAGCATTATAATAGTAGTACAGGGATAGTTTAAGTACCCGAGTAAAGCGATCGACGCAACAAAGACAAACTTATTAAAAACGGGCGATCGATGTAGTACGCAGCTTCCAAATATGAGAATCGCCCCTGAACTCCAAGCTAAATTCGTCAAACTCTCAGCTGACGTCGTTCGTTGGAATATTTTAATGAAAACGCTGGGTGTGGAAAGCAACTAAGTTAAATCGACACACGACGCGCATGAAAATACGTGGAAGTGTGGTGAGCCAAAGCTTTATTTTTCCCCATCCGCCGGAGGATGAAAAAAAAAGAAGGAAAAAAAAAGCTGGGTGTGGTAGCCGCACCACCACCACCTGGTCCAGGTATTCGTACCATTAATTAATACTCATATACCAGGTAGTACGTAAAAATGGTCGTCCAGAAGGCTAAAGTTTTGGGTTCCGAAATCGTACGTACCAGACGGGATACGGAACGCTCCTGGCAAGAGTACTTGTACATCTCGCAATTTCGACGGAAGACCCCGTAAATCTTCCTCCAGTTAGTTTCTAGAAGAGAGGCATGCCGTCCATGTACGCGGGGTGTTTATGATGTAAAATAAGCGTCGGTCTTCACTCGTAACTCGCACGTCCCTTCAAGGTCTATCCCACAATTACGACACGAGACATCTGTCTAGCTTCAAGCAACGACGCGGTGATGATATATATGATGCATTATTTCCAAAACCGTCACATTTATCCCCTCAAAATAATGTATAGTTTCCACGCACATATTAAGCTGCCCCCCCGCCCCCCCCCCCCCCCCCCAATAATAAACTGGTGCCAAAACCGTCAGATTTATCCCCTAGAAAGGATTTATAGCTTACATGCACAAATTGCCCCCTCTTTCCCCCCCCCGACCCCCTCCAAACCCGCTCGCTTTTGATCAAAACCAGGCCCCCACGTCCTTCAAAACTCCGCCCCCCCCCCCTCACCGGTTATTCGACTTACAAGATTCACTTGATAAAAGGATACATTTCCCTTCACAGCTGTCAGATTTTGTCCCCCTCAGAAACGTTTTTTTTTATAGTTTCCGCGCACAGACTGACTAAAATCACCCTGTTGACCCTGATAGCTACACTGTATGTAGTTGTAAGGGGAGTCGCCGACCTATATCCTTAATGAGGACACACAACTCGTAATGCGCGCGATCGGAGTATCACACACAGCTTGCAAAGATGAGTTTCGACGAAATCTTCGATCTCACAGCTGGAGTGTATTTTCATTTTTTATAAAAAATGAAATATATCTATTATATATGTGTTATCATAAAAAATAAAATAATAATACCAGGTATAAGATATACACTCTATCCAGCTACGAGTACGTAGCTTTTATTTTTGTATAATTTTAGCTGTGAGGTCGAAGCATTCAAAGAATTCGTCGAAACTCGTCTTAGCAAGCTGTGTGATACTCGGATCGCGCGGCGTGTCGGGCGTGTGCAGCAGTCCAGGACATCCATAATAAGAAACAGGGTAATAATTAAGCTACTACTACTACGGCTGTAGGCTGAGATCTCTCTCTATATATACAGCAGCATTAAAATACGAAGTAAGAAATTCGGGAGCCGGTATAATACTGAATGAAGAAGTTGTGATTAGTATATACCTGGTGGTATACGAGGCATAATATTTAATAGTAGACTTTTTTAGAAGTAAGTGGAGAACGCACCCTTTTTGCTTAAACAAGAAATTCACGGCCCATCCCTGTTCATTTTTAGGTGTCCTACAGCAGTACAGTAGTATACTGTTTTTGTGGTGGGCCGGATGGTCATTGGGCGCCGATCATTCCCGCATCATGCAACAACTGCATTCTTGTACAAACAGTAGCAGCTTGCAAAGGTGAGTATTGACCTGAAATTCGTCAAACTCATGGCTGACGTCCTTGAAAATTAGTTATAAAATCAATAGTAGCAGCAGTAATATAACGAATATGGCGCGATAAGAAACGACTAATAATAATATAATAATGAAAAACGAGCATCATCGTCGCCACTATCACTTCTTGCTGCATGCTTGTACTCGTCGTGCAGTTTCGAAAATATCGACGGAGACTTTTAGTACCGACGGAACGTCATCTCCGCCAAAAAAACTACGAGTACGCAATCGTACCTACGAAGCGCACTGACTGCTGCGTTTTTGCGCGCAACACACCGGCAGCAGCGCACTCGTAGTAGCGACGTTTGGAACCAAATCGAGCAAAAACACGGCCTGGTTTCCACAGAAGCTTGGAAATAGCCGTCCTCTCCGCTTAGAGCGCGAGTACAAGCTGCCCGGATAGCGTCCCGCGCGAGGAGAGAAAGAGAGAGAGCTCGACAAGGTGTGGGTGGTTGCTGAATATTTAATCGTGTGTTGAGCTGCAATTGCCTCGCGTTCGTTCCTATCTTCCTGCGGGTTCTACTTCCTGCGCTGTCCGATGAGCAGCCAGGGTGACGGCAATCTGACGCTAGCCTTCCCGAGGCCATTGGTGTCAGCGTTGATGGATCGGGAGATCGGTAGCGGTGGCTGCGGTGGCAGTGGTGGAGTGATTCTGAAGTGCTACTTATCATCATGTTTCATGGGTCCACCACCATGTTGACCTTTGGAAGATGGATGTATGTACGCTTGCGTCTGCCGCAGCGCGGTCTTCCTCACACTGCTAGAAGTTGTTGCCTTGCGTCACCTACAGCGCTGCTAGGGATCGGCGCACACCTCTCGTCGCCCCCCCCCCCAAAATATACGGCCACTGGTGTGTGGTACCTTGTCCCTTGGCGGCTTCCTTTCCCACCCAAGGGTCACGCGCGGTCCCATGATCCTCTCTCATCTCCAAAAGCGATGACGATTGCACTTCCTGTGACTGGGCCAAACACCCCCTTCAACCTCACTTTTTGAGCCCACCTCCGCCTCTCCGCCCCTCTTCCCCTCCCCTCTCCTCAAACAGACCACCCTCGCGGATCAGCAAGGGAGAAGGATGTTGCGCACCCTAGCCACGGCAAGGGTCGGCGGCGCTCGGCGCCCGCTGCCGGGCAGCAGCAGGAGCGCAGCTCTCCTGACTACCTCGAGCGCCTCGGCGGCGGAGAGGGATGCCGCCGCTCGTGCGGCTCGTTTGCCCAACCGGAAGCCCCTGGCCGGACCCCGCACCCTCCCCACTAAGAGGGTGGGGTTATACGATCCTGCCCTGGAGAAAGACTCGTGCGGCGTTGGGCTCGCGGTGCAAATGAAGAGCGTGGCATCTCGTCAGGTGATGAGAGATGAAGATGATACGGGGTAGAAAAAATAGGCTAGATAGATAAAACTGCAAACTGAACTCGAACTGCAAACACGCACGCTGCTGCTGCTGCTGCTCTTGCGTACTGGCACACTAAAAGTACATGACAAATACAAATTGAGGAAAAATGTACTACTATTGATGGGAATGGGGTATGCTGGATAACAGAAGCAGCACATTACCTCGTACCAGGTATCGTTTTGTCTGGTGTGTTGGCTTGCATACTTTTGTTTTTCGCCCGCGTGTTCTTGTAAGCGGTCCATTTTCCATGACTCGAAATGTCCCCACTGCTGTATGCATGCATGTGTATCTGTTTCTCGTAGTTTTTGAACAGAGCTCGTCTCTGGTATCGGCACGGACACTGGTTGTGCTGGATGTAGATGGCTGGAAATATCTGTCGAATGTGAAGAACGCACACACAGCAGCAGCAGCGAGACCATACGTAGCAGCCACCTGCCACAGCAGAGAGAAATTGCAAGTCAAAATGCTTATATGGGCCCTGCTCTCCTCCGAGAAAATGCAGAAAGCAGCATCAGCAGTATTATTAGTATCAGCCGAGGGCTGGCGGGTGGGAGTGCATTTTACTCTTCGTGTTATGCGTGCTCGAATCTGTTCAGCCTTTTTTTTCTGTGTTCTGGTTTGTTTTGGACGACAATCTCCCTCTGGCGGGGCATTTTTTTTTCTCGTTTTTTCGCAGATTCTGGCCATTCTGGCCTATTCTGAATCTTGTTTCGTCATTCTGCCGACTTTGATACTGCTTCAGACTCGAGCTATTCAGACTGGAGTATACATGTTGTACAAGTAGCATTTCTGTTATATTTGCACTCGGCTACCTGGTACATCGCTACCACGGGTAGGAAGTACGCACTGCTGCTGAATTGAAGATAAAGAGCAGAGAGCTCGTGTGGACACCTTCACCGGTGCTGTACGATGCCAGTATTAATCGTCCTACCAGGTACACCTGTAGCACCAGGTACCTGGTATATATTGATTTCAAGAGTACAATATAAATATTTACCCCGCCGATGTCAAACATGACCAACCACTCCTTGGTGTATCTCTGTTCAGCGGTATGTACCGTTTTTGTTGTTGTTTTGTAATCATACCAGGTAACTTTTCTCTCCTGGTCAACTCGTATACGATAAGACAGAGGGTTTGCTCTCGGCGATTTTCTGGAAAAGGCGTGCGCTCGTAAAGGTGTCTTCCCTCCCCCCCCCCACTATTTGCCTTCATTTTCATCGCGCATAGGGTTCAGCGTTCCGACTTTTCAGCTTATAATATCTGAATATGTGTATACTCGACTTTGATCGACTTTTTGTTATGGAGAAAATAAGGGGAGCACCAGTGTGCACATATTCAGTCGGTCGAAATCGCAGAACCGCCTTCTTTACCGCCAATCTGAACTCCAACCCTACCAGACCCTGCCACAGGCGTACGATCGTAGTAGAACTTTGTCAGGAAAGAAATCGACATTTTTTTCATGCTGGAAATTTGGTCGACCACGATAAAACTCATGTTACACTATATTCCCCGATTATGTCCTAGATAATAACTCAGACTTGCCGTTAAGGCTACCGAAATCGCGTGGCAAGCCTGCACTACCCAGCACGCAGCGCATGGGCTTACTGCACCCTGAGCATTTAGCATCGGTGAAAGCGCATCGTTATCGCGATGCGAGAAATTGGGGCTTTCTAGGTTTTATACGTACGTGAAGAGTTTGCCTAATCAGACCATTGCCAACAGGACCGGGGGGCATGTCTGAAAGCGCCGGGCAGCCCGTACACCCCCGACTAAGCGGTGGTGGAATCGCGATGTATTTTTGGGGGAGAAGTATGGTTCTCGCCTTCACCGTCATGATGTAACGGCGCACCCGCCCACATCCGTGGCTGTACGCACCAGCAGGACGGGGTTGCGGGGGGGGGGGGGGGGTGCCCATTTTATTCATAGCCGTAGTCTTACCCGTTGACCTTAACCATTGACCCTCGCATCCCTGAAAGGCCATTAGTCCGTACCCGCCCGACTTGAGCGGCGATTGTAGTTGAGGTGGAGGAATGCCAGTCTTGTCGTCGTCTTCATGGGTTGTGTCTTGCCATAGCCTTGACTTTTACCAGTAATAATAGCTATTGATCGCGTTTGGCCTCTTCGATTTCCTCACGTTGCTTGGTACCTCCTCCAACACCTTTTTTGCGTTTTCTGCCTTTTTCGTCTTCTCCTTTCCTTTCCGCCGTTTGTTCCGCATGCTTTTTTGTTATCGGTGCTGCGGTACTGCTGACTGCTGCTGTGTATTGTTTAGTTGCTCTTGTCGAGGCCTGTGGCCACTCGTATTAATTCGTGGGGACTTTTTCTTGTGTACAACTTGACTTGCGGAAAGCGCGAGAGCGTGAGTTTGCAACACTCGATGAAAAATTGACGTGCTGAACCCTATGCGCGATAAAGATTGAAGGCAAGAACCGGAGGGAACAAGGGACGATACCTGTGACCACGGCTTGTCCAGACACTGGAAAGTAGAAATGTGTGAAAAAAAAAAAAAATGGCCAATGAATACCCCCGATATGATCTACCAGGTACGAGGTATGATCTAAGATATGATCTGGTTTCATACGTATCGTACGATACGCACGCGGTTATTTGACACCGGTATTCGTGTTTCGTTCATGTGTTCATACAGCACAAGTCGATACAAGATGCAGGACCAGCGCGAAGTTGCAGCAGTTTTGTAATTCCCTCGGACTGCTGTAATTGTGACCTGGCTTGATTTTTACGTTTTGCATAATACCTGGTGAAACAGCTGTCGTACCTCGACTGCGATCTCTTTTCACCTAATGCCTAATTTTTTTTCTCATTTTTTTTTTTTTTTAATGTTGTATTTCAATTTCGAGTCCAGTCTGTGAGCTAGCCGTCGAGCCAGAGTACATTTTGATACGATACGACAGTTTGTTGCTGACTTATATCATAGCTGATTTATACCAGATGTATCGAGATATCTAACTAGATATTTCATGTTTCCAAGCATTCCTCAGTAAAATTTCCAACATTAATGCACCGACGTAAACCTTCGGGAACGCCTACACGGTGCAAATACCAACACGGCTCGGTGAAGCTTATAACGTTCATGTTACAAAGGCGCCTTGTCCCCACCCATTCTAATGCTTTTTTTGGGTTGTTCACACACAGCGAATCGATATTAACGCCCCCCCCTCCCCTCCCCCCACCGTACCCTCCACCCCGTTCTGACGACAATGACGATATTGGTAACAACGCGGGTACGGATCCCGCTGCTACTGCTGCTGATCTGACGATCTGGGTGCTGGCTTTGATGCTGCTGTTCCTGATGGCGGTGCTGCTTCTGCTGTTGCCGGTGCCGCTGATTCTCGTGCTGCTTCTACTGCTGCTGCTTCCGCTCCTGCTCCTGCTCCTGCTGCTGTTGATGGTGACGACGACAATGATTGCTTTCCCCCCATTTCTATCTTGGAAACAAAAAAAAGATTGTCGTTGACGCGAATGAGATGCTCGTGCGCATGACCCACCGAGGGGCGTGCGGCTGCGAAGAAAACACCGGAGACGGAGCCGGCATCCTCGTAGCCCTCCCCGACGGTTTCCTGCGAAAGGCGGCGGTGGAGGCCGGGATCGGGGAGCTCCCCCCTAAGGGAGACTACGCCGTGGGAAACGTTTTCGTTCCTAAGTTCGAGAACGCCGTGCCCGAGGCGAAGGCCATCATGGAGCGCGTCTGCAAGCAGCGCGGCATGAAGGTGAGTTCGCTGGTGGGCTGGGTTGAGGTCGGTTGGTTTAGGGTAGGGTGGGGTCTGGTCGGTTGGGGTGGGGTCGGATCAGGTGAGTGGGGTGCGTCGGGTCGGGTCGGGTCGGGTCGGGTCGGGTCGGGTCGGGTCGGGTCGGGTCGGGTCGGGTCGGGTCGGGTCGGGTCGGGTCGGGTCGGGTCGGGTCGGGTCGGATCGGGTCGGGTCGGGTCGGGTCAGGTCGGATCGGGTCGGATCGAGTCAGGTCAGGTCGGGTTGGGTGCATGAACAAGACGGCGGGCGGGTGGGCGGGCGGAGATAAGGGTGGGCTGTCCGCTTCCCGCTGACCTGCCTGGCCTGTGTTACGGGTTTGTGATTTGGGGAAGTGGGATATAGCCTGGCTATGCGCTTCGTTTAGTTTGGTAGTGGTTAGCGTTGGGTTTAGTGGTGGTGTCTGATGTTGCGGTTGATTGTCTGGGTGTAGGAGGTGCGTTGTGGTTCCCGTCGATGTCGTTGTCTTGAAGATTGATGGTGTAATCGCTGATCTCTGTTGCACGTGCGCCCAACGGGGAAACTCAGGTAACCGGGTGGAGGGACGTGCCGTTCGACAACTCGATGATCGGAGACACGGCAAAGGGGACGGAGCCGCACATCGTACAGTGCTTCGTGGAGAACACCACGGGCAGGAGCAACTGGGACTTTGAGCGCGAGCTTTACCGCGTCCGAAAGGTAAAAATGCTATTATTATCGCTATTCTACACTGGTCTGTTTTGTATTCTCTACCGTCAACTGTACTGCTGTACTCCACTCTCACGTCTGTACCATGCTCTATTTGGTGCTGTTTGGTACCTACTCTGTTGTATCTTTCACCGGAGTATATACTTTACATGTACTTTGTTGTACTTTACGTGTACTATGTATTGTACTGTGCTGTACTGTGTCACCCTCATCCTCGCGCTTGTAAACTCGCGCTTTCCGCTTGGTAGCCTGAATCCTCATGATGATGGCTTATTTTGGTCAAGTTTTGTTGTTGTGGATCACCTATCTCGTGTGCTGTTGTCTTCGTCTCCTGTCTTTTGCGTTTTTTATTTTCTTTCGTTCGCTTTTTTTTCGTTCCGCTAACTTTGTGTTCCATGTCTTTTTTTTTCAGGCGGCGACGAGGGAGGCGGACTCTGTCCCCGTCCTGAATGTGTCGGACACACAGAGCTTCTACGTCAGCAGCCTGAGCTCGCGGACCATCGTGTACAAGGGACAGCTGTCTCCCGAACAGGTTAGTCTTACCTCGCTTACCGTATGTCCGGTAGGACTCCCGAGCTAGGCGGTGGTGTGCCATAGAGCAACATGATCGCCTTATTGGGGGAAGCCGCCGTGTTGAATCCAGGCTATCATAGGGTTGCAATTCCCCAAACACGCCGAGCGATTTTGACCGCCTTGTATCGGGATGCTGCCTTACTCAGACTGCCTTCTGGGGGACTCCTAATTTGCCGAGTACCTACAGGGAACAGGCTTCGATACTTGTATGGGCCACCAAGTCGCTGTACAGTACCTGATATTGAATGCATTCAGAATCTGGTCGAATTGACTTCATGACATGATGCGATTGTTTGCGGTGAAAATAGCTCAATAGTATATACGTAGTGATGTTGATCTTGAGGTGTGGTAAACTCACCCCGTTAACACGCAATAACACGCGCGATCGACGTCTCACGCGCTGCTTGCAAAGATGATTTGCGATTAGTGTTTATCTCGCAGCTCAAGTGTACTTTTTTCATTTCTCTGAATACTTGTGACTGGTGTTACCTGAGCAGTACTGGTATGGGTACGGACATTTTTGGAAATGCCCGGCAAGGTCGATTGCTCACTCCTTCCTACTCGCCGAACATTGCTCATGTGTGCAGTTTAGTCGCTCAACGGCAGAGCGTTTCGGCGGTCCATTCGACGTCGCGAAACAAGAACACGTCTTGGGCATCCACTGACCTTGCCCCCCACCCCCCGCCCCGTTCCCTCCTCTCTTCGTGTTTGCCCATTCTGTGACCTTGTGCTGCACCCTGCCAAACCATCCGGATTCAAACTTGTTTCCCACCAGGTAATGCCGTATTTCCTTGACCTGCAGCAGCCGGACTTTACCTCCCACCTGGCGCTGGTCCACTCTCGTTTCTCCACCAACACGTTCCCGTCGTGGTGGGTTTTGTAGAGAGACGTTATGGGGTTTTTGTAGAGAGAGCTATGTTTTTTCTACCAGAGTATCCTTTATATTTTGTGTTTTTGCGCTTCGCTTCCACTCTCTCGCTTCTCCACCGATACCTTCCAGTGGGTCGTGGCGGGTGTTGTATAGAGAAGAGTTGTAAAATTTATTTTCCATCACCGGTGTCCCTTTTATTTTGTGTTCTACGCCGCGTTTTTTTTTCCCGTTTACAAGTGTGCGCTTTTGTGTGTTTTGCGTTTCATCGTCTTGTGTTTTGTTGTGTTTTCGTTATTCGGGTGTGTTTTTTTTGTATGCCTGGGTTGGCTGACTATACCATGTAATAACTTACCTCTGCAGTAGTAAGAACGCGCTGACTACGTAGTTATTTGTTGGCTGGGTTTTCCAGGTGGTTATGGGCGGTAATTCGCGGGGTTCTGCTGCTTTGCACCCCGCTGGCACAATTTTTTTGGCCCGTGGCTTTCTATTTTAATGACTCAAAAAACCCTCTGCGCAACTAAAGGTGCCAGGTACGAGTCAGCCTCCTCTAATTTCAAGTCATTTGTCACACAAAACGAGGGCGCAGTATGACTGGTGCTGAGTATTTGTAGTGACTTAACCGACTAATAGTACGTACTACCACTACGACTTAGCCTACTTTTTTTTTTGGTCGTATTGTTGCACAAAATGAGGGGGCAGCGGTAAAGGGGTTGAGTGTTGAGTCAGTGTACGGCATGAATGGTTGGCTTTTACTCCGCCAAACAAGTAAACCGATAACTAGCCGCATTTTTCAACCAACTCACAGTTCCACGTGGTGCTTTTGTGCTGTGACCCTTTGGCGTTTTTTGGTTCTTGTGTTCTCGTGTGTGTGTTTTGCGTGCGGGACGGGGCGAGAGCAGGAACCGCGCTCAGCCCAACCGTATGATGTGCCACAACGGCGAGATCAACACGCTCCGCGGCAACAAGAACTGGATGCACGCCAGGGGGGGGCTGCTGCACTCGGAATACTTCGGGGACGAGACCGCCAACCTCCTCCCCGTGTGCTCGGAGAACATGTCCGACTCGGGCAACTTCGACTCCGTGCTCGAGCTCAGCGTCAAGGCTGGCGACCGCGAGATCCCAGAGGTGAGAGGAACACGAAGGGACGAAAAAAAAAACAATGTGTGGCGACTTTTTTTCCCGTTGATTAAACGTACTGATATAGGTTAGCTTATATGAGTATGGCTTAGAAACCACCGCTGCGCGTACCATAACCATTGTGAACGCCAAAGAGCATACCGTTCAATCGAGCCCCCTTATTAATCACGCCGTGACCTGGAAAACCTCTCCTTCCTCCTCCCGTCCTTCCTACCCCAACTCCGCAGACCCGCTGTCTTCAAACTTCGCAGACGTCGCGACGGTCTAAAACAAACAAACCAAAAAGTCACAGCAGTTATGTATTGGTATCGCAGAGACAATTTATTCTTGTCCCCGGGTTTGGCGTCACTTGCCATCACGTCACGTCACATTACATAATTGTCTGTTTGCGGTCACGTCACACGTTAAAAGCTGCGGTCACTTACTTGCCTGCTTTTCTTTCCGTTCCATTTTCCTGTTTTTGTTGTTTTGGCCAGGTGATGATGAGTATGGTGCCGGAGGCGTGGCAGGACAACGCCTTCCTTTCGGACGCGAAGGCCGCCTTCTACGAGTACAACTCCTGCAGCATGGAGCCGTGGGACGGGCCGGCCATGATAGCCTTCACCGATGGTCGCTATATAGGCGCCACCCTGGACAGGAATGGGCTCCGGCCCTCGCGGTATTACATCACCGACGATGACCGCGTACTTCTCTCCTCTGAGGTGAAATGACGGGTTTTTTCTTTTCTTGAACAGTTTTTCAATACGGCGTACAGCTGACGTTTATCATTTCTTTTTTATAACAATCGAAAAACGTCTGCTGTAAGTACAACCGATTGAATGGTTGAAACTCAACTTTGCAAGCTGCGTGGTACATTTCTTTTATAAAATGCGGCGTGAAATTGCGCGAGCTGTGAAATGTTTTTTGGACATTGTTTGGAGAAGTACAAGTATACGTCAACTGGGAGTTCGACCGGATTAGTGGTCGATACTCGTTGTTGCAAGCTGCGTGAGGCTTCGGCCGCGAGTTTGTATATGCATCTTTTTATCATAGAAGTACGTGTTAGACAAGTAGCTCTTCTCCTTTGATGATGTGTTTGTTCTTTTTATTTGTGCATGTATTTTTTGTTTGCTTCTTTTATGCTGTACAAGGTACGTATTGTACGAGTCTTACTTGTTTGGTGTTTTCTTTGTTCTCTTCCTCTTTTTTTGTTCGATCGGTCGGTCGGTCGGTCGGCCGGCCGGTAGGTCTGGAGATAGTACTCCGTTTCTTTTTTTCATTGTTATGTTGTCTCCATCTGCTTTCGTTGATGATTTAGCTTTTCTGCTCCTTCACCTGGTCGCTGCCGCTCGGTCCTGTCGATTGGTCGGTCGCTAGCTCGTGCCATTTAAACAAGTAAGAGTGAGATTTCCAGACGCCAACAGACCTGCAACGTTTTCTCGTCTATTTTCGCTGTTGTTGTTTTTTCTGTTCTCGCTGCTCTCTGCTTTGTGTGGTCGGCATTCATAAGTTGTTCTCATCTGTCTTCGCTTTTTTTTTTTTTTACCGCTGCCTTTGCTCGATCGGTCCGTTGATCCGCTCCTCGCTCGCTCCCTCCATCTCTATGGGCCGGGGGGGGCGGGCGGACAGGTGGGCGTTCTCCCCGACCTGAAGGACGAGTCCGTGGTGACCAAGGCGCGCCTGGAGCCCGGCAAGATGTTCCTCGTCGACCTCGAGAAAGGCCACATCGTGCGCGACGACGTCGTGAAGGAGAAGTATGCCAACAGGCTTCCGTACGCCCAATGGCTTGAGAAGAACCTCATCCACATCAACGGCTGGGCCGCCCACAGTGAGGCCGTCGGTACCAAGGTATGAATCATTCATATACGTAGGTTCGTTTTTTTTTTTTTTTTTTGTGAGTGCTTGGTTTTATTTTTTTGTTTTTTGGTGCGTGCGACCGAAGGGTTTGGGTGTTTGGTTTTGTAGAATATGCTACACAGGCGTGTTTTTTTTTTTTTTTTTTTAACCCCTCTTGACACCCTGTTTGGAGGGACAACTTACTTGGAATTAGAGTAGGGAGGGGTTTTGGGGCTCTGAAGGTGTGAATGTGTGTTTTTTTTCACACACATCTACTTTCCAGCTTCTGGACAAGCCGTGGTCACAGGTGCCATCCCTTTCCCCCCCCGGTTCGAACTCACGAAACTGACCTATACCAGGCTGATACGCCACCGGGCGATTATATTGGTATACAACTACGTAAAGTAGCTGTTGCTAGGAGCTCACGGGGCAGAAGGTTTGTAACCGTCAAGTTGTATGCGTGCGTTTGTGGTGTTGGCTGTGTTAGCTGTTGTGTTATTTCTACGCACGTTACATGCGTTGGCTTGTGATTGGAAACAAAAAAAAGTCGGCGGTACTCGTTATTTGGGGGCTTCATGTTGCGTGATTATTACGGGCGTGATTTTTTGTTTGTGTTTTGAGTTTGTGTCGGTGATTTGGTGTTTTTGTGTGTCCCGTGATTGTTTTTGTGTGTGTAAGGTATGTTTTCTTGTGCTTTGCCAAGTGTTTTGTCTGTGGGTCCGTTGTTTTATCAACTTGTGCTCAATACGTCCGCTGATTTGCGTGTACAATTTGCCGGCACTACGGTACCTACGTGCTGGCGTGTCACTCGGTACAACCTCTTGTACTTTCTGTGAACGTTTGTGACTTGATCGACGTCGAAAGCCGTGGTACACATTGGAGGATGGCATCAAACATAATTGTATTATTTGACACGACCTCCCTCCCAACGTGCTCCGTTTTCAGGTGCCTGGGTTCAACCTTGAAGACTCTGTTCGTCGGTTTAACATGTTCGGCTTCACAGGGGAGACGATGAACATGCTGCTCATGCCCATGATCATTGGCGGTCGCGAGGGGCTAGGGTCGATGGGTAACGACGCACCCCTTGCCGTGCTGTCGCACACGCCTCGCCTGCTGTTCGACTACTTCAAGCAGCTTTTCGCACAGGTGTGTGTGTTGGACTTGTCGGTGTCGTCTCGCTTCCAAGTATTGCAGTGTGGTGCATCCCCCCCCCAATAATGCCGATTCAACAGTGTCACTGCTCTCTATAGTGCCGGTTGAATAGTGCCACTGCTCTATAGTGCCGGTTGAATAGTGCCACTCCTCTCTGTAGTGCCGGTTGAATAGTGCCACTCCTCTCTGTAGTGCGGGTTGAATAGTGCCACTCCTCTCTGTAGTGCCGGTTGAATAGTGCCACTCCTCTCTGTAGTGCCGGTTGATTAGCGCCACTCCTCTCTATGGTGCGGGTTGAATAGTGGCACTCCTCTACCACCTCTCTAATAGTGCGGGTTGAATAGTGCCACTCCTCTCTATAGTGCCGGTTGAATAGTGTCACTCCTCTGTATAGTGCCGGCTGAATAGTGCCCCTCCTCTCTATAGCGCCGGTTGAATAGTGCCACTCCTCTCTGTGGTGCCAGTTGAATAGTGCCACTTCTCTCTATAGTGGTATGCTCTAGTTGATCCCGGAACCACTTTTTTTTCATTTGTTGCAGTGACTCGGGGTTACAACTATTCAACTGGCACTATAGAGGAGTGGCACTATTCAACCGGCACTATTCGAGAGGAGTGGCACTATTCAACCCGCACTACTAGAGAGGGGTGGTAGAGAGGAGTGGCACTCCCGCGATTGACCCCGCTGTTCCTTTGCGATGTTGAGGTTCGGCGCTGCAGTAGTCATTTGGCGATGAGAAGCCGCATTTGCATTGTTGGCTACGCTGCGCCAAGAATACCGCCTACAAGTATTTTTGTCAAGGTGAGGTACAGAGTCACTCGTGCGAGCGATGAAAACCTCAAATCCTGTCGTGAAAAAAAGCGGGTATGTCATAACATCCCCCCCCTACTGATACCATAGCCTTGATCCTTTTTGGTGTGTTTTATGTAATACCAGGTATCCCCTGCGTTGTCCCCTGAATCTTTCCGCCTCTTACCTATTTTTTGTATCATTGTTTATTTATTGCCTGTTTCTCGTCGTGACTAAGTTACATTTTTGTGGTCCCCATGAGTCTTGCCGCCTCTTTTTTTTTTTCGGGTGGCGATACCGTAGTGGTCCCTCGATAGCGCCGGTATGTGCTATGCCGGCACTGTACCGGCACTACAACGGCAATCGGCACTACTCCGCATGTGCTGCCGCTGCTGGTAGTTCTCATCTGTGCCGAATTACTTCACAGCCATCATAGCGGGCAACCGGCACTACTCAACCGGCATTATACTGTATCACCGTATTTACATGTTTGTTTCCCGTTGTGGCGTTATGGCTCCTGTGATACAGGTAACGAACCCGCCAATCGACCCCATCCGCGAGGAGATGGTCATGTCTCTCGTCTGCCCCGTCGGGCCCGAGGCCAACCTTCTGGAGGTGGGACCGGAGCGCTGCTCCCGCCTGGTCATCGAGAACCCCATCCTTAACCTCGAAGAGATGCAGGTAAGGAGGGGAGAGGGGGCGGGAGTGTGATAATTCCATGCGTAGCTGTAGTCGTATGACCGTGGACCTATTGCCGTAGACTGGAGGGGGTGGGGGTGGGGGGGGGGGGGCGTACTAATTTGTCGCTTGCTCTGGTTGAACCGTTGACCATGCATCCCTTTCGAGACGAAGCACCGTGCGTACTCCTAATAGAGGTACCTCCCAACATTTGGGCGCTCAGAACGTTTCTTCCGTGTATCGTGAAAATTGTAGACGAGTGTTGATAGATCTCTGAAGGTGTACACGTAGCTGGCGCGGGAAGGCGTGATGATGACTCAAGACGGTGACACAGAACTCTTTCTCATGTTATCCAGCCGTCGAAATTAGCCACAGAAAACGGCCTTCTTCGGATTTATGGCTCCGATAAACTCACTGATTATCCCCAACTCGAAATTAGCCATAGAAAACCGATCTAGCTGTACTCCGCACGCTGCACGACGAACCACACGGAGCGGCAGGACATTTGGCACTGATCAAAAACCCAATTTCGAATAACCAAAAGCTCTCGGAAAAACTGGCGATTAAAATCAGTACTCTGAAATCAAGATATAACTATCCTCAACCCGAAAAACGCATTATGAAAACTCAACTCGTCCATTCAAAAATCAAAACTCTCAAATCCTCAAATTCTCAAACAAAATAGCAACAGCCTTGCACTGGAAACATCAAACACTTTTGAAAATAATGGCGCAGGAAAACGGCACCATCCTCGAGATTATCGTTCACATATGCATCCCGAATAATCTCGCCGATTTCGGAACGAGGAATTGACGGGCGAGAGAGAATCGATTTGCTTTGGATTGTGTACAAAGATGAAAGGTTACGTGACGATGTGCCTGTTCACCCTTTGTACACTTTTCCCCACAAGCAAGCATGGCCAATTCATCGGCCGCCTTATCCACTCTACCGATGAACTGGCCATGCTTGTGGGAAAAGTGTAGAAGAGGTGATAGTCGTTCGACGGTAGCCCCCCCCCCCATCTTCTCTTCAACGAAATCGCCGGTTTTGAAACCAGCTCCCGGCCATATCTCCTGAAATGCGGTGCCCCTTGCTGCCCCGACGTCATCGTTCGATGGTCCTTTGCAAACGGCAAAATATACGAAGGCATTTTGTTTCATGGCATCCTTCCTCGTGACGAGCAGCCAAGAAACGTTCGTTAAATAAAAACGCTGGTTTGGGCGGAGCTATCGTAGAATCAGTCATGAACAGGCACATCGTCACTAACCTTTCATCATGGTACACAGTCCAGAGCAAATCGATTCTCTCTCTCGCCCAAATTCGAAAACCAAAAACGGAAATAAGACGCAGCAGGCGTCGGGGCAAAAGTCTCAAAAATATCAGTACGTGGTGAAAACCCGGCTTCAAGAACGGGAGGAGTCGCGCAAACGGCGGTCTCCCGTGGAATTTCCGGTATGGCAAGTGCATGTCCGGCTTGTCCCTGACCCATGCCGTCATGTTGATCACGTCGCTGGCGTACTTACACGCCTCAGCCCAGAGGGGTTGCGTCGGCGGCATCTTCGAGTCGCCAAACATACGGGGAGCCTCCAGGCGGGACGCCATGTAAAGACGTTTTTTCCTTCTTTTTTTTCCCCCGGAAAAACCGGAAACATGAAGTCGGCGGGGCTCGAACCTACGACATTCTTTTGTTGGTTATATAGAACTACCCACTGGCCCACGAAGTCACGTAACTTCGTGGGCCAGTGGGTAGTTCTATATAACCAACGAAATATATGTTTTGCGAGTCCGCCAATTGACTCTCACCGACTTCGTAACAGCGATCTCAGGGGCTCTCTCCCCTCGCCACGCACTACCGTAGTACTCAGGGGCAACCTATCATAACTATTCACGTCTCCAGCGCGCACGCTCGCCTCAATGTTTTGACCATCGTGATCTGACATGTTTGGCTTTTTCCCACCTCTATAGGCTGGCCTTGGCTGCGCTGTGTTTTTTTTTTTTTTTTACTACAGCGCAGCCAAGGCCAGCCTATAGAGGTGGGAAAAAGCCAAACATGTCAGATCACGATGGTCAAAACATTGAGGCGAGCGTGCGCGCTGGAGACGTGAATAGTTATGATAGGTTGCCCCTGAGTACTACGGTAGTGCGTGGCGAGGGGAGAGAGCCCCGGAGACCCCTGTTACGAAGTCGGTGAGAGTCAATTGGCGGACTCGCAAAACATATCTTTTGTTGGTTATACAGAACTACCCACTGGCCCACGAAGTCACGTGACTTCGTGGGCCAGTGGGTAGTTCTATATAACCAACAATAACCTTATCTCCTTCGTCTGTGGCCGTCTGTGGTCACCCTTTGTCTCCTAGTATAGCGCTCGTTTTCTTGCTATTATCTAATGTACCAAGGGTGGGGGGTACTTCAAGGATTTGTTTAATAGGGTATGCACTCATGTGCCCGGGTATTCACCCGCGGGTATGAACATTACGAGCTTTTGGAAGTGGAGACGGAGCACTGCTTCGGCCTGGTCATGGAGAACCCCATCCTTTGAGCTCGACGAGATGGAGGTACGGAGGGGAGCGGGGGGGCAACGTTTTTATTTTGGGGCGGGGAGGGAACCCTTACCCTACCACCTTACCCTGGCCCCTTACCCTTCCCCTACCATCTTACCCCCACCCTATCATACTGTCCTTAACCTACCCCCTTACCCTCCCCCCTACCCTACCCATTAACCTTACCCTACCCCATTACCCTCCCCCCTACCCTACCCTACCCCCTTACCCCCCCCCCCTCCCCTGCCCTACCCATTACCCTTACTTGCCCTACCCCGTTACCCTCCCCCTTACCCTACCCATTACCCTTAGTTGCCCTACCCCCTTACCCTCCCCCCTACCCTACCCATTACCCTTACTTGCCCTATCCCCTTACCCTCCCCCCTACCCTACCCATTACCCTTACTTGCCCTATCCCCTTACCCTCCCCCCTACCTTACCGTATTCCCCTACCCCTGCCCTCTTATCCTTCGGTACTCCCTTACTCTTCCCCTTCCCGGTGCCGTTACCGTGATCCTTGGTAGGCCCTGAAGGACACGGAGTACAAGGGGTGGAACACGCGCGTGCTTGACGCGACCTTCCCCGTCAGCTCCGGGCCCGAAGGCCTCATGGAGGCCCTCGACCAGATCTGCATGGAGAGCTCAGAAGCGCTCCGTGGCGGACAGTGCCAGGTACGCAAACGAGTTTCAGTGCAACTATTTTTGTACAATTGTTGTGAATGCCGTCATTTTTGTGTGAAGGGTTTAGTTTGATGTGTCGCGGAAAACGATATCAGGTAATAATTCACGAACCGTTGTTTATCCCCGCCCCTCTCAACTTCTGCTTTTGGGAGTTCAGAGGAGCTCTGTGGCGGCCAATTCCATGTATATGGGTTATATGTAAAAGGCTTATGTTGAAGTGCAATTTAGCGGAGTGCAGGTTTTGACACTGCAGTTACGTAATTTATGATATTTCACGCACACAACTTGTACTATTTTGTATCTGCATGGAGAGCTCCGAGCCGCTTAGTGGCGGGCGGTGGCAGATATGCGCAAGGATTCAAGTGCGACGTAGTGAAGGGCAAAGGTTTGAAGTACATATTTTGGAGAGTGAATTTGTGAAGGCTGGCTTACTGGACGTTAGCCTTACCCATGAAAATGTAAAAAAATGAACAAATATATTACGCATGCATGCCTTTAGCAACAATCAAAACCAAACCAAACCAAACCAAACCAATCCAAGCCCAACCCAGTCAAACCGCACCGCACCACTCGTCACCACGCCCGACCCCAAAGTTGAATCCAGCTCAACCTAACCCAACTCAATTCAGCCCAACCCAACCCTACCCAACCCAGGCGGTGATCTTGTCCGACCGACTGGCTGGGCCCGAGCGGCTGCCGGTGCCGTCCCTCTTAGCCGTGGGTGCCGTGCACCAGCACCTCCTCACCACTAAGCAACGCCTGAAGGGTGCCATCTTCGCCGAGATGGGAGACGCCCGCGAGGTCCACGACATGGCCACCTTGATCGGGTACGTGTTTTTTCTATGCGATGTTTGAGTGGTTGTGCTTGGTTTGTGTGATTTTTGTTGTCTAGTGTGATTCGTGCTTTTTTGTTATTGCGGGTTGATGAATTTTTTGTTTGGTTTTGCTTTTCCGTCGGGTCGGGATGTTGTGATGTGTTGCCTTTTCTTTGTCCTGGTTTGGTTTTGGGTTTGGTTGATTTGACTAGCGACGAAGGCACGTACAGTAGGAGAGAACGAAAAAACGGGCCTGCTTAAGTGTCCCTGGACCTGAGCTATTCGTCTAGGGAGGGAGAAAGAGAAAGAGAAAGATAAAAAAAAGTGCGCGAAGATAATACTCCGAGTAGATGGGATGAGCAACATGGTAGAACGATGTGGTGTGGCGTAATCGTCTGTCGCTCTTGATCTTGTAATGTTGTAGCACATATTATTTGTAACAGGTATATAGCATGTATTGTGTACGACGTACTGTACCAAGTATGCCAGGGGACCTTCAGTCAAGGGAAAACGTCCACAGCGGTCAAGGGCGTACGTAAACCGATCGTTCCACGCTGAAACCTAGTAGTTTGGCGTCAGTCAAGGTAAATTATCGGGAAAATGCCGTCGGTCGTTTGGGGTAAAAAGTTCCGTCTCCATCTCTTGACGTCTTTGGCCTGTCGGTCACCTGCTGTACGCAAGTGTTTTTTTTTTTGTTTCTCTTTTTTTTTTCCAATCACATTTTGAATGTTTCTTTGTTTCCTTTCGTTTGTGTTTTTTTGTCACGTATACATCTCACCCGTTTTTGTTTTTGTTTTTCCCGTTTTACGACGATTGTGGACCTTTCCAGCTACGGCGCCGACGGGGTGTGCCCCTACATGGCCTACGAGGCCATCGCGAAGATGAACAGCGAGGGGCTCGTGGAGGCCATGGCCAACCAGCAGTACAAGGACGCCGACCTGTTCAAGGCGTACCGCAAGAGCGTGGCGAAGGGCATCCTGAAGGTCATGTCCAAGATGGGCATTTCCACGCTGCAGTCCTACAAGGGCGCTCAGGTACTATGGGGGGGAGTTGAGGGTGGGGGATGGCAAGTGGTTTGGGACGTTATTATTACCACACGGTATTATTTTTTCGTGTCTCGACGGCCTGTGCTTGTGGCTTGCCTGCTTGCACGTTTTGCTTGGTCACTTCCCGTGCTCATTTACTCTGACTTACTCACCTATCTACTCACCTGCCAGTACCAGGTGTTTGCTTACTTACCAGTTGCTTACGATTTTTTCGGTTGGGCGTGTACTCCCGTACCTGCCAGGCGATACTTAGTTTGACTCTCTCTGACTTACTACGTACCAGGTACCGGTCTGACTCCAAGTATGAGTTGCTTTTCGCCATCTGTACGCCAATGTAAACATTGCTTGTATTGGGACCCAGACTGATGCTTACTCAACGTACTTGCTAAATGCTCACTTCCCAAACCCTAACCCAACCATTCGTTAATGTACGAAAACAAAACATGGCTTGTATGTATCATCTAGACTGGTGCTAGCTTAACTAGGTGCTAGAACAACATTAGACTGGTCCTCACTTACCTGCTTGCTGAATAAATACTCACTATACTCACTCGCTTACTTGATTGATTGGCTTACGTTTGCCCACCTTACTCACGTACTCTATTATAAGGTGTTCGAGGCCGTGGGGCTGGCGGACGAGATCGTCGACCGCTGCTTCACCGGCACCACCTCTCGCCTCCGCGGCACCGATTTCTCGTCTCTCTACATGGACATCTGCCGCCTTCACCAAAAGGCCTTCCCTCCCAACACAGCGGTGAGCAGGCGCGGGGTGGGGGTGGAGTGGTCGAGGGGAGGGGAAGGCGGGGCGGGGCGGGGGGGCGTACTCGTTTGTTGGTTTGCCTTGAGTCATTTGAACATCGACCAAGCACCCTTTTTGAGAGGGAGCACGGTTCCTACTCCAAGTAGAGACACCCCCAACATTTGGGGTGCTCAGCACAGTACGTTTCTTCCATCTTTTACTTTAAAATGCATTTGCTTGTCTCGTGTCCTTCTTCTTTGGCCATCTGTGGCCACCATCTATTCCCTAGCATGTAGTTGAGGGGAGGGGGGGTCTGAAGGCGTTATTTAATTAATCCCTTTAGGGTCCCCAAACCCCTCCCTACACTATTTCCAAGTAAAATTTGTCCCCCAAAACGGGTTTCCAGTTGTGTAGGCGTTAACCGTTTTAGCACCGTTTTAGCACCGCACTCCCGACATGGGGACAAAACACTTGGAGTTAGACTAGGAAAAAACTGGAGTTGGAAATGGGTCAAGGGGATGGGGGTGGAGTGGTTGAAAGGGGGAGTGGTTGAAAGGGGGGATGGGAGGGGGGCACACTTTTTTTCAAGGACTTTGTCTCCAAAAACGTAGTTGTGGTTCCGAAGCGACGAGGGCGGTAGGGCGGGCGATTGAGGGGTGGGAGTTTTTCGGGTTGGAAGCTATGGGTGCATGTTGTGCCGTAAACTGCAAACAGCAACCGCTGTCGTAATGGTGGCAGTAGAGCCTGGTATACACGAGGTTCAATAACCCCCCCCCCTCCCAATCACTGCATGAGCTAGACAATCAGGGTACGTACCGTTTTTTTGGTTTTTTTTACGGTCACCGTGATGGTTTTCGGGTTATAGATCATATTGTGCGGGGCGGAGAACCCTAACTCCGCACAAAGGGAATGATCGCATCACGTAGTGTGGATATGGTAAGGCAACCACGCGGCAGTTACGTAGTAGAACCCATTGCTGTCTCTGGAGTGGCCACACCAGAAAACAAAGTAACTCATTGACGCTGTCGTCCATAAGCAAGTAGGCACGAGGTGCCGAAGTCCGTCTTACGCGCGGTTCTTGGAAGGATGCAGTTCACCCTTCATGCGAATCGCCGAACACCTCACGGCGCTTCGCGCTTGGCGCAAGCAATGTCTGCCTGGTTGGTAAAAACCCGACGTGCTCCGTCCCGGCATAGTAGGGATGCGAGGGTCTATGGTCATGCGACTACGGCCATGCACAAACTTAGTACACCCCCCCCCACCCCTTCCTCGCTCCCTCCCTCGCTCCCTCCCATATTTTGTATGTTTGCTTCCGTTCGTCCGTCCGCCGTATAATTTCGAAATCAGGACCTTCCTTTGATTGACAACCAGGGCCAATTCCACTTCCGCGACGGTGGCGAGGCTCACCTCAACAACCCGCAGACCATGGTCTACCTTCAGGCACGTGCAATGCAGTTGACACACGCCATTCACTGCGTAATGTAGTGCGGAGTGCAGTGACAGTGCTACCCTCTGGGCACGTCCAATCATGTAGCGCATGCGGGGCATGCAGCAGGTCGAAACGATCGGCACAGCAGTGATTCTGTCCGTTTGTAGTATGGCGTGTATAGTTTGCAAAAAATATAAAACACGCTCCAGCTGTGAAATAAAAAATTTCGTTGAAACTCATATTTGCAAGCTGTGTGCGATACTGCGATCGCGCGTAATGCTGGGTGTGTGTCCTCGTTAAGGATATAGGTCGGCGACTCCCCTTAGAACTAGCTTGTACTAGGGTCAAAACAGGGTGATGTTAGTGAATCTGTGCACGGAAACTATCAGACCCGTTTTATCGTAACAGCGCATACAGCGCTTGCGCCGCACATGACAGAGCGAAACGATCGATTAAGTGACGTAGCCAGTCACTGATGGTGCAGACTGCGGTGACGCAGCACTATTAGTGGTATCACCCGTATTCACAGTGCACGAGGAAGGTGTGGACGAATTTCTTTTCACGGTTCTCTCCCTTATAAACTATTATTTTCTGGTTTCTAATGAAAAATTACCCCCCCCGACCCCCACCCGCGCCCCCCTCCCCCGCGCGCGATTGCACACCAGATGGCCGCACGCACGAACTCCCGCGAGGCGTACAAGAGCTACTCCGAGGCCGTCAACCTAGCCAGTCAGCGCGTTACTCTTAGGTGTGTATGTTGTTGTTGTTGTTGTTGTTGTTGTTGTTGTTGTTGTTGTTGTTGTTGTTGTTGTTGTTGTTGTTGTTGTTGTTGTTGTTGTGTGTTTTTTTTGCGTTCCTCGTGGCATATGTCGCTTAGCATGCATAGTCTAACACTTGTAACATGCTTATAACGTGCTCGTGCAATGCATCGTGTGCTATTATCTCTCCTGTGTATGTATTGCACATAACCTCGTTCGTTTCCTATGCTGTGTTTTGTGTTTGTCTTCCATTTTTTGTGTTTAGGGGACTCCTTCGCTTCAAGGACGAGCCTTCGCTGGCCATCCCGCTGGAGGAAGTGGAGTCTGTGGGCGAGATTATGAAGCGATTCAACACCGGCGCAATGTCGCTCGGATCCATCTCCCGCGAGACGCACGAGACCCTCGCACAGGCGGTGAGACTCCCTCCCCCCCGCGCGCGCGCCTTAGTGGGGGAATCCGCCTTATTGGGACATATGAAACGGCAAGAGTTGTTTCAATATTGCGAACCTCACCCTAATCCTCTTACCCCGACCCCAACCCTGACCCCTGTGGAGCTTTAGAAGGAAACATAACACCTTTTTTTATTTTTCATGACCGTTTGAGCAATGTAAAGCGTGAGTATAAACAAGTCTTGAGCTGAATATCAGGTTCAACAGTGGCGCATTGTAAAGTACTACCAGGTACCACGCTGTCCGTAAATACAAGAAACATTTGAGCATTATTATTAAAATTACATGGTGCTTATATTTCCGGACAGAGTGATATATTTTTTAGCGTGTGTATCCTCACCGTGACTTGGGTGTAACCCTACCCACTAAGAAGATGTGATGGCGTTTTTATTCCGGGTGATCCGAAAAATAACCCCCCAAGTTGGTTTGCTATGCGTCGACGGCTGATATTAGCCCTTTTAGCACCGCAGTTCCGACATGGGGAGAAAACACTTGGAGTTAGGCTAGGATCATGTTAAGTGTTGATTTTTTTTCATTATAATGTAAATTACACATACGTCAGTGGCCGGTGTATGACGCAGTTTGCCGGAGATGAGCCACCGGCCCAAAATTTGTCGCACTCGCAGGTGGCGTATATACAATGGTTTATAATGGTTTTATAAGTTATCGTTTTCCGCCCCCCCCCCCCCCCCCCCCCCCCCCCGCCTTCCCCCCCCCCGGCCCCTCTTCTCTCGCGCCGTTACTCTGTAAGGCGGGTACTATGATAAATGCGGTATTTATAGGATTATTATCAACGGGTCAGCTGTGAGTTCGATAATTCTTTGGGTCTACGTATTTCGTATTTGTGCCCATTTATCGCACGCTTCTCCGAAAACGTTTGCTCGTTCTTCTCCACCCCCGCTTACGTACGTTTTACTGTCTCGGTGCAGGTGAACGAGATCGGAGGCCGGTCTAACACCGGTGAGGGGGGCGAAGATGCGGACCGTTTCACGGACAACCGCCGCTCTGCGATCAAGCAGGTTGCGTCTGGCCGCTTCGGCGTGACCTCCAACTACCTTGCCAACTCGGACCAGATCCAGATCAAGATGGCCCAGGGCGCCAAGCCCGGAGAGGGCGGGGAGCTGCCCGGGTCCAAAGTGAGGAGGGGGAGGAGGGGGGACGGGGGGGGGGGGTGGGTTGCAGGGTGCGACAGAAGACGCTGCTTCTGTGTAGGTGGTGTTAGACTACTAACACTACGACTGTAACAAGTATGTTCTTCACAAGTCTTCAGTGTCATACCAGTCACAAGTTCCTCAGCAAACTGTCAAGGCTGCTACCGGTAACCCAATGCTTCTTTCGCCACCCCTTTTCCGGCGCCCATGTCTCGTTCCTTCGCTTTCTGTTATTGATTTCTTTTGCTTTTTTTTCATGTTTTGTTATGTTTTCGTTTTTGTATGTTTTGTGTATCGTAGGTGACCAAGTACATCGCCCAGAACAGGCACACCACCCCGGGGGTGGGACTTATCTCTCCCCCCCCCCACCACGATATCTACTCCATCGAGGACCTGGCCCAGCTCATCCACGACCTCAAAAACGCCAACCCGAACGGAGAGGTCTCCGTCAAGCTCGTTTCAGAGGTAAGACGAGATACAGTATGACGGGGGGGGGCATAGAGTACGCGGCAGCATTTAAGACTGATGGTTTTGGCTGTTTAAGAATTTCAGGCTCGACTTTTTCATCGAAAATAAGAACGAACATGGTACCGTTTGTGCCGAAACAGTATAGGACACACCCTGCCTAACATAGAGCCTCCTGACTTCACTGTAAAACCTAGTAGTTTGGCGTCAGTCAAGGTATATTTTTAGAAGATTGCCGTCTGTCTAGGGCTGGAAGTACGGTCTCCTGACTCCACACTAAATTTTGTAGTTTGGCGTCACTCAAGGTATGTTATTGGAAGATTGCCGTCTGTCAACGGCTGAGAGTGCCGTCTTCTGACTTCACATTAGTAGTTTGGCGTCAGTCAAGGGCTATAGTTGCCGTCTCCTGACATGTCTGCTAGGAAGTCACGCAGAAAGGTTTTTACGCGGTTGCACTGTCGTCGACTTTTGTGGTCAAGCACGTTTTTTGGAGGCATGGTGTACCTGCTAGTGGTATGTATGGCTGTCGCTAAAGTTTCGCGCCGAAGGATCTTTCGCCGGAGAAGCACTGCTAGATGATCCGCATCGCTTACGTCTCCCCCCCCGCCCCCATCCTTCCCCTTCGTTTTTTTTTTTTTTTTTTTTTTTTTGTCGTCGCGTGTGTGCCCGTACTATTTGTCTTGTCCGTTTATCTGTCGGCATGTCCCTCTGGTGCCTGTCTGTCTGTTTGTCTGTCTGTCTGTCTGTCTCTCTGTCTCTCTGTCTGTCTGTCTGTCTGTCTGTCTGTCTGCCTTCCTGCCTGCCTTTCTTCTTGCCTGCCTTCCTGCCTGCCTGCCTGTCTGTCGTTGTGTGTTTATGCGTGCCTGTGTTTGGCATAGGTGGGCGTCGGAGTTGTTGCTGCAGGTGTGGCGAAGGCGAAGGCTGACCACATCACAGTGTCGGGGCACGACGGAGGAACGGGCGCAGCTGTGAGTTGAACAACTAAGGACAGCAATATCCAAAACGTTCAAAAACTAGATCTAAAAAACGGAACAAAGAGAACGAGACGTGGAAATGCAGAACAAAATGCGCGATAAAAAGGACAACGTCAAACCACCTTTGAGCTATGATACACACTGTTCAAACCCGACGGCGGAATACTTAGCAAGATACTTAGCAACTACCCGAAAACTTCCATGCCTCTAACACTGCACCCTAACGAACGCAAACAAATTCACGGGTACTGACAAAATGTCACGATTCGTGAAATTTTGAAAAGTCTGGAATGTCACGTTTTCTCCAAAAAGTCTTTTTTTTTTTCTTCTTTTTCCAGGAAACCTGACATCCTTTTTTTTATGGGAAAGTGTCGAAAACGATTCGAAGTTCCGGATTCCGGACAGAAACGTGATCGGCGAAAACGTTGCGCTTTTTTCGTCACGATTCCTGTTTTTTTTTTTTTTTTGCGTGTCTTATCAGGAACGGTCCTAATAAGAGTATCTGAAATTTTGCGTGTGTGTTTTTGCGGTTCTTAATAAGTCAAGCGTTGCTTGCGTCCGTCGGTGTGTGTGTCGGTTACCCTACGAATAGGTGTGGACGGCGATCAAGGGAGCCGGTCTCCCGTGGGAGCTCGGAGTGGCCGAGGCGCAGCAGACCCTGGTCCTCAACGACCTCCGCTCGCGCGTGCGCCTCCAGACCGATGGCCAGCTCAAGAACGGTGAGTGACGCGCGCGAGGAGGGAATTGATGGGGGCAGGGGGGGGGGGCGACGGTTGTTTTTTGCTTGTGATTCATTTAGTTTTTGCTTCGTTTTTACCCCACTAATAGTATCATGATAACACACCGTCCCTAGTAACGCCGCGGGAGAGGGGGAGGAGAAGGAGCGGGGGGGATGCTTGTGTCTTGTGACGTTGTGGAAGGGGTGGTGGAGGGGGAGCCGGGGGGGGGGGGGGGGTGGGGTGCTCGTGTCTTGCTTCCGATTTTATTGTTTTCCCGCTTTTTTCCTCATATAGTAATACTATGGCTGATCTCCGAGACTAGACCTCGTCCAAGCAAATGCTCAACCAAACCGACACCCCCCCCCCCCTCCCCGGCCTCCATCTGCCTCCGCCCAACCGACTCAACTGGGCAGACAAAAAAAAACAAAATGACGAAAATATAATGAAACGGCCCGATATACACAACTGGGCGGACGCAAAACCCCCTAAAAATCACGAAAAAAACGTTGTTGTTGTTGTTGTTGTTGTTGTTGTTGTTGTTGTTGTTGTTGTTTTCTTGCTGCTGTTGTTGTTGTTTTCTTGCTGCTGCTGTTGTTGTTGTTGTTTTCTTGCTGCTGCTGTTGTTGTTGTTGTTGTTGTTGTTGTTGTTGTTGTTGTTGTTGTTGTTTTGTTGTTTTGTTGTTGTTGTTGTTGTTGTTGTTGTTGTTGTTGTTGTTGTTGTTTTCTTGCTGCTGTTGTTGTTGTTGTTGTTGTTGTTGTTGTTGTTGTTGCTGTTGTTGTTGTTGCTGTAATTGTCTTCCATCTTGTTCTTCCCTAATACATCGTCGCGATTATTCTAATTTTTCAACAGGGCGCGACGTGGTCGTGGCGGCCCTGCTCGGAGCCGAGGAGTACGCGTTCTCGACCGCTCCCCTGATCGCCATGGGTTGCATCATGATGAGGAAGTGCCACCTCAACACTTGTCCTGTTGGGGTTGCAACCCAGGACCCCGTCCTCCGGCGCAAGTTCACGGGGAAGCCGGAGCACGTCGTTAACTTCTTCTACCTCATGGCGGAGGAAGTCAGGTGACTTTTTTTGTGCGCTCGCTTTTTTTGTTGGCGTGGGTGGGGTTGTTGGGGAGGGGTGTTGGGTTGGGGGGTTGATGGGAGTGGAGGTGTTGTGTTGTGCTTTGTTTTTGTTGTGTTGTGCTTCGTTGTGCTGTGCTTTGTTGTGCTGTGCTGTGCTGTGCTTTGTTGTGTTGTGTTATGTTGTTTCGTGCTGTCTCGTGTCGATTTGCTGTGGCCAAAGGGTCGCGCGAAGCACCGCAGCAGGCTGGTGACCATCCACGTTTTTTTTTCTCGACATGCATCTTGTAGCGTTAGTATTTTTTGGTGCCGCCGTAGTTATTTTCTGTTTGCTTCTCCTTTTTGTCGTTTTTTTCTTCGTATACCGTTTGACCTCCAGAGAAACGATGGCGCAGCTCGGCTTCCGGTCGATCGTGGAGATGATCGGCCGCGTGGACAAGCTGGAGATCAACCCCGACGTGTTGCACTACAAGAGCCGCGGCCTCGACCTGTCGGCCCTGCTCACCCCGGCCACCTCGCTCAACGAAAACCACTCCGGTGTCACCAAGAACTTCGAGCAGGTGCGTTTTTTTTGTTGGTGTCTTCTGGGTTATGTTGTGGTATGGCCATCATGTTATGTTGTGTTTTTCCTCATCTTGTGTTATCTTGTCTCACTATCAGCTCATCCCGTCTTAGTTTATGTTATCTTGTGGTCTCCCATTCCTTTGTTGCCGTGTCCTTGTAATTCTGTCGTGTAGTACCTTATATTATCTTGTCCTGTCTTGCCTTGCCTTGCCTTGCCTTGCCTTGCCTTGTCTTGTCTTGCCTTGCCTTGCCTTGCCTTGCCTTGCCTTGCCTTGCCTTGCCTTGCCTTGCCTTGCCTTGTCTTGCCTTGCCTTGCCTTGTCTTGTCTCATGTTATTTATGTTATGTTATGTTATGTTATGTTATGGCATGTTATGTTATCTTATGTTATCTTATGCTATCTTATGTTATCTAATCTTATCTTATCTTATCTAATCTTATCTTATCTTATCTTATCTTATCTTATCTTATCTTATCTTATCTTATCTTAATCTTTATCTTATCTTAATCTTTATCTTATCTTATCTTATCTTATATATCTTATCTTATCTTATCTTATCTTATCTTATCTTATTCTTTATCTTATCTTATCTTATCTTATCTTGTCTTGTCTTGTCTTGTCTTATCTTATCTCATCTTATCTTATCTTATCTTACCTTATTTTCTATTTTTTGTTATTTCGTTTTCCTTTTTTTTCTTATCTTATACTTGTGCTTACCTGTACCCCATTTCTTGTTCTGATTATCAGGACCACGGCATCGACCAACGGATAGACCACCGCATTATGGAGGAGGCTAAGGCGGCACTTGAAGACAAGACACCCGTCTCCCTCAAGATGGACATCAGCAATCTCGACCGCACCACGGGCACCATCCTGTCCTACAACATTTCCACCAAGTAAGACTTCCGCTTTTTCGTTCTTATCTCCTTTTGTTATTTTTGGCGTCATGTATTTTTGGCTTGCGTCGGGTAGGGATGGGGGGAGGCGGGGGGGAGGGGGCTCGATCTCTTCCGTCGTTTTGTGTTTTAGACGCCTGGGGGTCGCACTTGTATGTATATATATTGCGGTACTTTCGACTTCTTAGTCTAACCTTCCTCTGCCCCTGTCTCGCTCGCTGTCCCCCTCCCTCGCCCCGTTCTTCCGTTCCGTTTTGCGTTGTGTTTGCTGCCACAAGGTACGGCGATGTGGGACTGCCCCCTGACACGATCCACGTTAAGTTCGACGGGCACGCAGGGCAGTCCTTCGGGTTCACACTCGCGAAGGGCGTCTTCCTCGAGGTACTGCTCTAGATTTGGTGGTGGTGGTGATGGTGCTGTTGTGTGATATTGTATTGCGTGATGATGGCCGTGGTGAGTGTTGTTGTTGTTGTTGTTGTTGTTGTTGTTGTTGTTGTTGTTGCTGCTGTTTGTTTTTGTTCGGGCTCTTGTTGTTGTCTTGTATTTGTTTTTTTGTCCCCATCTCTTGTCCGCTGTCGTCGCTGACACGGCTGTTGCTGCGTCTATCAGGTGGAAGGCGATGCGAACGACTACGTTGGCAAGGGGTTGTCTGGCGGCAAGGTCGTGGTATACCCCAAGGCCGAGGCGCTGGCCAATGGTTTCGTGCCCGAGGACAACGTTATCGTCGGTGAGTGAATGAATTGTCTTATATTTCTTATATTTCCATTGTTCCCCCCCCCCCCAATGCGTAATGAATACCTAAAAAAAATACATGTACTGGGTATATGTTATGAAACGCCAACTGTGGTTGGATCCGATTGGTCGATACTCAGCTTTCCAACCTGTATCGAGCAGATTGACCTATAGGCTCTGGTTGGTTGGTTGGCTGGTTTGTTGCCTGGTTTGCCAGTTGAATGTTCACGAGTGCCTAGTTGATTGATTTTTTTTCTTTAAGTGGCTCGTCATTGATTGGTTGGTTGATTTTTTTCCTCCGGGAGTGGTTGGGACGGTTCACTGACGCTCTTGATTCATATCTGATCGATGTGTTGTGCATTGGCGGCTACGTGCTTTGCTTCAGGGTCCGTGTACGAAGCTCTTGTGCTTTTGTCTACGGCCCCGGTACCTTTTCTACCATGCTTCGAAGTACGTCTTACTCTCGCTTCATTTTCATCGACCGCCCAGCCGACCCATGTTCAGCTACGCAAGCATTGCTATCATAGACTCACTTAGTGCGATGGTTGTCTCGCGAGAGGTCGCCCTCCGCTTATTCTCTCACCTCCCATCTCTCAAGCCATCCTCGACGCTCAGCTGCCGACGAGAAAGATTATAGCCATGCTGTGTTGCTCTCTTGCCGCACTTTTTTGCAATCGACCATCGCGCCGACCCTGTCCTGCTGAACTCTCTGCGCAGGCAACGTGTGCCTGTACGGCGCTACCTCGGGTAACGCGTTCTTCCGCGGCAAGGCGGGGGAACGGTTCTGCGTACGAAACTCGGGGGCTTTGGCGGTGAGTTTACTACGGTGGCGGAGCATCGCGCACACCCCTCCCTCCCTCCCTCCCTCCCTCGATGTGTTTCTCATCTCCCCTTCTCCCCTCGTTTTTGGTCGACATAGTTGGTTTACTTTCTTGTGTTGGGCAACTCTTGCTGCCGTAGTTTATGGTACGTCTGTGCCTCATTCGTCTGTTATATTGGCTAGGTGATGGGAGATTAACGTGCTCATCTTGGTCGTGGTCTGTTTTTTGCAGAATGTGTTTTGTTGCGTTTTGTTATATATATTTTTCACCCCCCCGCTTTTTACTGCTCCCGTCGTTCGCTCTGCCTTTGCTTTGCCTTTGCTCTTCTCGTTGTTGTGTTTTTGCGCTTTTGGATGTGCTTTTTGTTTGGCTTGTTCCAGGTTGTGGAGGGCGTCGGAGACCACGGATGCGAGTACATGACCGGAGGCAACATGGTCTGCCTGGGCTCCACCGGGCGAAACTTCGCGGCGGGCATGAGCGGGGGTGTGGCGTGGATCTACGACCCCGAGGTATAACACGATTACTTGGGACAAGCATTGCCGGAGGGGAGGGGGTACACCGCGTTTAGAAGCGACGGCACACTCGTATCCAAACCAATCCGAAATAGTCTGCAAGACGCTTTGGATGTGTGGCACAGACTCTGACTCTGCGTCTCTGCTAGCGTTATTTTTGTTTTTTGTTTGGGTAGGGCGCATTTTGGATCGTTTGGTTGATGGTATCCGCCGTTCCTTCGCACCCCACACACTTGGGTTCTCCTCCGTGTCTTCTGCCTCCCCCGGGCTACGATAGTGTTTGGACGATTTTTTTGTGGAGTGTAACCGTAAACCTGAGTTTCTCGAATGCTGCGTTGACTGACCAATCTCGTGTACAGAAACTAGTACATCGTTTGCGACGTGTTTCGATCAAATTCTATTTGACCCGGTTCGAACCCAACCCAATCCCCCCCAACCCAGCCCAACCTAACCCAACCAAACCCAACCCAACCCAACCCCATCCAGCCCAACCCAACCCAACCCAACCCAACCCAACCCAACCCAACCCAACCCAACCCAACCCAACCCAACCCAACCCAACCCAACCCAACCCAACCCAACCCAACCCAACCCAACCCAACCCAACCCAACCCAACCCAACCCAACCCAACCCAACCCAACCCAACCCAACCCAACCCAACCCAACCCAACCCAACCCAACCCAACCCAACCCAACCCAATCCAACCCAACCCCATCCTCAATCCAACCCAACCCAACCCCCGGCCCAACAAACTCAATCCAACCCAACTTGTTTTTCTTTTCTTTTTTTCTTTGCAGGGTGACTTCCCAGCGCGATGCAACATGGGAATGGTGGCTCTCGACAAGGTGGAGAGCCCGGAGGACATGGAGTCCTTGAGAGGCTTCATCGCGGAGCACCACAAGCACACGGACTCTTCCGTAGCGAAGGAGTTGCTCGACGACTTCGGCACCGCGGTCACCAAGTTCGTCAAGGTACGTACATGTGGTGTAACGTGATATCTGGTACCTCGTGTGTCGATGTCGTCTGCCTCGAAGGTGGACACCTTTTTTTGGTTGTTTATCCTCCACGCGCACTACTGATAGTGACGAGAAGGAGAACTTGCGTATTGTTGGATAGGATCAATACGGTGTACGTTGTATGTGTCGCGCCGTGGGCCGGTCACCGACAGATGACTTGATGATCTATAGGCAAGCGGTATAGTCGGTTTTTCCAGGCGCGAGTAGTGAGACGTATGCACCAGTATGGACCTGGCACATCGTAGGCTGACTCCCGATTTCACTTTTATATGTTTCTGGTGGAGGCATGAATTGCGTCAACTAGTTACTGTGATATATGCGTGTACCACCTTTGGCTTGTTTGTGTCTTTCCCTGGGGTATTCCTCAGCTCCAGAGTGACTGGAGCCTGTCCTGTGACCACGGAATCGAGTATGCGAGTGAAAGTGAGAACAACAAGATCTTTCAAGGGGGGATCTATGTGTTTCAGCTCATGTTACCCGCTAGGAGCCGTTCGGTCTGTATGATTTAGTACGTAGTTTCCTGGGTTGGATCTGTACTCCGTAGATACAGATCACCAATCCCTAGTTGTTGATTTAGATATTTCAGGCAATATGTGTATGTTTTAGCTCATGTTACGGGAGCTGTACGATCTGTATGATCTAGCACGTAGTTTCCTGGGTTGGATCTGTACTATGTAAAGTCGTATCACCAATCCCTACTTGTTGATCTAGATATTTTATGGGGAGATCTGTGTGTTGTAGCTCATGTTACCCGCTGGGAGCCGTTCGATCTGTATGGTGTAGCACGTAGTTTCCTGGGTTGGATCTGTACTCCGTAGATACAGATCACCAATCCCTACTTGTTGATCTAGATATTTCAGGGAAAATGTGTATGTTCTAGCTCATGTTACCCGCTGGGAGTTGTATGATCTGTGCAATCTAGCTCATGTTTCCTGGGGTTAAGGAGATTTAGACCTTTTCCCAAAAACTTATTTGGAGAAAAACAAAACTGATGTACTTATACCGTACGAATGAACCATCCCAAGGCTTAGGTATTAAACAAAAATCACGCCTAAAAATAACGTTTGTTTCCCGGCGATTCTGGGATAAGAAAGGGCCCCCATTCGTTCACAAACTGTTTTAGACAAAAAGCGGCATACCTTATCCCTTTAGAGCCCCCTAGTCCCTCCCTGTACTAACTCCCAAGTAAAATTGTTCCCCCGACAAGGGTTTCAAGTTGTAAAGGCGTTAGTTCCTCTGCCGTAGCACGCGTAAATTTCTCTCGCAACAACATACACAAGTGTACCGGTACCGGTGTTGTTCTTGTTGTTCTTGTTCTTGGTTCGGTTCCCGGACTCTTAATATATCTCCTTCGTTGATGCTTTCAATTTTGCTCCTGTTGATAGTCGAGTTAATGTCGTTTCCCACTTGCCGTCGCCCGCGTTGCGCAGGTGCTGCCGCACGACTACAAGCGAGTTCTCGCGGAGATGGCGGAGGCGAAGGCGAACGGCATCAACTGGGACGAGGACGAGGAGGGAAAGTCGATGGTAGCTTGAAACAACAAATGCTAAAACTATTGTAGCTGGACGTGCGAGGATTCTCGACGAAAAGCAAAAGCGATAGTCGAAAGCGAAGCGGAGGCGGAGCGAGGGCAGAGCGAAAGCGGTAAATGCCGAAAGTAAAGCCTCAGCCAGGCGAAGCTAGGCGAAAGCAAAGCTTAAGCAAGGCGAAGCTAGCTAGGCGAAAGCGAAGCCTCAGCCAGGCGAAGCTAGCTAGGCAAAAGCACAGCCACAGCAAGGTCAAAGGCCTAGGCAGGCGAAGCTAGGCGAAAGCAAAGCCCAAGCGAATGCACAACCATAGCACAGGCAAAGTGGAGCGGGTTGAAGAGAACAGGGGGAAAGTAAAAATAGCTGCAGATAAAAAATAAACCGACGCCGTCAAGAAACACACAACACCAACACCAAAAACGAGCTAAAATTTAACAAAAATTGAGCCAAAACTGCGAAATATCAAAAATGGCGGGCAGACAAAAAGCCCGTGCGTACAGGCGCACGAGAGAGATAGCGCGATTTTGTTTTTTTGTTTTTGTGTGTCTTAAGCACTGATTTCAACCGGGGGAGGGGGAACAGGGTCGCAGGCGGGGCGGGGTGTGTACGCGACAAAGCGCCTAGAATATTCGTTTGATTTTTTTATTTCTTGAGAAAATCAAAAACAGGACTGCACAGATGTAAGGAAGGCGCCGTGTTCTTTTGCCTTTATTTTTTTTTTCTTCTTTTTTTGAAATTGGCATTTTAGCGAATACCGGTACTTCCTAACGTAAGGCGCTGTTTCTTCATAGTTTTGTTTTTTATTATTTTTATCTCGTTTTTTGAGTTTTTTTTTTCAATGTTTTGATATTTTGTTTATTTTTTTTTCATGCTTGGCCTCCGACCGACGAGAAAGAAAAAAAAACGCCTTGTGTTTTTAAGGCAGCGCTGAGGAAAAAATGGATATACAGGGCGGGGCAATTATGGTGTGCGTGTGTTGAGCGGCTAGCGTAGCTCGGATGGGTCAGGCGTTTTTTTTTTTTCAGAACATATCAGGAGCAAAAAAAAACTCGCGGGTGGATTTCGGTCGGGCCAGAAGGCGTTCGACGTCGCACGGGTCGGGTCAGGAGGTATTCAAATATCATGGATCGGGTTGAATCACCTTGACCCCACCTGACCCGCGAACAAGCGACCCGACTCTTCAAAAATATGCCGTTTTTATTTCTGCCTCTGCTACCGCTGCTGCCCCCTCCCCCTCTGGTGTCGGCGGTGACGACGCAGCGGGCGGGGGCGGCGGGGGTAGCGGTTTCTTTCGAAGCCGCGACTCGCGTACGTTCCCTCGCCCACCCGCCATTGGCTCGCAACGTTTTTTTACGCTTTTTGTGAAAACGGTGTCGCACGTACCGTACCTACCGTCTTTGTCTGCGTTGGCTGTCTCTGGTTTTATAAATTTGCCCGATCCGCGGGAGTGTAGCGGGTGGTGGGTTGATTGAGTTTAGAGCGTGTGAAACAAGAGGTGTGCGGGAGGGGGTAGAGGGGTTAAGGAGAGGTCTTGTTTGTTTGGGGAGGCGTTTTTTGGAAGGCGATAAGCTCTGCAGCAGTAGCGTCTGAGCGTTTGCCCGAAATGTTGCTATGACTGTCGAGGGCGAGCACAAAGAAAAGACAAAAACCAGGCCAAGATATTTTTTTTGCCGCGTTTTTTTGCTCTTTTGTTGCTGCGCCCCCTGCACCTCCCCCCCCCCGCCCCCTCGGCCTCCGTATACCGCACACCCGAGTCTCCGCCCACAATAGCGTGATCGTGTTTGGTGCAGATACTTTGTGCGTCCATGGGGGGAAGGGGGAGGAGTGTTGGGGGAAGAGGGGGTTGCCGATTTTTGCTCCAACTATCATATTAATGCTCCTATTTTCGAGGTTTAGGTGTTCAGATCGTCGCGTTCGTTTTTCCTTTCTTTTGGTAGGGAGGCAGGGAGGGGGGAGAGAGTTGTGGCACCCGTTTCGGGTCCCGCCTACGCATAGTAGGAGAGAGGCTTGGGTGCCCCCATCCCCCGTTTGTCGCGCCCTTTGGGAGCTCCTCTTGGAGGTGATGGAATGAAGGAGAGGGGGGGTTTGAGACAATTAATAATATAAGATTTGAGCATGAAACAAGCACATATTCTACGACCTGCGTGTGGAGTTTATTAATCTATTTTTTTGATCACGAACGACGAGCACATGTTACACGTGCTTGCGAAAATGCTACACGTGGGCATTGGATGAGCTCATAATTTGCGATGGTGCTTTTGGAATTATATTTGACAGGGAACGAGCACGTATATATATGTGTACATGTGTGTGGTTGAACGAGCTCATACTGCTGTATGATATGATGCTGCGTTTTGAATTATGATTGAACGGGAACGAGAAAATTATTGTATGTATACATGTGCGTGGCATTTCAGAGTATGCTTCGCGTACGAACAACACACCAACAAACAGCCGCGCTGGCGCACGCGGTATTCTTCCTTTATGGCCATGAGACGGCGTCTCTTTTTCTGGGCCTTCCTTCCTTCCTTGCTTGCTTGGCGGTGAGAAACGGGAGCACTTATTTTCGTTTCTTGCAATTTTCTCCTGGGGTTCGACTCTCGCCCGCTCCGTTTTCTTGTCGTTTTATTTTCTCTTGTTGCGACGGTAGTCACGCAGCAGGTAACCCTCTCGATCTGATAGGAGAGGTATGGAGAAACACCGAGGCTGGTTGTACGCAGCGTAGCCGCACGCTCGGGGGTCGTCAACGAGGATAACCTCAAGAGTGCCCCCGATGAGCCAGAGGATGGATGGCCTTGAGGATTCTAGTGACAACGAGGCGGTACGATATAGGTGACAGGACCTGGTATCCGCGTCACCTCCCCCCCCCCCCCCGAGCGCCCTTTTTTTTTTAGACGTGCAAACGTGCGCGTCTTGTAAGAGAGGGGTCGCCTGGTATCCGCACAGTTGTTTTTTTGGTCTCTTGCCGGTGACGCGCCGACTACTAGGCTATACATTCAGCAGCACGTACCAGTGGCTTTTTATTACAGTTTTTTCGCGGCCTGGAGAGACCACCGATTCTCACTTCTTGAGTGCTTTAGATCTTTCACGGAAGACCTGTATGAAGTATTATTATAGCTCATGTTATTACCGGGTGATGAGCCGTACATTCTGCGTGATATAGCAAACGTTTTCCACAATTGGATCTGTACTCTTCATAGACAGGTATTATTAATAGATGCTGCACAGCGTAGCATAACGGCCGGGCTCGTCTTTGCGAAGCTGCCTGAAACTCCTGTCGCGCATTTTTATTCCTTTAAGATGTATATATTCGAACCCCGTGGATTTCGTCAAAGGCCGATTTCGATCCCTTATCATTCTGCGCACTGATACCATATTGCTCGTGTGGAGAATTGCAGAGTACTGCTATTAATATTACATGTTCTGCTATGGTTTCCGGTGTTGTTGCGGATGACTACCACCCCAGATTTTGCAAAGCACACGACAGCGGTGGACCACGATGGCTGCGCGTGGCCCAGCGAAGAACTCATAGTTGTAGCGACGGACGGAATTTGGACGGGTTGCGACTTGTTTTTCTCAAAGGATTTTACGCGAATCTTCACATACACGTACCAGGTACAGTACGAGTATTTTAACGTTTGTCTTTACGGGACCTCGACATAATTTGGCGAACCTTCACGTGTGATGGCCGTTTGTAGCGACACACGTAAATAACTGGCATTTCGTTTTGCCCAGTTGGCCATTGTCTTGGATTGTTTTTGCCATTTATTTGAAGCGGGACCGGTGGGATGTGGGTGCGTCGGGCGAAGGAAAGGAGGGAGGGGGGCGGCGGCGGCGGGGGCGGCGGAAATTCGTCGGTTCCCAGGTTTGGATCGGTCCCCTCCCCTCCGTCCGTTTTCAGAGTCATCCCACGCTATAGGAGTGCAAACAGAAGTTTCCGAACTCCTCTAAGACTCATGCTACGATAGAGGCGCACCCATCTTTTTTTCAGGCTCTTGGTTTCAGGAGCTCCGTTCCCCACCCAAAAACTGATGTCGAGAAATAGGGAAAGTGCAAACCGATGAACCAGTCCATGGCCTAGGGTATTGCAATATACATTCATTTTGCGAAAAAAAAAAGAGTGAAATTCCGACGAATTCGGGTTAAGAAAAGCACCGTCGCTCAGAAAGACGTTTTTTCGCCAGAAAGTGCTACCTTTTTCTATCACAGCGCGCGTCCTAACATGAGAAAGAGGCCAACATCTCACCCAAAACATGACTTCGAAGACACCCGTTCGTTAGTGCCCGTCCCGACCAACCTTATTTTTTTCTGTGCGCTAGTCCCAAAACGAAGTACTGTACTCGAAATAAATTATCTTTTCTACGGCGGTAGACGATAGTTCCACCGCGCTTGTAATGAGGAGGTCAACCTGTTAGAAAAAAACGCTTGACTCAAAAAGTGCAAGACTGATTGTACGATAGCCCCCCCCCCAAAAGAAAACCATCGATTTTCTTTTACCAGCGTTTCATGGTTGCTCGACACGAGGAAGGATGCTATGAAAAATACAATGCTTACATATTTTCTTGTTTGCTAAAGGACTGTCGACATGTAATGTCGGGGGGGGCAAGAGGCACCTTAAATTTCAGGAGATACGTCCGGGAGTTGGGGGCACTTGCTACGATAGACGTGCACCACTTTTTTTCTGAGGTCGGAACCTCAATGTGGGATCTGAAGACTTCTCCCGAAAACAAGATTTGGAGAAAAGTAAAACCGCTTTGTACCGGATGAAAAATACCATGGCCTAGGTGCACAACGAGAATCATCACGCAAAAATTAAGGGGGCGTATTTTCCAACGATTTTGGGTTAAGGAGCCCCGTCCTTCAGAAAAACCATTTTCGCCAAAAAAAGGTATACCGCTATCGTAGCACGCGTCTTTTTTCAACACCGGCGATTTCGTTAAGTAATAGTTGGGGGGGCTACGGTAGAACGACTCGCAACCCATACCGCACTATAGAGGGATGACCCTTCAAACCTCCCCCTTATTTTCGTTGTTCGGAGCTCCAGATGCTTGTGTCCGTTCCCCACCCCCCCCCCTCTCTCTCCCGTCTCTTCTTTTCCCAACTTTTGTTGTTGATGGGACGCTGTATTTGAGTTTGCTGTGTAATGTTGTGCAGTGCAGCGCTACGTAGCGACTAGCCCGACCACTTAAGGAGGAAGCGCCTTATTAGTATGTTCGTCGTGCGACGTTATACATCATCTCCGGCATGCGCTTGCACTTATACACGGTGTTTGTTTCGAGCGCTGACTGCCAGGGGTTGCAATAACTCACGCCCTGGATCCTTTTTTCTCCCGTTTAGAGTGGGCACAACCCCCCCCAAAAGGTGCCATCCAGACCAATATTCTTAACAATTTGTTCGTTCTTTTGTAGCTGAGCCCCCTCGAACTTTCTTTTCTCGAGTTTTCTATTCTCGGTCTCCTGCTCCACCCTGCGACCCAACCCCCCCCCCCCCCCCCCCATTTGGCCATATTTTATGACTTTACTGCCCCTCACGAAGTTTCAGCTGTTTTGGCATCGCCTGTTTCACCAGCGCGCGAACCCTCTTGGGTTCTTCTGTTTCCGAGCCAAACGCGACCGATACTAACGCATGCTCAAGTGGAGGTGTGCAACACCATTTGATACTGACGCATGCTATAGTAGAGGTGTGCAACACCACACTCCATACTGACGCATGCTACGCTAGAAGTGTGCAACACCATTTTGATACTGACGCATGCTACGATAGAGGTGTGCAACACCATTTTGATACTGATATATGCTACAGTAGAAGTGTGCAATACCATTTGATACTGACGCATGCTACGATAGAGGTGTGCAACACCACACTTTAATACTGACTCATGCTACAGTAGAAGCGTGCAACAACGTTTTGATACTGACACGCATGCTACGATATAGAGGTGTGCAACACCATTTTGATACTGATGTATGCTACAGTAGAAGTGTGCAACACCATTTTGATACTGACGCATGCTACGCTATCATAGAGGTGTACACCAATTGATACTGATTTATGCTACGTTAGAGGTGTGCAACGCCATTTTGATACTGACGCATGCTACAGTAGAGGTGTGCAACACCAGTTTGATACTGACGCATGCTACAGTAGAGGTTGCAACACCATTTTGATACTGACGCATGCTACAGTAGAAGTGTGCAACACCATTTTGATTCTGATGTATGATACGCTATCATAGAGATGTGCAACACCATTTGATACTGATGTATGCTACGTTAGAGGTGTGCGACACCATTTGGTTTCTGAGGCGCCTCACTTGAGGAGCTCCAATGAAATAACATACCAAGCTCGGCCTGTTTTTTACCGCTCGGAGAATGGAGCCACACCATTTGTGAGTAATTTACAGCGCTTCTTTTCACGGGTCGTGGCAGGCCCGACCCGCCAGGAAATTGTAAAACACTCGCGGGTCGAGTCGGGTCGGGTCAGCAAGTGTTCCAAGATCTCACGGGTCGGGTCGGGTCGGGTCGGGTCGGGTCGGGTCGGGTCACCCTTATCCGATCCGACCCGCAAGAAGTCACCCCACCCGTGAAAAGCCCTAGAAGCCCCCCCCCCCCAAACAAGAAACAGGACGGGGACAAGATGAGCAAACAGTTTCCATGTAATACATGGAAGAAGCGTACTGAGCGCCCAAGTGCTGGAGGTGTCTCTACCAGGAGTAGGAATGGTGCTCCGTCTCGAAAGGGATGCGTGGTCAACGGGCAAATGACCAAGGCAAGCAAAAAATGAGTACGCCCCCTCCCCCCCCCCCCCAAAAAAAAAAACAAGCTGCTTGGATGCAGTTCTAATGGGTGAACTCGCCCGTGCTCAAGTACTGTAACTCGGAAAATGAAAGAAAACAACTTTTGATAAACGATTCCCTCCGCCCAAATGTTGGCTGCAGGTTCTATCGGGTCATAATTCGCCCGTTTTTACTACTGCGGTACTCGGAAAACGGAGCCACACTAATCTGACCAACTATTCCCAAAAAACAACACTACTAATACTGTGTGTAAATCTAAAGGGATTCGTTTCAAATGCGTCCGTCCCAGTCGTCCCGCTCGAACTCGTCGCCCAAAAAACGTCTCGAAAAATCGCCGCCCGCTCTTCTCGAGCCTGAGACACGTACGGCAGGAGTACAGCATCGTTGTACGCGGGGTGGTCACAACGAAGAGGCAGGGAGGGAGAGGGAGGGGGGGGGGGGGCGTCGGTTGACAACGAGAGGGGTTCGATTTCCGAAGGAGAACTAGGACGATCCAAGTGACAAAGTGACGCAAAAAGGGACCAAGGGTCACGGTATCGTATCGTCACACCCCCATCCTCGCTGCTACTGCTGTGGTGGTTTTGAGCCACTCGCACGAGTGACTGACTCTCTCCTCACTTCACGGATAGAAATATTGTACTTGTGTACTGCAGGCGGTATTTTTTGGCCCAGCGTAGGTTACCATTCCGTTGCGGCTTCATATCGAAAAAGCTAGAAGGAACAGGGGGGTTGGGATGGGAGGGGGGGGGGGGGTCATGACCCCGAGCCAAAAAGTGCCTCCCCTACCGTCTAGGGTGGGCAAAATAAAAATAAAAATAATGATGACGCACGCATGCTGTGATACGATAGAGGCAGCATTTCTGCGGCTGAAAACGTTTTTTTTTCTGAAACGACGGGGCTCCTTGACCAAAATTCGTCGGATATTCATGTATAGTTGTTGTTGCTGTTTTTTTTTTTCAAGTTCTAGTTTCGTGATGTGTGTACCCTACGGTAGAGTAGGGGATTGATGGCCCATCGGGTAGTGCTTTTAATTGTTCCCCCCCCCCCCCCAAGGTATACATCAGTTTACTCGGTACCGCGATGTCCGTAAGCACAAGCAACAAAAATTGATTTCAATGTTAAAATATAAACAGACATTTGATTTCAATGTTAATGTTTGAAGGTTGGTTATATATGTAACTATAAGCAAAATTTGATTTCACTGTTAGTGTATTAAGGTTGCTTTATATGTAAATATAAGCAAATTTTGATCTCAATGTTAATGTGTAAAGGTTGCTTATATTTACGGACAGAGTGGTACAACTTTTTGGGTGAGGTAGAGGCAAAAAAGAGCCAGTGCACCTCTGCCGTACATGCTACAGGATGGGGATAGCACGTTTCGACTGATAGGGAAAGGGAAGAGCTCCTAAAACGAGGGCCTACCCAGATAATGGGAATATACTACTGTTAAGACTTATCCCATACCAATTCTAAGTGAGTTGTCTCCCCCCCCAAAAATAGCGCAAGGATTATCCCATACCAATTAAAAGTGGGTTGTTTCCCCCCCCAACCCCCCCCCCCACTAATTAACCCCTTTAGTACTGCAGTGGTGCCCCTCTGTCGGAGCACGCGTCGCACCCTGTTCTTGCGGTGACTCGGGGTGGCACACTCGCGCGAGCAACCCCCTTGTGCTTCCTTTTGCGATCGTTTTCTTGAGCTTTTTCGTGCAGTCTTGAAAAAAAAATAAAAAAATTGCGATACTAAAAATCTCTCGAATAAAATTGGAAAAACAAAAACCTATGTGCTCCGCCAAATAAAAACAAAAAACACGCCGCCGCCGTCTTCTTCGTGTTTTTTTTTTCTTTTTTTTCTTGTTTCGTGATGTACGAGAGTCACTCGAGGGAGTGATGGAAAACCTCAAGTCCGGTAGTGAACGAACGCTGGGGTATTAACATGCTTTGACATCCCCCCTGCCGTGTAATAACACACCTCTACCAGGAAATTTGACCGATGGATGTGACATGGGAGAGTTTGGTGCACTATTAATAGAGAGTAGCGAGAAAACGATCGCTATCCTACGTAGGAGATAGATGGTGGCCACAACCAGGACGGGGATAGGACAAGCAAACAGTTTCTATGTAGTATATGGAAGAACCGTAGGGAGCGCCCAAATGTTGGAGGTGTCTCTATTAGGAGTAGGAACGGTGCTCCGTTTCGAAAGGGATGCGTGGTCAATGATCGAATGACTAAGGCAAGCAACAAATGAGTGCGCCCTCCCCCTTCCCCCCCCCACCGCCACCGCCCGCTCCTACCGTAGCCTATGGTAGATGGTGGTGGTTCGGCTGAAGAGCTCCACACCCCACCCTTACACAAACATTGAAAAAAAATCGAAAGTGCTAGTACCCTCATTGAACAATCGCTTACGCTACAGCATACACTGCACTGGTATACGCTACACTATGCGCTACAGTATACTGTATACATTACAGTATACACTCGGGCAGTATGTAGACTACAGTATACACTACAGTATGCACTACAGTATGCACTACAGTATACACTACAGTATGCACTACAGTACACACTACAGTACAGTTTACACTACAGTATACGTACGCTACAGCAGTATGTAGACTACAGTATACACTACAGTATACACTACAGCAGTATGTAGAGTACAGTACAACCAATACTGTTACAAGGGTGACGTTTCGGACCGGAGTTCGACCGACATGTATATATAAAGATATATATGCGTATATTTTCCAGGCGCAACCGATACCTGGTCGAGCAACAGGCGATATCGCGCCGACATGTACCTGATCGCGACGAAAGCCAGCCCCTCTTTCTCCGCACCGGAGCACGCCACTTCCTCACATCTGCTTATTCATTTATTTATTTTTAAGATGGGGGGAAAAAAAGTATTACGTGAAAAATTAGTGAAAACAAGGCCCCCGAAACGGGACTTACTTGTCCGTTCCAATAATGGAAATACGTGAGTAAACAAAAGGTTCCCCGGAGACGAGGAGCGGGGTGGTGGGTGGCCCAGGTGTTTGTGTGCGGTCTTGGCGGTAAATGTGGGGGAAATTAACTCGACGCATTTCAGGCGGCACTGACGATCATGATGACAGGAAGCAAGAAGGAGGCCGCCGGGGGGGGGGGGGGGGGGGTAGTCAGTTTGTGCATGGCCGTAGTCGTATGACCATAGACCCTCAAATCCCTACTATGCCGGGACGGAGCACGTCGGGTTTTCATCAACCGACGGGGGAGGGGAGGGGGTGGGGGGGGGGCGAGGGCGACAGAATCACAACCCACGGCGTGGGGATTGAGCCTGGCCGCGGATAAAGGCTTTTAATAGAAGATAAAGTAGACGACCATGTAATACCTAGAAAGGGTGGAGCAAGGGTAGCAAGTGAGTTGTATCGACGTTAAGAAGCCGGAAGTAGACGCAGAAGGGAGATAGATAGGCTTTTGCACAATATGTTTCTGTTTTTTGGGGGATTTCCTTTTGTCTGCTTCTTGGATCTGGGAACGTTTTTGTGAGTGGTTGATGTTATTGAGGCAGCTCATTTTGAACACTGTTGGACCGGCAAATACAAAGTAACAATACTGTTTGTACGGCACCAAACGAGTTATATGGTTTCAGTGCGCATAATGATTATGGAACGAAAAAAAAAACGTCCTCGACAAAATCCAGGGGATTCACATACATCCTCGGAGCGAAAAAACGCGCGACCGAAGCATACATCACGCAGCTTGCAAAGGTGAGAATCGAACCCTTGTATCGATCGAACTCCGACCTGACGTATTTTGAAACACTACAAGACAAGACAAAACAAAACAAAACAAAGCGCATAGTCGAGATCGTAAAAACTGTCCAAAGGCGCCATATAGGTTCTGGTACATGGCTGTTTGGGGCACGATACGAATGAGGTAGGTGTGTGTGTGCTTTTTTCCCCAGCTTCTTGAGGGTTTTGAGGAAAAACAAAACTGCCCGATGAGCATTCCCATGGTCTACAGGTGTTCAACGAAAATGATTGCAAGAACAAATGTGTCGGTTTGGGGGTTAAGGAATCTCGTCGTTTAGAAACATTTTCCGGCCAAACAGTGATATACCTTTTTTATGATTGTGTATTATAGCACGTGTCATGTCTTAACCTGAAAAGTGCTACCGTGTAGTGAATGGTCCCCTAACTCAACCGAACGCGGCGTCTCCACGGAAGTCTAGAGTTCACTGCACATTCCGTAGTTCGCGCACCGGCTTCTGCTTCCCGCGCTGCCCAGCTACTCACCCTCTCGTGGTTGCGCGCAGTAGTTGCGGTCCCCCCTCACCGCCTCTTGGCTGTCACCCGCACACTGTACAGCCGGAGAGTCGTCGATGGTTCCCTCGTGCTTTTCGGCACACCACTCGTTTCGCAGCTTCGACCCCACCACGGTCGCCCCCCACTGATGGCCAGATCTGCAACGAGGGAATGTTCGAGGGGGGGTTAATATTCTCCTATGTATGCCCGATGGCACGTGAAATTCGAATACAACGTCTGGCATGTTACGGTGCACGTACTGGACGAGAGATGATATTGTGTGCTTGGATACGATGCGGACACGACACGGATATGATACGGACACGACACGGATACGATACGGATATGACGTTGGTATATATAGTAGAGGGTTTCCACTGAGAGGTTGGCTACATGGTAGCGGGATGGCGGGATGGCGGGAAAAGTTCCGGTGTGTTTAGCCGTTACTTCTCCTGACGACCTCTTATTTCTCTTCTCTCCACGTTGTGCCTCGGCAAGGAGCGGTAACTTGATATATTCACGATGCCAAAAATACAAATTGACACGTTTTTTTACCAGATCTGCAATTAGCCAAACGTTTGGGAATCTATCCATATGTGTAGGCCCCTGAAGCTTGAAGGCAATGTCACGGCATGATACCGTCCTCATACAGGACGATGATTTACACGTACTGTCAGCAAACATCAGGCATGCTTCGGCCACCAAACTGGACAACAATCTGCCCACAAAAGCCAATCTCTCCGGAGTGCGAGCACCCACATAGCGTACCACTAGCGAGGACCGTGGTTACAGAGTTTCATCCCCATCGTTCATCTCCGTCTTGCTTTTGAGGGGCGCCATCCTGCCAAACTCTCGAACCACGCCTACATGGCCACCTTCCGGGTAAGAGAGTTCCCCCCCTCGCCGCCAAGCCGTCTCGGACCACCACGCACCCCCGTTTTCAAAGTCTGGGTGAGCCTGTGCCCCGACATCTATCTGCCGTACCATCTCGCATTCGGTAGCTTTCATCGGATAGAGAGTCATCATCCCTCGGCAGATGATGCGCTTTTTTGAGCAAAACACGTTTCTCTACACATGTCCTGGAAACTATCGGTCTTGTGATCAATTCACGAGCATGCTTTGTTTTAGGACTAGTATGTCAAGAGCGCATGTGATAGAAGTGATGGTCGGATTGCGAGAACGATATGTCTTCGAAGGCATGTTTGGGTGAGACATTGATCTCTTCCTCATGTTAGGAGCCTCAGAAATTTCTTAGAATCTTCTGTACACCTAGCGGCGTGGGGTGACTCTAAGCTTACATCATTTGAGTCTTGGACAAGTCTATTCCCGCCGTTTCTCCTCCTCCTGCTCCTGCCTTACGTTCGTTAATCCGAGCCCGGTCACTCCGTCCAACGCCCCCCACCGTTGCCCAGTCCCAAGCGGACGCGTCACCAGCCTCCGCAAAATAGGGGTCACGCAGCCACAGCCTCCGGACCCTCGCCAGGACTCTGTCGACCAACCCGTCGTTCTTGGCCAAGGCTTCAGGCGTAGTGGCCGCCGCCATCTCGATCTCAGTCCCTCGCCAGGCGGGCCGAAGGTGGCGGCGGCAGGTGTCCTTCGAACGCCCCGCGCTTCCGCCCACCTCTGGTTTGCCGCTGGTGGTGGTGGTGGTGGTGGTGGTACTGGTGCGAATAGGGCCCGCAGAAGAAGTGGATGGTGCCGCCACCCCCGCGGTTCTTCCTCTCCAGGCGACAGTCGGCAAGCGCGGTGACTGCTTGGAGGGGGCGGCGACCGTTCCTGTAGCGGAAAAAAGAGGTGGAGAGCGACGGGCGGCACATACGCGGAGATAAAAAAGGAAACCATTTCTTGTTTTGGCGTGTTCAGTTAACGTTTTTACACGACAATCATTGCACTTTGAAATTTTCGATTTTACCTCGACACAGTCGGCGGCAAATATTGCATTTTGAAAATTTCGATTTCACCTCGACACAGTCGGCGGGGAGGTAAGGGAGGGGGGGGGGGGGGGTGCACACAATAAATGCATGGCCGTAGCACGAACGACCGTAGACCCTCGCATTCCTACTAAGCTACGGCGGAGAACGCTGGGTTTTTCACCGACACGAGATACAGGCTACGGCAAAAGAGACATCCCTCTATAGTGCGTTATAAGTTGGACTCTTTGGGCGAGTCATCCCTCCATAGTGCGGTTGAGCTCCTCGAGTGCGGAACTCCCGGTTAGTCCAACAATTTTACGAGTGTATTTCGTTTCAGGGTTAAGACATGGAAGCATTGGTCGGGCTCCGCGAACGAAACGCCTTCGAAGCCATGTTTTCGGGGCGATGTTGATGTTGACCTCTTCCTCATGTCAGGAGCTCAGAAAATTCTTAGAATCTGCTGAGCATCTCCTACCGTGGGATGGCTCAGAGGTGCGCCATTTTTTTTTCCCCCCCTGTGCACAAGGTTCTTGGCTTAAGGAGCTCTATACGCCACCCCATAAACTGCTTATTTTGAGCAAAAAAAAAGGATAGAAGTGCTACGTATCATACCTCGATTAATGAACAGCCCCATAATAGCCTACGAGGTATGCCACGAAAAATAAATCCCCCCCCCCCCCCCCCCAACCAAAAAAAAAACTGAAAGTTCGGACGATTTTGGGGTTAACGAGCGCCGCCATTCAGAAATCGTTTTAGCCAAAAATCGGTATACCTTAAGACCTCTACTGTAGCACGCGTCCAGACCCGGTGTGCACTTGGGGAGGTTTTAGCTAAAAAGAGGTATACCTTAGTACCTCTACCGTCGCACGCGTCCAGACCCGGTGTGCAATTACGGAGGTTTTAACCAAAAAGCGGTATACCTTAATACCTCTGAAGTAGCACGCGTCCAGACCCGGTGTGCAATGAGGGTGTTTTTAGCCAAAAAGAGGTATACCTTATTATCTCTATCGTACGAGCACGCGTCCAGACCCGGTGTGCAATGAGGGAGGTTTTAGCCAAAAAGAGGTATACCTTACTACCTCTATCGTAGCAGGCACAGTCGGGGAGGGGTCATGTGAAAGGGGGGGGCGTACTCATTTGTTGCTTGCCTTAGTCATTATTTAACCAATGACCTCGCATCCCTTTCGAGACGGAGCACCGTTCATGCTCCTAATAGAGAAACCTTCAACATTCGGGCGCTCGTTACGCTTCTTTCATACACTTACATAGAAACTGTTTGCTTATCCAATCCCAGTCCCGTTTTCGCCGTCGGCGGGGGGGGGGGAGTTCTGTCACGGGGGAAGCTAGTAATGAGGACCAAATACGGTCAGTACAAACAGCGGAATATACGTATAGCTTTTTTGTGCATATAGTGGATCCCGGTTACTATGGCCTCTCATAATAAAGCTTTTCCAGAATAATCTGCCCTGCACCTGCTACCTACCAATACGAGCGCTTGAGGAGTTGTCTGGCAGTTTTTTGGGGGGTTTAGCTTTTTCCCCCTTCTTCGGCGATAAGGTAAACGTTCGCTAGCGGAGCTCTCTTTTGCACGGTAGGTTCTGTACAATCCCAGGATGTTACGTGGTGGGCGCTCGAGAGTAAAATGCTTCATACCCTATTAACATGTCATTTCGTTTTTATTCTGCTTCAAACACCCGCACTCAATGTTATGCCAATTTCGATACCAAGCGGTGCCCTGCCCACGCGGGGGAAACACAGCGACAAACCTTGAGCACCTGCTCTTTCCTTGCTCTTCTTTTCCTGCGGTACTGTGTCCGACGTTTCCTCCTTTCTTCGGCCGTCTGTCGTCCTGCGGCGGCTCTCGACGCCTGCCCTGCTTCTCGAGTACTCGCTATCATCTTCGGAAACGTCGCCGGTAAACGTGTGTCCGTTGGCAGTGCCAGTGGAAGATCTTTGCTTGGAGAAAACAAAGGGACGGCATTTCGACAATTGCTCGTCGAGGATATCGTCCCACAGGTTTCTCTCCCCCTGTTCCGTCACAAGACTTGCGTTCCAGCGGTGAAATAGACGAAGCAGGCCGGGAGGGGCGGGGGGCGGGGGGGGGGGGGGCGTGTTGGAAGGCGCTTTTTCATATGCGTCGACTAGCGGATTGGTGAGATAGTATTTATGTAGAAAACCGGAAGAAAACGACATGGCCTTAAGAAATTGTAGGTAATTTTATCTGGTTGATTATGTGCGGCGTCACCGCGAGAGACAGGAAACATCGTTACTTGGTGATCGATCGATGGCGGTCTTTGAAAAGAGGGCGCTATTGGCCAGCGCAAAAAAATGAGATAGCCAACGAAAACAGACCGGAATCTAGGCAGGAAGAACAGCCACAAAAAGTCAAGATTCCGTCGGCCCGGCTGTCATGGGTCGGTTCTGTGCAGCTACAGTTTATAGAACGACATTCCACCAACTCGCCAGGTGAAGCAAAAAACAAACAAAACTATTCAAGCGTTCCCCAACTCTCCTTTAACCTTGCATCGTCAATTTCGGCAACGCCATCGACGGAACGTAGGGCTCGTGACAGAAGACGGAGAGCGGAATCTCTGGGATGGCATCCTCGACGAGCAGCTGGTTATAGCGTCCTCTGCCGCGCCTTCGCTTACGCGAAACGCAACAGCCTCGATAAACGCTGAACAGATCAGGATTCCCACGGGAGACGTGCCAGTGCAGCGTTTTTCGAGCCTGCTGCGTTAAGCGTAAGGCAATCCGGTAGAGGGCGCTTTCACAGTTTCTCGTCGAGAACCTCGTCCCAGGGACCTCGGTCTCCGTCGTCTTTCACAAGCCTTACCTCTCCGTAGCGAAATTGGCGAAGCAGGGAAAAGAGGGGGGAGGGGTGCGCGTGCAAGGTGCCGTTTTTATGCACTGTCTTCCAGATGGCTGGGATGTCACTCTACGCAGAAAGCTGGATCGAGAAGACACGGCGATACATTGGAACAGGTGCTGTACAACGTCATGGTGAGTGACGGGAGTCATCGTTCGTGATCTGTCGATGGCGGGCAGTCTTTTGAAGGAGAGCACTATTGACCAGCACAAACAATGAGACATACCACCAAACACCGTGTAGAGGCAAGAACATAACAATTGAAAAAAAAAACTTTACGAATACGCCATGCGGGCGTCGTAGGTTGGTGTCGTTTTGATCCAGCTATTATAAAAAATTCCTGTCCCGCCAACTCGCCAAATCGCGAATGAGAATGGCACCCTTGCGTTCGCACGCCCCCTTCTCGTCCCTCCGCCCTGCTTGGTCAGCTTCGCTATCGGAGCGTCAAAGCTTCGTGGACGAAGACGGCGAGCGGAATCTCTGGGACGAAATCCTTGGCGAACAGCTGTCAAAAGGTTCTTCTCTCGGCTTTCTTCGAGCGAAAACGCGGCAAGAAAAAAAAGCTCTGTGCTGATCGGGGACCCCCACTGGAGCAGGCCCGTCTCCCGGCCCGTCTCGCATGTGGGTCCCTGATCCGCACCGTGTTTTCTGAGGCTACTGTGCTTCGCTTGATAAAATTCGAGAGGAGGGGATTTTTTACCCGCTGTTCGTCAAGGACATCGTCCCAGACACGTTCGTTCTCCGTCTTGGTGCACGAGCCTTGCGTTCCGGTGGGGAAGTTGGCGAAGCAGGGCGAGTAGAGAGCGGGGGGCGCGTTAACGGTGACCTTCTTGTGCATCATCTGGCGCGTTGGTGCGATAGCGTTCTATTCAGAAAGTCTGAATCGAAAGGACACAGTGATTCACTTGGAAATGTGTAGGTGCTTACGCGGGTGCTGTTGTTTTGCGGCGTCGTCGCTTGTGTGGTAGGAAACGCCGTTAGTGATCTGTCGAAAGCGGCCTTTGAAAGGAGGGCACCATGGAGCAGCGCTAACACCAGTGAGGCAGGTCATGAAAACACTACAGATACTTCGAACATACAAACAAGAATTGTAGTAGCAAGCAAGCACGAACACGCCAAGCGGGCTACAGTAGGCTGGTGCCGTTTCGATCCTGCTAATATAGAATGCTCTCCCGCCAACCTGCCACATGGCGCTTACAAAACAGTGCTCTTCCTTTCACACGCCTCCCACTCTCCCGTCGCCCTTCTTGGTTAACTTCGCTACCGGAGTGTAAGGATCGGGGCAGAAGACGAAGAAAGACATTTCCGGACGAACGTCTCGACGACCAGTTGTCAAAGTGCTCTCTACCGCATTTCCTTAAGCGAAACGCAGCCGCCTCGAGAATCGCTGAGCGGACGTCCCTCATCCGTTCAGCGTTGTTCGAGGCTGTTGCGATTCACTTGAGGAAATCCGACGGAGGGCATTTTGACAACTATTCGTTGAGCATATCGCCCCAGAGACTTCGCTCTCTGTCTTGGTTCACGATCTTACAGTAGGTTGGTGTCGTTTCGATCCTGCTAATATAGAATGCTCTCCCGCCAACCTGTCACATGGCGCTTACAAAATAGTGCTCTTCCTTTCACACGCCTCCCACTCTCCCGTCGCTCCTCTTGGTTAACTTCGCTACCGGAGTGTAAGGATCGGGGCAGAAGACGAAGAAAGACATTTCCGGACGAACGTCTCGACGACCAGTTGTCAAAGTGCTCTCTACCGCATTTCCTTAAGCGAAACGCAGCCGCCTCGAGAATCGCTGAGCGGACGTCCCTCATCCGTTCAGCGTTGTTCGAGGCTGTTGCGATTCACTTGAGGAAATCCGACGGAGGGCATTTTGACAACTATTCGTTGAGCATATCGCCCCAGAGACTTCGCTCTCCGTCTTGGTTCACGATCTTACAGTAGGTTGGTGTCGTTTCGATCCTGCTAATATAGAATGCTCTCCCGCCAACCTGTCACATGGCGCTTACAAAACAGTGCTCTTCCTTTCACACGCCTCCCACTCTCCCGTCGCTCCTCTTCCTCTTGGTTAACTTCGCTACCGGAGTGTAAGGATCGGGGCAGAAGACGAAGAAAAAGACATTTCCGGACGAACGTCTCGACGACCAGTTGTCAAAGTGCTCTCTACCGCATTTCCTTAAGCGAAACGCAGCCGCCTCGAGAATCGCTGAGCGGACATCCCTCATCCGTTCAGCGTTGTTCGAGGCTGTTGCGATTCACTTGAGGAAATCCGACGGAGGGCATTTTGACAACTATTCGTTGAGCATATCGCCCCAGAGACTTCGCTCTCCGTCTTGGTTCACGATCTTACAGTAGGTTGGTGTCGTTTCGATCCTGCTAATATAGAATGCTCTCCCGCCAACCTGTCACATGGCGCTTACAAAACAGTGCTCTTCCTTTCACACGCCTCCCACTCTCCCGTCGCCCTTCTTGGTTAACTTCGCTACCGGAGTGTAAGGATCGGGGCAGAAGACGAAGAAAGACATTTCCGGACGAACGTCTCGACGACCAGTTGTCAAAGTGCTCTCTACCGCATTTCCTTAAGCGAAACGCAGCCGCCTCGAGAATCGCTGAGCGGACGTCCCTCATCCGTTCAGCGTTGTTCGAGGCTGTTGCGATTCACTTGAGGAAATCCGACGGAGGGCATTTTGACAACTATTCGTTGAGCATATCGCCCCAGAGACTTCGCTCTCCGTCTTGGTTCACGACCCTTACGTTTCGGCGTTGAAATTGACGAAGGAGGGTGAGGGGAGAGTGACGAGCGTGTTAAAGGTAGCCTTTTTGAGCACCATCTGGCGCGTTGGTGCGATAGCATTCTATTCAGAAAGGCTGGATCGAAAGGACACGGCCATTTACTTGGAAATGTGTAGGTACTTACGCGGGTGCTGTTGTTTTGCGGCGTCATCGCTTGTGTGATAGGAAACGCTGCTGGTGATCTATCGATAGCGGCCTTTGAAAGGAGAGCACTATGGCGCAGCGCTAACACCAGTGAGGCGGGAACCAGAAAATACTACAGAGAGAAAGAAAGCACCTAGAGTGTTGACGAAATAAACGAATATGTCAAGCGGGCTAGGTTGGGGACGTGTGGGTCCAGCTAGCTATACATCGCCAACCCGCCACATGGCGAATAAAAACGGTGCCCTTCCTTCCGCGTGCCCCGCACTCCCCCCCTAGTCCTGCTTCTTCAATTTCCCTACCGCACAGTAAGGCTCTTGGACGAAGCCGGCGAATGGAATCGCTGGTATGACGTTCTCGACGAACAGCTGCCAAAAATTGCCATATGCCGCATTTCCTTCAGCGAAACGCACTAGCGTCGGAAAAAAAAAAACGCTGTATGGATCAGGGATCTCATGCAGAAAGAACGCGCCGTTACGGCGTTTTTCGAGGCTACCACTGAGTTTCGACTAAGGAAATCCGCTATGTATTGAGGGCGCTTTGGCAATTGATTGTCCATAATTTCGTCCCAAGGAATCCCGCGGGCTCCGTCTCGGTTCACCAGCCTTACGTTCTGGCGGTGAAATTGACAACAAAGCTGGGCGGGGGGGGGGGATGTTAGGGGGCGTTTGAAGGGTAGCCCTTTCTTATGCGCCATCATCGGTTGGTGCGAAAAGTATTTCTTTCTTTTTGAAAGCCGAATGGAAGAAATGGGGCGGCGATTAATTGGAACTTGCTGGGTACTGACGCCGTGCGGCGTCGTCGTGAGCGGAGGAAATTGCCGCTGCTGATATATCAATGGCGGCCTCACGAGGAGGCAGCCAGCCATGAAGCAGGCAGAAAAGCCCCAGACAACAGAGATATAAACACCAGGAATACTAATGGCCGAAAATAGAACAACAATAAGAAACACGCGTCAGGTGGGATAGGTTGGTGTCGTTGCGATGCAGCTAGATATATAATGCAATCCCAGCAACCCGCTACATTGGCCAACAAAAACGGAACCTTTTCCTTCACGCCCTCCCCCCCCCCCACACTCTCCCCTCCGCCTGCTTCGTCCAATTTACTGTCATCCCGAAACGTCTCGTGAGAAAGCACAAAATATTGGTATCTCTGGGATGGCATTCTCGACGAACAGCTGAAAAAATGCCATCTGCCTCATTTCTTTAAGCGAAACGATTCAGCCTCGAAAGACGCTGCACGAATCAGGGACTCCACGGGAGACGTGCCAGTAGAGCGTTTTTCGAGGGCGTTGCGTTTCGTCTAAGGAACTCAGGCAGCGGGTGCTCTGACCGCTGCGTCAAGAATATCGCCTTAGGGACCCCGCCCTCCGTCTTCGCTCACGAGCCTTACGCTCCGGACACACGCTACGGTAGAGGTTCACCGCTTTTTTTTCTGAGGTTTCGCTATTTTGGGAGCTTAAAGACCTCTCCCTAAAACTGATATACAGAAAAATATAACTGCTATGTACCGGATGAAAAATTGCATGGCCTAGGTACACAACGAGAAATCATGCAAAAACTAAGGGGGCGTATTTTCCGACGATTTTGGGTCAAGGAGCCCCGTCATTCAGAAAAACCATTTTCGCCAAAAAAAGGTATACCTCTATCGTAGCATACGTCTTTGAACCTATAGGTTGACTTGACGAAGTAGGGCGGGGGGAGAGTGGCGGGCGGGTCTAAAAAGTGCCCTTTTCACGCGCCATCTAGCGGATTGTGGCGATGTCATTCTATGTTGGAGGCTGGGATGAACGGGCACGGCGACGACTTGGAATTTGTCGGGGTGCTGATGCTGCGCGGCGTCATCGTGAGTTATAGGAAATTCCGCTGGTGATCTATCAGCAGCGGTGTTTCAAAGAGGCAGCCAATGCAACAGACAAAACAAAAAACAGACAAGAGATATAAGCATCTGAAATAAATTCACAAATGGCAAAAAACATACACACACATCAGGCGAGCTAGGTTGGTGTCGCTTCGATCCGGGTATACTGAACGCTATCCTACCAACCCGCCAGATGGCGAATACAAAGAATGCACCCTTCCCTTCACCCCCCCTCCCCCCCCAACTCTCCCCTCCACCCTGATTTCGTCTATTTCGCTACAAGGTAAAACTCGTGAACGAAGCTGGCGAATGGAAACTCTGGTATGATATTCTCGACGAACACCTGTCAAAGTATCATCTGTCGCATCCCCATAAGCGAAACACAACAGCCTCGATCAACGCTGCACGGATCAGGGACCCCATCGGAAAAGACGTGTCCCCAGCACGCGTTTTTTCGAGGCTGCTGTGTTTCGCGTAAGGAAAAATCCGGTAGAGGGCGCTTTTTCAGTCGCTCGTCAAGACTTTTCGTCCAATACAATCCGTTCCCCGTCTTCTTTCACGAGCCGTTCCGTTTCGGCGTTCATAATTGACGAAGCAGGGCCAGGGGAGAATGGGGGGGCGTGTTTGAAAGGTGTCTATTTTTTCGCGTCATCTGACGGATTGGTGCGATATAATTTTTATCAAAGATAATAGCTGGATGAAAACACACACGGCGATAGCCTGGAAGCTGTACCTGGTAGGTACTTATTCGGGTTACAGGCACGTGCTACGACAGAGGTATACCTTTTTTTGGCGAAAACGGTTTCTGAATGACGGGGCTCCTTAACCCAAAATCGTCGGAAAATACGCCCCCTTAGTTTTTGCACGATTCTCGGTGTATACCTAGGCCATTGGATTTTTCATCTGCGATAAAGCAGGTTTATTTTTCTCTAAATCAGTTTTTTGGTCAAGAAGGACATGTCTTAACACCTCTCCTAATGTGAGGGGTAGTACTAGAAAAAAAAGTGGTTCACCTCGATCGTAGCACGCGGCTTACCGTAGCTACGGTAAGGGGGACACTTTTCGTTTTTTGTTTTTTCGGCAGGAATTCGGGGTGACTCACGCGAGTGATACCCCCCCGTTTCTCTGCGGCCTTAAGCTTTCGTGCTGTCTTAAGCTTTGCCCCATGTGTATCCGCACCGGGATGGTAATAAAGCTACGCTTGCGCCAAAACAAAATCGCCTGAAGTCTTGTTTGTCCGTGAGGTAGAGAGAGTCGCTCGCGCGAGTGATGAAAACCTCAAACCCAGTAGTGAAAAATGGGATAGATCATAACATCATCATAACATCCCCCCTACCAGTAGCGCACCGTAGACTTGGTCTGGGCGGCGTCATGGCGACTGATCGGAAACGCTGTTGATGATCTATAAGAATGGCGAGTTTTTGAAGGAGGGGAATACTGAGCATCGCAAGACGCGCGCGTGCTACGATGGAGGTAGAACTTCTTTGCGTTCGTCGGGTTATTGCACTTTCAGCTACCATCAAGATCAGCGTTTTTTGTGGTCGAGGCACACGAGCGTTTACTTGCCTCAGGTTACGAGCCCCAGCAGCAAACAACAAAACGGTGCACACTTCTGCTGCCGTAGCATGTGTTTGCAAAACAAACAAAGTAGACTAATGCGTAAGACGCAGCTGGGTGATAGACGAAAGGGGGTATTGATTACTCGGACAAAAATCACGAATACACACAACACAACCGAGAGATATAGAGGAAACGAGGTATTAATTAATCACACCAAAATCACGAATACGTCAAGCGGACTGGATGAAACCCGTCTCACGGAATCTCTCCCAAAGGGTCTTTGGTGCATGGAGAGCCTTTCGAGGCCACCGCCGTCTCCGCAACCGGGAAGGGGCCAGGATAACGCGAACGGTCATGCAGCGTAGATTCTTGTTTCGACGGTCCACTCTCTCCCTCGCCTGCCTTGCCGACGTGCTTGGGCCTGGCCGGCGACGGTACGGTGGGGGCACGGGCGGAACGCGTACTAGTTAGCTCGCGCGGGGTATAACATCAACACTTGGTTGACCTTCGCGCATCACCGTAATACACATCGTCGCCACCGATCGGCACATTTTTCCCCGTTCACTTTTGTACATTGGTGAATGCGCTTACGATTACGCGGAGCAATAACATCTTCACAGGACGCTGTTGAGACTAGGGCTACGAGAGGGTCGGTATTTCTCTTTTCACTATTGGGTTTTCAACACTCTAGCTTAAGCACGGCCGATACCGTAACTCACATATAAAAAGGTTTGTGGGCGATTGTTTTGGCGCCGCGTAGCTTAAGACCGTAAATGGAACAGGGGGGGGGGGGTTACTTGCGCGTATCACCCCGAGCCACTACCAACAGGCCCGAAAAACTTACCCATCTACCACAGGTACCCAAAGGTTGGAGATGTCTCTATTAGGAGTGGGAACGGTGCTCCGTCTCGAAAGGGATTCGTGGGCAATAGCCACATGACAAAGGCAAGCAACAAATGAGTACGCCCCCCTTAACATGTCCCCTTTAACATGCCTCCCTTAACATGCCCCCCCCCCCTACCATAGCTGCCTGGTCGGTGAAAGCCCGACATGGTCCGTCCAGGAATCGTAGAGATGCTAGAGGGTCTAATATCTATGGTTATACGACTACGGCCATGCATGAATACCGAGTACCCCTCCTCCGCTCCCCCCCCCCCGCTTACCATATCCTGTATCTTGAATCGATCAAACAAATGGCCCAACTATTATGAACGAGTGGTCCGAACAGGACCACGTTGTAAGACATCTAGCGCAGAAGATGTTACGCCGGATGTCACCACTTGTTTTGTGCGGAAACCGACTACCTGGTAGAAGGTTGTTTTTCACGCAACCGACCAAAGCATGACTACCGGTAGATTTGTTCACATGACAACGTTCTCGTCGACTTTTATCCACCTCAAAGATGCAGCAGATGCAGCAGATGCATCAGATGAGCACAGATGGCCTAGAGTGAGCAAGGTCGTAGATTTTGCGGAGAGGTTCAGACTCCAGAAGCCGCATCTATCTGGCTGTGTTGTTGTCACAACGATTCGGTCCGCTATCATTTGGGATACAGGTGGTTGTGAAAACTGTTGGAGAATTCCTAGGGCACCTGCTGTGTTTCCGTTTCCCGTCCCTCTTTCTTATTCGGTAATAGCCAAAAGGAAAAACGATGTGGGGAAAGGGAGTATTAGCTACAATACAGCAACATGAAAGTATGTGGGGAAAGGGCACGGGGAAATCGTTGGAGCAATAGTAGTAGTGGCCTTGCAGACTCACTCGGCCTTGGGCTCTAACAGCGACAAACCACAACGTAGTGGGCTCCTCCGTTCTATACGAACGAGATTTGAGTCATCTAGCGGTAGGGGCTGCACGTTTAGGCCCCAAAAAGGTATACCCTCTGTCCGATTGAGCCCCCCTCAAGTGTGGAGCTACAGGTTAGTACGACAACTCTACGAGTATATTTGGTTCAGGACAGACGCATAAAAAATGGTAGTCGGATTGCGCGAACGAATGACTTCGAAGTCATGCTTCGGGTGAGGTGTTGAGCTCCTCGTGTCAGCAGTTAAGAAGCTTCTGCCGCGCATTCCCAGCGTGACATGACCCGGTTGACGATGAGGTTGTGCTTTGAATCGGCTTTTTGTTTCCCTTGTTTTCTAACTAGGCCGTTCATTGCCTCTGCCGGCCATGACATGAACCAAAGCACTGCTATATTTTTACGGAGGACCGTAGTGATCAGGGCCCACGACATACACAAAAACCTGTATACTCCTCTGTTTCTAGTAGCCCTATGTGGTCGCATTTATTGTGTTCCCCCGTGATACCTTTCTCCGCCGTCGCATTTGGGTCTTACCGGGCAAATCAATTGTTGTTGTTGTTGTTGTTGTTGTTGTTGTTGTTGTTGTTGTTGTTATTGTTGTTGTTGTTGTTGTTGTTGCTGCTGCTGTGGTTGTTGCTCGTTATCGACGCATGTTACGATAGAGGTGTGTGCGATATTTTTTTTTTCTTTCCCCGAGGCTCCTAACCTTTTGAGTTTTTTTCCTTTTTTTTAAGGCAAAAAACTGCCTTAGAGGGCAAAATTTATTAATAGAGTACAATCCGATCAGCAATCCCATGGACAGCCAAGGTACCATAATAAGTTTTTCCCTCCGACAATATAGCGTAGATGCCTGTTCCGATGTAAATCGAACATGCGTCTATAAAGCAGTAGCATCTAGAATGACCTTCTGCCAACCATGTCCCCATTTCCTTTCCTTTCCCCACATCTTCTCATTATATTACTACTACATACAGTACTTCATTTCCCTACATCTATCTGACCACTTTTAGATATTATTCTACCCATACATTCAGCGCCCAAACAACAACAAAAAAAGACGCCTTCTACGATAGCGGTAGTAGCCGAAACGTTTTTCTGAATAATGGGGCTTCTTAACCCTGATTTATCGGATTTCACCCAAAAACAAAAACAAAAAGAATCGTTTTCATTGCCTACGTATACGCATAGACTACAGTAGCAGGCCATGTTTCCTATCTGGTGGCACATTATTCTTTCTTTCCCCCCGAAAAAATAGCGCTCCTCAAGCGTGGAGCTCCGAAAAATAACGCTGCACCTCTATCGTAGCACGAGTCCGAAAAAAAAAGAAAAGAAAAGAACGGAAATTTCGAACGATTTTGGGTTAAAACCCCTTTTTGAGACTTCAGACGACAAACGTTCACGGAGAAACTGCCGATTACAGCACAGCATCGTGATATAAAGCTTAGTTTGGGTAAGCCAATGGTTAACCTTTTGCAAGTGGTCAAACGGACTAATACCCCTCTAATACCTTAGCGAATGGCGTCGTCGACAAACCATGGGTTTTTTTGGGGTCGTGGGTTCAAATCCCACCATCCACAACAGTAACTTTTTATATTTTCCCCATGTCGAACTCGAAAAATACTCTTTCCCCGGTATCCCCAGCAAATGAACCGCTTGGATATTGACAGGTCCGCCCGTATATCCGGCCGAGCTGCTATTCCGCCATTTCAGGGGGGGGAAAGTGTTTTAAGGCTTAGTTTGGGTAAGCTATAGATTTAATCTTTTGCAGGTGGGCAAACGGACTAATACCCCTCTAATACCTCAACAATTGGCCACACTACTAGGCAATCCTATTGCTAGATGTGTTACGAGCTGCCAACGCGGGAAGCCGTGAGGCAGAGAAGCTGTGAGGCATGACGATCCCCGGGTGGTTTGCCTCAAGCGTTTCCTACATGCAGGCGTTCGGTTAGATTAAATCGCGCCCGTCGTTATTTTGGCGTGTGTACTATAAGGAAGATATAACCAAGCCCCAAAATAGGTCAAGGAGCCCAGTCATTGTACAAAACGTTTCAGCCAAGAAGGGGTATACCTCTATCACGTTGGCCCATTGCCATGATGTAGTCCGTGGTCGCAATCAATTTTCACAACTAAACTCAAACGTCTGGTCCGCGTGGGACTCGAACTCCAGAACAAAACTCTATTATTAGTAGCATTCGAGGATAGCCGCTATTAATAGGCCAACCGGGGCCACACTACGTACCGTTTCAGGAAGCTGCATAGTATATTCGGGCACTACAACTGCTTCGACTTGCATTGCATCGACGCTATTTCACGAACTTGCAAAATTCGGGCGCTACCGCTTACAGCGGCAAGACAGGCTCCTATAAAAAACTGGAGTGATTCGAAGCGCACTTACTTGTTTTCATTTTTGGCCAATGACCTAAACGAAAAGGCCCACCTCTCTCCTACTCCCGAACGCTTTTGACGACAAAAACGGGGGGGGGGGGAAACCCTGCTTTATCGCGGACGGGGATGTCCACATAATTTCGGGGGGCATTCGAGTCATCCCTCTATAGTGCGGTCGCCCCGGTGGCGTATGAGGTTATCCTCGAGCCTGGTATAGGTCAGTTTCGTGAGTTCGAATCCCCCCGAGTGCATACTCGTGCAGATTTCGTGGGGGACTTTTTCTTGTGCACAAATTAACTTGCGGAAAACGCGAGAGCGTGAGTTAGCAACACTCGATGGAAATTCAACGAGCAATGGGATTGCTGAACCCTATGCGCGATAAAAATTGAAGGCAAGAACCGGGGGGGAAGAGAAAGGACGACACCTGTGATCACGGCTTGTCCAGAAGCTGGAAAGTAGAATTGTGCAAAAAATAAAATAAAAATGCGGCAGGAGTTGCACTCTTTGGGCGAGCCATCCCTCCATAGTGCGGTAGGAGCTACACTCTTTGGGCGATCCATCCCTCCATAGTGCGGCTGAGCTCCCCTAGTGAGGACCTGCTGGATATTCTGACACTTTTACGAGTAGTGTTCGTTTCAGGGACGCGTGCTACGATAGAGAGGCAGCAGCACTTTCCGTGTGAAAATGGTTTTCTGTCGTATGGTGGGGGTCACCTTAGCCCCCAAAACCGTCGAAAATTTGCCTCTTTTTTTGCATGATTCTCGCGTCGTGTATACCACGTCCACATGGAATTTTTGATCCGGTCAGCAGTTTGTTTTTCTCTCCTTTTTTTTTTCTTGTTACTAAGAAGGACGTGTCTTAAGCTCCCAAAGTGGTGCACCTTAGAGTCGTTCTACGGTAGGTAGCCCCCCCAACTACTGTTTAACGAAATCGCCGGTTTTGAAACCAGGTCCCGGCCTTGTCTCCTGAAATACAGTGCTCCTTGCTCCCCCGACGCCATCGTCATGATAGTTTTATGCGAACAAAAAAATACATGAAGATATTTTGTCTTCATAATCGTACTTCCTCGTGTCGTGCAGCCATCATGAAACGTTCGTTAAAGAAAAACGCTGCTTCTTTTGGGGGGGGGGCTATCGTAGAATCAGTCCTTGAAGAAAAAAAGTAGGGGCGATTGAGTTCCTCATGTGAGGAACTGCCGGACAATGAAGCAATTTCACGAGTACATTACATTCTTGGACTAAGGCATAGAAGCTTGGTCGGGTTGTGCGAACGAATGCTCTCGAAGTCATGTAGTATCGGGTGAGATATTGAGTCCCTCATGTGAGGAGCTCAGGGACGGATGATGCTGCGCACCCCACCGTGGGATGGCCCTATCGTAGCACGTGTTTAGGACTAGTTGGAGGGTAGAAGTGTTTTGCCGGATTGCGCGAGCGAATGCCTTCGAAGTCGTGCTTGGGGTGAGGCATTGAGCCCCTCGCGACGAGGGACTCAGAAACTTATGCTGCGCCCCTATAGGGCGTAGGGATGGCTCGAGATTGATTGTGTGACTCCTGCTGCATACGATGGTGATTCCAGACCATGTGCGCTCAGGTCTTGTTGCAAAGGCCTCGTCAAAACGCGCGGGATACGTAGAGGTACGGCTACGGAGCATCTATGAGAAGGCGGACTGAGGACCAGTTTTAACGATAGAACAGAATCCAGTCAGGAAAAAATGGTAAGTCTAATTCGGATTTGATTGATCAAGACATGCAACATCATTAAATAATCAGATTTCGGGGTAACAGACATTTTGAATCGGACGAAAAAAGTGCAACGTCTTGAACTACTTCTATGGGGGGGAATCCAAATCCAACTTTGGGAGCTGGACCAACTGGACGAGGCATGTTCGCGGCGGGACAACACACCCGGGGCAGCCGGACGCGATATTCGGCCGCGTCGAAGACCACGATCGAGGCCATAAAACGCGAACCTCAACGAGAGGCGACCGGGGCTATAGCCCCGCCCGCGCCTACAGACCACGGAACATCGTACCCCGGCGATGGCGCGTCAGAACGTATCATGGCGGCCGCGATCTCAATTTTTCAACCAGCTCGCTCTGCAAAGCTGTACGAATATCGAGCCAACGAGCCAACAATAAGGGTTTCGCTCGCTCAAGAGTTCGATAGCTTCATCGCCGTCGCTGCTCCGCGCGCGGCGTTTTGAGGCTCCCTCCGCTCACCCAGAAGACTCTGGAGGTGGTGGCTGCCTATCTTGGGCCGCCAAACGAAAGGAGAGGCTGGCGGCGGTGCGCACGCGACGATGCAAGCCGTCGTTTCTTGTTTACTCCCGTCAGTGTTGGTCAGCAGGGCCTTGTGCGGCTGCTTGCTGCGTTATTCCGATTTTCGACGTGTTTTTGAAGAGAAATACGCCCTTTCCTCGACAAGAAGCAAATCAGCAAATCAGTAGCTTTTTTGTTGGATTCTATTCTTCGTAATTGGTCATAAATGGCCCAAAAGACAATGCGCGCGCTTGCATGTGGTCAGACCCCGTACAAAATGTTCCGGTAGCTGGTCGTTGGCCGCTGGGCTGCCAGGAGAAAAATGTTGGTGAAAATGTGAATAACATGCTACCATAGAAGAGTACCCTTCGTGATGGGTGGTTTGATTGATGTTGACGACCACCAACATCTTCAGCTCCTCGCCGTTCGCGAAAAAACAGTGTCACGCTTTGGGTCAAAAACTCCGGGCGGAGGGGGTGTACCCCTTTTGTGTCAACAGTTTGGGGGGCATGTACCCCTTTTGTGTCAACAGTTGTTTTGGAGGGAGGTGTACCCTTTTGTGTCGTCTTCCAGTTATTTCAAATATCATATTTTTTGTACACATCTTCTGGACAAGTCGTGGTCACAGGCAGATGTCGTCCCTTCCGTTTTCCCTCCCGTGAGAAGAGCCTTTGTTTTTTTTGGTCAAAAAGGGCTATCAGCGTTCCCACTACTGCTGTTCGTCGATTTTCATCGGGCGTTGTGCCACCCCGACGTACCTTTCACGCTGTGCCGAACCGGCAACATCGGCATCGGCATCGGGTTCGCCGACCACCGCCACCACGGCGTCGTAGATAAACTTCTGTACTAAACCAGCTTCCGGCAGGGCCTGCGTTATTGAGGACAGACAATACGCGCGTTGATATAGAAGGGCAAATCATGCAAGTTTTAGTTCCTCAGGCCAGTGCGCGCGTTCGCACATCACATGGTAGGAAAGCTAAGAATGCAACTCTGTTAAGGGCGTTTCTCGGGCTAGCGGGGGGGAAAAAACCAGAGGCTGGTGATTATGTTTTCTCTATCGAGGGGGTGTCGATTTGGCCGCGTAAAAACAGTCAGGGTGACATTTTCTTTTGCACGGCAATAAAACAACAACAACAACAACAACAAAACGCGGATCTAACCACGCAAAAACGGACACCACACTGTCCGGAAATAATAAGCGGCGTTTTCTTTCAATAGTAATATTCTAGTGTTGCTTACATTTAGGGACAGAGTGGACACTTTCTACGGCAGAGGTGTTCCCAACCATCATTTTTTTGGGACTTTCCCCCTGAGAAGCTGTATACTACTAATAGTACACCATACTATTAATACTATACCACTCTGCGGCAAAAACCGATTTTGGTAAAACCGGACTAAGGTGCATGCAATCCGATGCGCAAAGCCCCGCGGCCTAGGTTTTTTACGTGAAAAACAATCATTTCTGCGAAACAAGATCGACGAAATCCCGACGATTTCGGGTTAAGGAGGCTCGTCGTTCAAGAAAATAACTTCGCCTAAAAGCGGCATACCTTAATACCTACCTCGATCTTCAGCACGCGCCAGTGGTATACCGGTATACAGTCCGTCTTCTTTGAAGTTGGAAAATTGACGAATGCCTTGATAAAAGTACCAAGGTACTAAGGTATGATATGAACCTTAGTACCACTTTTTGGATTTTTTTCTTGACTGAGAGATGGGACCCATCGCCAAACTCCTACTTTTTTTTCTAGTCTTGACTCCAGGTGATTTTGTCCCCACGTCGGAAACTGCGGTGCTGAAAGGGTTAATTAACCCGAAACCGCCGGAATGTCATCATGGTGTTTTTGCAGTATTGTTTTTTTTGTGTATCTAGGCCATTATGGGTGGGTTTTGTTCATCGGGTTGCACTCTAGCTTTTTGCCGTCTAAGGCAGTTTTTTCCTAAAGAAAAAAAAAAAAACTCAATAGGTTAGGAGCCTCGGAATAAAAAAAAAAAAAATGGCGCAGCTTTTTATCTACCGCAGAACGTGCCTAATTGCAGTGTTCCAGTAGCACAAAATCATGAAATTCCATTCCCAACCTCCCCTCTAATCCTTTGTTGTTTCCCTCGAACGCGTGAAAGTTGATTTCTGCGTTTTGGAGGCACTCCACACGCAAAGGGGGTGCAGCTGAACTTCCTGAGGAGGGAGGAGCCCAATATATCACCCCGGAAGATGACTTCGAAGGCGTTCGATCGCGCAGCCTGACCAACATTTCTACGAGGTAGTCCTGAAAACAACAAATATATTCAAGGGTAAAATTATCATACGACTGATTCTTACTACGATAGCCCCCCCCAAAATTGATTCTGTTTAACGAACGTTTCATGACTGCTCGACACGCGGAAGGAATCCATGAAAAAATAGTCTCCACATGTTTTCTTGTTTGCAAAGGACTACCGAACGATGACGTCGGGGTGTCAACAGGTACCGCATCCCGGGAGATACGGCCGTGCGCTGGTTTCAAAACCGGCGATTTCGTTAAAGAGATTTTTTTGGGGGGGGGGATACCGTAGAACGACTCATACTATCCGATAGCTCCACACTTGCTTGGGGGAGCTCAACGGGGAGCTCAACCGGTCAGAAATATGTTGAGAAACCTTTCGCACTAAAAACTGCAACCCCTTCCGCACTATAGAGGGATAACTTAGGGTTAGGGATCATACTTTGGTATATATCCCACCTTTGCTGCCTCTCCAGCCGGGATCCGAACAACGCGGTCGAGCACCAACTTCGCGTCCCCGGGCTTGATTTCCCCGAACAAACCCAGAAGCTTCACGAACCCTGAAACGTTCCGACCGCGTTTGGCGGCCCAGTCCTGCAAGGCGTCCTCCACCTTCGCGGTCGTTCGGAGTTTACAAAACCTCTTCATGGTCTTCTTCCTTTCGGCTGCGGCGGCGGTGGTTTCTTCGCCCTGCATGTTGTTGCCGCCGCCGATTTTTTTAGCCAACGATTCTGCTCTGCGCTCCGCCGCCCGTCGAGCAAGGGTAAGGACGGCGGTTGCCTCGGATTGACGCTCTAGCTCGCCGCACTTATCACGCTGTTTGCGCTTCTCGAGGTGTGTGGACCGACCGTTACTGAGGCGGAGTTTGTCGACGTTAGACGAGTGCTGCTTGATGTCCGCCCCACCGTTGCTTCGGCGAGGTATTCCGACGGAGGAGGAGGGTGGGGGACACGACTTGGCCACTTCAATACCAGAAGCGAGAAGCATGAGCTGCACGCCTGCGTCTTTGATTACTCCGGCTGGGTTGCGTTTGAGCACGCCGAGGAGCAGTCTGAGGACTTTTGCGGTCGGCACTCGCGGTTGCGGCCTCGGCGGGATGCGAACCATGTCGTCGCCGTCGTTGTCGCCGCCGCCTTGTTCGGAAAGTCTCTCGCTTTTGTTGTCGCCGTGTTGAGAGAGTAATCTCATGTCTTTATCCTCGCTCTGGTAGTCAGAGGGCTTGTCGCTGTTGTCGTCGGTTCGCTCAAAGAGTTGCTCGTTTTGGTCCGTAGTTGGGAGAACAGGTGGAGGAGGCGGCCGGTTGGAGATGTGTGTATCTTCCTACACACCAAGGGAAAGACGAGGGAGCGCGGAAGGAACAACGGCCAATGGAATGGTATTAGTTCAGGTACGAAGCAAAGAGTGGGCAAAGCGCGACGTGAAGAACAGTCGTTGTGCCCGCTCGTTGTCATGTCATTGGACCCACGGAACGCGTCGACATCTCGATGCAAGCGTCAGCGATGGTGACTTTTGCAGGTAGGTACGCCACACCCTGTAAGCCGCAAAACGATGAAGTGCGGCGCCATCTATAGTGCTTCCGTAATCATGTGAGGTGTAGAGCGCAACCTGACTTCGCTTGCGGTACATAAATGATTCCTTGCCATCGATGGCATGCGTTGCACCCTCCCAGATTGAACGGCACACCTCAGTTAGAGTTGGGAGACGATTCATGTTCGGATTAAAGGACGGCAGACCACCCGGGTGTATCGGGTGTATATATTTTGGCGCTCCCATAATTAACCATGCATTCGGCGTTTTTCGCCGGGAAAACCGTCGCCCCGCTAATGCAACGCAAAGCAAATTCTCGTTCATCCGCGACCATTCGCGCACACCCTCTGGTGCGCAGGGTTAACGGCGTCAAGGGTAAGAACCAGATCTGGCAGGATAAGAAGCATGCCGCGGTTATGGCGGACTCTATGCCGATGCTGGTAGTCAAACCTTGCCCAGAAGCGGGCTGGTCTACCGGAGTGACTGCTCAGTAGAATCGATACCGACCAAGTCCGTGACGGTCTCGGCAATGCACTCGGTCAGTATCAGTGCTATTGAGCTGTTGCTCTGGTAGACTAGCGTCTGGGCAGGGTTGAACTGCCAGCACCGGTGCACAGTCACGCGAAATTGCGGCGTGCTCTTGTTGTTTAGCAGGTAACATTTATCCAGGTTGTCGTTGTCCTGGCGCAACAGAGGGTATGTGTGAGAGGTGGCGGAGTGGATCGACCGGCAACCCGGCGCAAATATTGAATGCATACTAATTACGGGAGCGTCAAGTGTATCCGAGGCCCGGGTGGTCTGTCGCTCGTTAACCCTACCGTATACGCCTCCTTACATGGTGTGCTGTTCAACTGAGCGAGTTTGCGATGCATACCGGCGATGGGAGATATCGATCTTGCCCCGCAAGCGGAGGACTTTTTTCTATAAACACGATGATGGATCACACACCCCGCTCATCGACGTCTACAGTTGGAAAGCACACGCCGGCGGGTGGGTGGGTGGGTGGGTGGGTGGGTGGGTGGGTGGGTGGGTGGGTGGGTGGGTGGGTGGATGGGCCGGTGCGTGGGTGGGTGGACAATCGGTACCGGTATGAGGTGTGGGCGTGTCGTGAGAGGCAGATGCTCTTACACTGTACGGGTTCTCACATTAACTCGTGGCTATTATAGATCTATTAGTGGTTCGCGGTTACAAGACAGGCTTCAACAATTTTGGAGTGGAGAATTTACGTCGCACGTTGTTGTTGTTGTTGTTGTTGTTGCTACCTGTGTGCATTCTGATTCCGTACTAGTATGTGTTATATGTGCTGCGCACTCAGTCTTCTAACTCACAAAAACGGTACAATGAAAAAAGCAGCTCTTGACGAGGGCACACATTGCGAAAGCATGACATCAGGCACAAAGGTCAATACCATTCACATGTCGGACGGGTCACCGACCCACACTTTTATGATCTACAATAGATCTTTCTGGGACGATCTGTATGGTCTAGCTCGTGTTACTCGGTGGGACCCGCACGATCTGCATGGTTTAACACACTTTTTCTGGGCTGGATCTACACTCTTTGTGTACGAACTGATCCTGCAGAATGTACCATAACGGCAGATGCAGAGGATCCACTACTACTAATGTAGATTATCCAGATCGCGATCCGTTCGAGGTGTAGTATACTCGTTTAGTCGGGGAGCGCCCGGGTATATACCCAACTGTGACAACAAAAAAAAAAAATCAAGTTTGGTACCCGGGTACCCCAGAGTTATAGTATACTCTGGGAATACCCGGGTATCTGCCCGAGTATGACAAAAAAACGATCAAGGTTGGTTACCGGGCACCCCAGAGTGATCGTATACCCTAGGGGTACCCGGGTCTTCATCCGAGTATGACAAAAAAGCTATCAACTTTGGTACCCGGGTACCCTAGAGTTATATAAACTTCACCATAATCTCGTTTGGGCTGGTCGGCGTGGCTTGCCCGATCAATTGCGCGGTGGCTGATGGCGTAATAATGACGTGTTTCTTAGTTTTGATGAGCTTTTTTTTTTCAATGTAAAATACCTGGTGATAGCTCACGTATGGACCCGCCTGGGTTCCTCCTTCTCAACTTGCGACACCCCCGAGATTTGAAGACAACCACATCACGAAGGGGAACCTAGTTCACCCTGCCTTAAATATACCACCCTTGTGTAGAACTCGCATACTTACCCGGACCTCAGGCATTAAAACCCAGTTTGACGTTTAGCCTCTTGAACTATTGTTTCATCACCTTACACCATTTCGGAAGACTCCACGGGTGTGTTCACCAAATAGTAGGGTATGGTATATACTCTGAGGGGCACCCGGGTGCACCCAACCGAGCATGACAAGAAAAACAGGTATGGTACCTATTAATAGGTACCCGAGAGTATTTTACCCTACACTAACCCCCTCCCCCTCGAAGAACTCATGCACCCTCGTCAGGTGCTAAAACCCGCTTTGACGGGGGTTTGGCCTTGACATATTTAGTTACCTTCCACCATTTAGGAATACTCCACGGGTGCGTACATAACACTCTGGGAGTACCCGGACACGTGCTGCGAAAATGGGTAGCGCTTTCTAACTCCTTAACTCGAAATCGTCGGAATTTCGTTATTCTTCTTCGACACAATTGTTTTTTCGGTAAACCTAGGCCATGATTTTTGCTACAGGCCGGTTTTCGTTAACCCTTTGGATACGGCCAAACAACGCATGCGAATGAATATGATTGGCTGAAAGCCTGCTGCATACCCCGAAGCTGGTACCTGGGCGCAGGGACCTACCCTGAGTGCCTCTGTATATTTCTTCCAAGGTAGAGGTCCCATTTATCGGGAAATGGGACATCTTACTTGTCTTTGGTGTACCTAAGTTTGCAAAGGAGCTAAGATGTAGCCTTTTTTCGAAGGGACACTATGTAAATGAAAAAATGCACGTCAGGCGTGGGATCGACTAAAAAAGGGTTTTCGATCAAAACTCAGATTTTGCAAGCTGCGTGTGATACTTCGATCGCGCCTGTTACGGGGCGTGTATATCTATTTTTCCGCTAAGTGTCCATATGTCCATGTCTAGGATGAAAAAGCCCGAAATTATCTCCCTCGCGAATGCCCCTCGCAGTATCTAGTCTACGGATTAATATTTGGTGTCATGCTGACTTGACCTCCATGACCAGTGGAAGAGGGTGACCTGGCCATTTTTTTTTTTTACCGGCCTCGGGCTGTCTCCAGGAACGAACCTTGTATCGACCAATGACAGGCCTTCAATTTTTTCAAAATGTTCAGGCTTTTTCCAAGCGGAGTTGAAAAAAAAATGCGACGCATTTTGAACGAACCAGTTAGAGGTACTCTCCAAGGCATGTCCGCAGAATTTTTCGCGCAAAAAGTTGGAGATCTGACCTGCCTATGTTCAACATTAAGCAGAATCTAGCGAAAAAACTGGATCCTACACTAAAACCAAGTTCTTTGAAGGAAATAACGTATCTTACTCAATTTCACGCACAAAGTCCGAATGTCCACGCCGTTTTCGAGAGATGGACCCTGGAATTTTGCACACGTGTTCTACGCGCCCATCTCGAGGCGTGATCTCCGTTTTACGTCTGTCTTTTTTCGCCAAAAAATCTTAACAAAGGAAGAATTAGCCCCCCCCGCCCCCCCCTCCGATAGGTGAGGTCTTCTCAACGGCACATAAAAGACGAGTGCAAAATTTCGCGGTCTGAATCGAAAAAACGGCGTGGACGTTTGTCGGGGAATAAATTTCGGGCTTTTAACTTGATGAACCAGCCTGTAGATCTCCGATAGGGGGTATACCACTTTCTGGCTAAATCCTTTTCTGCATGACGGGGTCCCTTAACCCAAGGTCTTTGCAAGTTTTTTTTTTTTCTTGTACTCCCAGACCTTGGACGGGTTTGTTGAACTTCCAGTTTAACCCCTTTAGAGCCCCCAAATCCCTCCCGATACTAACTTCAAGTAATTTTGTCCCCAAAAAGAGTTTCCAGTAGCAACGGCGTTAACCCCCAAATCAGTTTGTGGGTGAGGTACGCACAGAGCTTCTCATCAAGCAGCCACCTGTGAAGGCCAAAAAGGGATGCACCTCTAATATACTATCCGTCTCATGTGAGCCAAGAACTTTTTTTTTCGTTTTCTTCATCCCACTTACCATCCTCGCACTTCTCGCCCTCCCAATGTTATCAGGCTTAGTTTGGGTAAGCTATTGGTTAACCTTTGCAAGTGATCAAACGGACTAATACCCCACTGATACCTTAACAAATGGCGTCGTCGGCAGACCATGGGTTTTTTGGGTCGTGGGCTCAAATCCCACCATCCACAATAGTAAACTTTTTCAGACTTTGCCCATGTCGAACTTGAAAAGTTATCTCCCTGGTATCCCCAGGAAATGAAACCGCTTGGGTATTGACAGAGCCACCGTTATATCCGGCCGATCTGCTATCCCGCCGTTTCAGGGGGGAAAAGTGTTATAAGGCTTAGTTTGGGCAAGCTATTGGTCAACCTTTGCAAGTGGTCAAACGGACTAATACCTCACTTGTTGACCTTTGGGTGGCGGTGTGCAGCGTGTGTCAGCCTGTAGCTGGTATACGCTTGCGTAGGCTCGCTTGCGGATGACCCGATCAAGACTCAGCCTGTATAATGTTCAGAAGCTAACGCAGACTCACGGTGAAGTGTGTCTGTAGAAGAGCTTCAGAAAGAGAAAGAAGAGAAGATGTTGTCCCAAGACATGTTGATTAATGAATAATTTGCTCAGCAGATGAGAGCTGATGGTGAGCAAAAAAGAGTGATTGAGGTGGGTCTGACCATCACCTGATCGAGACGGTACAATGCCTATGCTACGGACAGATGTACTCTACAGGCAGTTGTCTGATCTACCTACAGCAACGTTTCCTGAGGCTTGCTCGTGGTCTACCGTACCTATGGCAACGTTTCTTGAGGTTTGCTTCTGGGAGCTTAGCTACGTCAATGTCCCGACAGTCAACCTAAAATCATATTCTATGAATGTTGCTATATTTATTCCACCGTATTATTTCATTACACCGCATTGCTCGTACGTAGTATATGCACCAGTTTTTGGATATGATTAACCAGTAAACTGCTGTGCATCATGTATCAGTGTTATTACTGCTGATACTTCTGTAATGCTAAATACCGCAACGATAAACGGCATCTAACAGACCTATTACAACTTTCTGTCGCACAAACAACTCGCAATGTATACCAGATGACTTGTAAGTGTCATCGAGTAGCGACATGATGGTTACTGACAAGTAGCATCTCTGATACCTCCTCCCGTTAAGCTAATACTTTCTCACTCTGCGTTACGTGCTGAAACACCCCAGAACAGAAATTCATGCAGCAACAATGGTAAATGTTGGGAAAAACGTTTTGCGTAGAGCAAACTCATCTTGCTAAAAAACCCAAGGGGTGAACACAAAAAAAGTGGACACGAAAAATCCTGCTCTGACACTATACGTGCTTCCGCATATATATGCAAGTTATCTTACTAGCTCACAATACTACAATCATCACACGTGAACTGTATTCCGGTCGGTTAATCAACCAAGGAATATAATATGTTTGGAGTAGTCTAAAACAGTGAATCTGTTCATCATCCCGCAACAATCATAGGATTGAACAGCCTACCAGTATTCCTGCCGCCCTCAAACAAAGAGACAAAGGCGCACTACCAGCGATTTACAGCTGGATAAGACCACTTATTGTAGAGAGACATCACCTCTCGCGTATCTTAATCTTCCGTGTGTACTTGTCCAGGTGGCGGGTTTTCCGGTCGTATATCCTGAAGTACCGGAGATGGCGTAGTCAAGTATAAGATTCAACTATCCCGTCGAAATACCTATTCGACTTGTACTCTTACTTGGAATTAAGTGCGACATTTCGCAATATCCGAACCGTGGACAACACCGGTCGTTGTCTCTGATCGCCCCGTAATAAGAGAACATGCGTCACTCTACGTATAGCTTTGGTGAATAGATAACGCATTTTACACTTCCAGTGGCTCGACCTTGATGGTGTATTGTCGGTGTAGACATTGTTGATGTAGACATTGTTGATGTAGACATTGTTGATGTAGACATTGTTGATGTGGGCGTCGTTGATGTAGACGTCGTTAGATGTGCTTGGTCCGATGTCCGTCGCTTGAAACTAGAGGCTTAACTTCATCTTGAAGTTGGAGAGGTAGGTAGCTGCCTTTCCCTCAAAACTGATGGCCGTCATCGGATCCACCTCGACTGTTTTTTATACAGCCGGTCTCTGCGTCCTGGTCTCGATGTTCATGGGCTTTTCGTTCAGGATGGAGAGAAAGCCTGAGGTTGGCTCGCGGGTGTACACGAAAGCCGGAGATGTCGCCAGTGGCTCTTAATCGTCCTGTGTTGATTCCGCAGATCTGTCTCGGGGTTTTCCCCCGGTTGTCCTTTTGCCGTCGTGAACGTGTGAACCTCCTCCTAACGGTCGGTCTCCGTGTTGAGCTTGGCTCCAATGCTTGGCTCAAGCGTAGCTGGTGCAATCCCGGGTGAAGCGGACATTGTCGATCTGCCGACCCTTGGCTCAGCTAATGGCCCGGTGGTCCCAGATGGCGATGATCCAGCGACTCCAATGATCCCATGTGATGCTGTTGGTCTAGCTCCGGTAATTCCGGTTCCGGTGATTCCAGGCGATGCTGATCCGTGAAGTGGATGGCATCTTGGTATGTCATTGGGGATTTTAACCACCCGGTTTTCCTCCTCCGAGATCCGAAACGGGTCTCTCTCGGTGCAGGAGAACTCCACACACGTGGTCGGTGGCTTTGTCCCCGATGCTTCTGTCGCGTGCGTGTTGTCGAATCCTCGACTCTTCGATTGGGTCTTGTACTGGCGGTCTCGTGATGGGGTACATCTTGTACTGGCGGTCTCGCGATGCGGTACATCCAGTACGGCCCCAGCCGTAGTAGAATGTGCGTCCCCGGGCGTAATAGCAGGTGTAATTCCTGTCAAGGACACCCCAACTTCTTGCGCTAGTTCTCCAGCCCTTGATGACGAATCTCCAATCTCTGGTGATGATAACGCTTTTTCTTCTAATGGGGATGCTCCAGCTTCCGTCGATAACGCTCCGGCTGTTGTCGATGACTTTTCCTCTTCCAGAAGGCTGTTCGCGTAGTAGTGCTTGACCTGGGCTAGCGCACAAAATCGCTCCGTCCCAGTGACAATGACTTCCTTGGGCGTGATGTCCGGGATTTATGCATGGCGCTTGCATCAGTCACCTTGATGGTGCGGTTCTCCTTTAACAGACAGCTACTCTACTGTCGGGAGTGCTCGTAATACAGCTTGTCGCTTGGAGTTTGACGAGCCCTTTCTGGGAAGTCACTCTTTGGCCTGCACAGACAGGTGCGTTGGGCTTGTTAAATTCGAATTTTAGTCGGTCTATCACGATGATCATACGTGAAGCCTGTGGTCTGCACTCAACGAGAGGTGCGTCGGGCTCGAATTTTGGTCGGTTTATCACGATGATCACACGTGAAGCTCCCTTGAGTTAGAGGTCAGGGCTCTATTAGCAGACAGTAGCGTATACCGTCGAGAGTTGCCTCTGTACCGCTGTCGCTCAGAACGGCTCGCTTATTTGGAGTCGAGGCAACGTACAGCTAGCTGTTGTTTACTCTCGTATATCGAGGTTTGTATTTGGGGTCCCAGATCTACGATGAATCTGGTGACCAGAATTTTCCGTGAGTGGCAGCTCTGTCGCTCTGTCCCTCTCGAAAAATGAGAAGTACAATGCTCCTCTGGCGTTTTTGACTTATATGCTGCTGTTGCTCAGTGTAATTGAGGCTTACTATCCACAGGTATGGATTACGCTTCAGCAGAGCCCCTAACCTATAGCGATGCTGGGGTTGTGAGATGGAGTTGCCGAGTTACAGCGTACAGCAGTTTCGCTCGATTTTATCGAGACATCGCCTGTAAAACTAGACGAAGGTGAGATGACACGGTCGTGACGGTGATCGGTGGGTGTCACTTGTCGTATTGTAGCAGTTAGGCTGCAGCAGTAGTTGCTTTACGCAGGACTCTTCGATACACGCGGTGCCCAAACGAACCGTATATATCTCATTTTTCAACGAACTACTCTTCGATGCTGGATTCTTCTTGTCGTATGAAGAAGCCCCCCATTAAGCAGCAGTAATAGCAGATTTCTTGACCCTCTCCTATCCAATAGTAGTGACGATGGCCGTGAACCGACGCACCAGCTGCTTGATTCGTTTGCGCGATACGAGGCTCATAACCTGCTGACCTTTGGGTGGCGGTGTGCAGCGTGTGTCAGTCCGTAGCTGGTATACGCTTGCGTAGGCTCGCTTGCGGATGACCCGATCAAGACACAGCCTGTATAATGTTTACAGGCTAGGGCAGACTCACGGTGAAGTGTGTCCGTAGAAGAGCTTCAAAGAAGAGAAAGGACAGAAGATGTTGTTCGGCGACCCCAAGCCGACATGTTCATAGATGAAAAATTTGCTCAGCAGATGAGAGCTGATGGTGAGCAAAAAGGAGTGATCGAGGTGGGTCTGACCATCACCTGATCGAGACGGTACAATGCCTATGCTACGGACAGATGTACTTTACAGGCAATTGTCTGATCTACCTACACCAACGTTTCCTGAGGCTTGCTCGCGGTCTACCGTACCTATGGCAACGTTTCTTGAGGTTTGCTTCTGGGAGTTAGCTACGTTAATGTCCCGGCAGTCAACCTAAAATCATATTCTACGAATGTTGCTATATTTATTCCACTGCATTATTTCATTACACCGCATTGCTCGAACGTACTACAGGTACCAGTTTTTGGATATGATTAACAAGGTGCCCCTCCGGGATGTGGGCAACCTGAAATCCCGGGGGCATCGCAAGGCGAAAAAGGAGACACCGGTAACACACAATTAAAATTGTTTCTGCCTATAATGGTGTTACGCGCACTCACATAGATAAACCCCACCGTCTTTTTAGAGGAAACATTTTGGACATGAGCTAGTGCATTGCTCCAAAGAAAGAGTAGTACTCATCGGGAAGAGTGTGATGGCGGTGGGTGCACGTTGTACTGTGACGTACGCGCAAACGAGTTATTAGTGGTCAGGGGATGCTGTGTACCGTACGTGGAATAGTGCTCGTTGCTATATAGTACGTCACATGTGGTTGCACTTGGTGGTAATGGAGAGGGTTGACCAGCCAATGTCAGTTGCTCTTGGAGTCGTACAAAAGTTAATTGTTTGGCGGCAACAATTTCGGTACGTGTGGCGTACGTGGTAGGATTTTCCATGAGCTGGAGGTTGTGCTCAACGCTTTGGTACTGTGTTTGAATGGAACCGGAACCTTGGTGTACCCCTCGTTTATCCCCGTAGAAAGTAGAGCTAGATCGATAGTGCTTCCGCTTGAACCCGCCACTACTTGATGCGTGTGGTCAGAAATGTATGTGTGTGATATGTGTGTACGACAATGGCAACACACCTAGAACCGATTCACCCAGCCAATCAGATGGCGTCCTGGGCGCGTGGCGAACGCTGAAATAAATCACGATTTCGGCCACAGAAGCACCGTGTATATACCTGAGATTGGCTATCGCTGATAAGGAGTTATATCATTGAATCCTACCCATGGTTCCACTCTGCCCCCAAAAATATTTGGCCTGGTCGAGACTCGCGTGCATGCTGCGCTCGCGATGCCTGCCACCCTCGCCGCGCTCGGCGCCATCTTCCAAGCTTTCCCCGCTCTGTGTCCCTGTGAGCCCCGTCCCCCGCGCGGAGAGATGCAAGCCGTGCCCTGCGGCGCTCGTTCCAACACTCGGCTGCTCCCGGCCTCTACCTCCCGGCCTCTACCTCCCAGCCTCCTCTTGCTGGCATCCGCTCTGTCATATAATACCGAGATATGTCTTTTTGATAAAGTAAAAACGGTCCTTATATTCGGACACGTCTAGTTACCCCGTCGCAAGCGAAAAATAATACACACCGCGTCAACCACCCCCCAAACGCTTTCGATCTTGCCTCAACGAGCGACCGCCCGCGCGGCGGGAGAGCGCAGGCTGGTGTACCCTTGTCTGCACCCATGCCCGCGCACCCACATCGAGATCCGGGGCCGAAACGGCCCAAGGCGCCGCGCCCCAAAACCCCTCACTAATCTGATCCACGTGTACGTGTACTGCTGCTACTGCTACTGCATGTTGCTACTACTACTGCTGATACTGTTGTGCTGCTGCTGAGGTTAATTTAGTCCGGGCGGTTGCTCCTCCTGCTCCTGTGCTGCTGCTGAGGTTAGTTGAGTAGCGGGCCATTTTTTTACGAACAAAACAACGAACAAAAAATTGTAAAAGTTTATCAAAATATCAAATTTTGAAAAACAAATTGGGGTGTTCCAAGTGACCTGCTCGTCTCAGGGAGGCGGAACGCAATCCCTTGCCAAATATAGCCAGCTAAGCGACGTTTAATGCGCCGAGCGCCGCCACGGAGCTCGGCCGAGATCCAGGTATGCTTCATAATGTACCCATGGCAGGCTAGCTTGCCCCGCGGCCGAACGTGCGAGAATAAACGCTCGGCCGCCGGAGAGCAGCGAGCCAAAAAAACGAAGATCATATTTTACATATACATACCGTAACTGACACAAGATAAAACACCCCGGTGATATCATTTTGGGATTTAAAAATATTATCACCGGGTGTGGTATCCTGTTGGGGGGGCGATATCTTGTGTACCCCGGGTGATAAATTGCAGCTCGCAGGGGGGGGGGGGGGGTGATAAACCAGGGTGTGTGACAGGACGTCCGAACACCCACAAGGTGTGTTTGGGGGTGTGATAAATGAGGGGGGGTGATAAAAAGGGGGTGTGATATAGCACGTCCGAACACCCACAGGGTGCGTTTGGGGATGTGATAAGGCGGGTGTGATAACAGTTAAACCGCTGCTGCCGCACATTTGAAGGGGTGTGGTGTGCCTGCACGAACACTAGCAGCTGCCCCGCACGCCTGCTGTAGGTACCTGCCTGTGATACCGGGTTGTGGTAAACAAAGGGGCCCAACCTAGGTGGCGAAACTCCTTAGCACATGACCTCGGCGATGACTCAACCCCCTCAACGCCGAAGAAAGTTTCAAACAAAATACGGGCTTGCATTGGAGCATGAAAAAATAAAATATACCTAAATCGAAGGTACCTCGCCCGACATGATACGAGGCGGTGGCTGCGCCATCAGTCCTGCCCCCACACAGAAGTGGGCTGCTGCTCCCTACCTCACTATCGGTACGACCAAAACAGAGTTACGCAGAGACACCACGACCAAAAATCGAAGCCACCAACCACAAATCTACACTACAATATCACCGGGGTGTGTTATCTTATGCACCCCGGGTGATAAATCGATGGTTTGTCAGAAACGCCCAAAATTGCCACCGGGGTGTCGTATCCTGTGGGGGGTGTGATTTCTTATGTACGGGTGATATCTTGTGTAAGTTACGGTGTATACACACACCCCGGTCAGGTATTAGAACCCGCTTCGACGGGGTTCAGCCTTGAATTATTTTGTTTCCTTCACACCATTTAAGAAGACTCTGGGATTTGTTTGTTAACACTAGTGTAGCGTGTATAATCCAGGAGCACCTGGGTACCTACCTGCCCAAGTCTGACAAAAAAATCAGGTTTTGGCTTCCGGGTACATACCCGAGTAAACAGCCTAATATACCCCCCCCTCATCAGTTGGAACACTCCTGTATCCCCATCACGTACATCCCCATCACGTATAGAAACCCCATGTATCTGTGATGTAGGTTCAATCGCTGTCTATATGACGGGAGGCAGATGCGTTATTCAAGTAACTACATGAAAGGAAAAAGCATGGATTGCCTTAGAGTTGTGGTTATCAGTGCGTTGACCAATCGTATCAGTTTTTCTTTTTGTGTTTAGAATGAATTACGCTGCTACTGCACATACATTGCTAGAAAGGTCTTTGACGGCGGGCTTGGCACATTTGTTTGGTCTTGAAAACCACACCCATCCGTTACCTTGCACGGCGGCGGGCTGTCTTCCCCAGAGGTCGTTCCTCGCGCAGCTTTGTAGGCGGCGCAAACGGCCCTCGACGCCTCCTCGATGTACAGCATCGACGCGGCACCCCTTAGAAGGGAGACTCCGCGAGCGTACCTCAGGCTCTGCGCGTGTAGCCAGACATGGGAGGGAAAACAAAGAGTAGTCGCACGTGTGTTAGGGGAATTAGTGGGGTATTAGTCCGTTTGACCACTTGCAAAAGGTTAACCAATTGCTTACCCAACTAAGCCTTACAACTCTCCCCCCTTGCAACGGGGGATAGGGATAGCAGGTCGGCCGGGTATACGGGCGGACCTGTCAGTATCCAAGCGGTTTCATTTCCTGGGTATACCGGGGAGAGTATTTTGCAAGTTCGACATGGGGAAGCTCGTAAAAGTTTATTATTGTGGATGGTGGGGTTCGAACCCACGACCCGAAAACCCGTGGTCTGTCGATGACGCCATTTTGTTAGGGAGTTAGTGGGGTATTAGTCCGTTTGACCACTTGCAAAAGGTTAACCAATAGCTTACCCAAACTAAGCTTTGTAACACGTGGTTCAACAGGGCGTGCTTGCTGCATGGCGTAAAAATTTATGTTTTAATGTTTTATTGGAACACGGGTGTAGCACATATGGTCGGGGCGTCCTGCATGATGTTAGTGGGGTGGTGTCTACTGCTTCGTGCTGCTGCTGCTGCTTTGCCGTATCATACAGGAGTTGTCCTTCTGTAGCACCGGCATGTGCCAGCCAGAAATACCCTGTTATATCAGAAACGTACATTACTCCGCATGCTGCCACTGCTGTTGGTTGTTCCAATATGTGCCAAGCGATGCACATGCACTCATAAGTGAGCAGCCGGCTCTACTCATACGGCTTTACAGGCGGACCCCCACTACTACTACTACTACTACTACCGTCACATATGTTAGTTGACGGTCTAGGTATGACCCGCCAAGGCGTCTTAGGATTTATCATACTAGTTCTAGTGTGTGGAGTTCCTTGACGGCTGTCCGTCAAGTCCGTCAAGGGAAAATAGGGCCGTCAACCGACATCTTTGACCGCTGAAGTACGAACATGCTGCCATCTTGGTCGCGATCTTTGGACGCGAAGCAGAACAACGCGCAGCAATGGCAGCATCATACCCACATTTGAGGCTGCTTGTCGAAGAGAATGGAGACACACTCGATCCTCTGATGACCCAAATCTTGACCGCTTGGGTTCGTTCTGGCTTGAGTCTTTGCTCAGAAAGAATAAAACAAGGCAACAAGGACGAAACCATCCTCACCATCACGTGCAATAATACCAAACAAAACAGTGACGACGTGATTTTGGATTCTGTGTACGCACACCGCGCGGGAAAGATATTACCTCTCTGGCATTTTTGGGGGGCTCGAACAGGATCTATTTTTGAATATACATTTTTTCCAGATCCATTTTAGTTTTACTTTTTAATACGACGTAGATCCACTCCTATATATATACTAGTCTACTATGTTGTAGATATTTTTTAGCAGATACCAGGTATTTTTTACAAGATCTGTTTTACACTAACATCTGTTTGACAAGACATTTTCATGCACTTTGTTTTTTACTTCGAAGTATCATTTATTTGGTTAGCGGCTTCACTCATTCGTCCTGGGAACAGGAACCTAGCCACTTACCTAACTCGCGATAAAACCATGTATGTTTCGCCGGAGGAGTGGAGTGTCCCTTTCTCTCGACATTGCATGCAGGCTCAACTTTTTGTTTTGCTTTGATATTGCTGCGCGTTGTTCTGCTTCGCGTCCAAAAAAATCGCGATCAACGGCAGCACATTTGGACTACTACGTACAATATGGTATGATGCAACATCGTTTTTACAAGATCTTTCAACAAAATCTCTTTTACAAGATCTATTGTGCAAGATATCTTACAAGATATCTTTTCAAGTTTTTTTTTTGTACAAGATCTTTTTTTCGAGTTGTTTTTTTGCAAGATCTTTGACGTTTTTCAGTTTTTATAAAAATATCCTTTTCGTGCTCCAAGATCTTTTTCGTGTTGTCTAACTGCTCCACTTTACAGTACTTGTCCTGACAAGGAGCCCAGTAGTCGGATCTAATTCACGGGCATAACGGCAACAAAGACTTCGCTCGGTCCTCAGCGGAACGCGTGCCTTTTTCTCTCGACATGCATGCATGAAGCCTCAACTTTCTTCCGTGCTGCCATTGCTGCGCGCTGTTCTGCGTCGCGACCGTGTGACAAAGATGGCAACATATTCCAACTATTAAGACGTACCAGGTAAAGCACACCACACAGCCACACAGCGCAGCAACAGCAACAGCAACAGCAGCAGCAGCAGTTGGTAGATCTCTCTATTAAGTTTTATAATACGACCCCTTTGGAGCTTTTGGCGATTTCAAAGGGAAAACACGTCGAAACCAATTGACAATGAATTGAAGATTAGACTATACATACAGCATCGACGACAACAAGAAGAGGCAGCCCCAGCCGGAGGGGTAGCTACTAATAGTAGGGGATACATCCGAACTCTGCAATGCACGGAGCTGCTAGACACGCGTACTAAAGCATGGTGACACTCGTACTTCACAGCTGCACGCTCTTCTGATGGTAGCCGCTTGATAAGGTCGCGATCGTCGTATTTCTGGTCGCTGCACATGGGTTCCGAAGGAGGAAAATAGGCAGCAAGCAATAGCTCTACCAGTGAGTGAGTACGCGTGCGTATGGATCCAAATTACACACACAGCTTTTTGAGAGTGAACAGCAGAGCGGCAGTTTGGATCTTTGCCATGGAGAAGCTGCCTCAGGCCTGCAGCCCCCCCCCCCCCGTTGAGTTAGAGGGTTTCGCCGGGATCATCTGTGGTGCATCGAGATATAGACCATTGTTTTCCTTGCAAAGGGAAAGCCGCTGCCCCTGGGGTATCCCTTGCGATGGATCGCGTACAGCTTTTGCTTGTTTTTTCTCAGGAAATGAGTGAAGAGCGACACGATTTCTTGTTTTTCGTTTTTCTTTTGTTCGTGACGGTAGTTAGTTGGCATTGGCTACGGCACAGACGGAAAGACAGGCAGAAAGATATAAATACAGCCGTTCATCCGACACCAAACAAGGATCTATGGTGAATCGGTACCGCTCTGCTCCTGCAATGCCCCTTGCGATGGATCGCGTGCAGCTTTTTTTCCACCTGCTTTTATATCAGCAAGCGACTGAAGAGTGCAAGGATTTTCTTGTGTTCGTGCCGGTAGTTGATATTGGCTCAAGGCACAGATAGATACGGACGTGTCCGTTCGACGACAGTTATAGCACGAGGACCTCAACCCACCTTCATGGTGAACACGTACACCTATCTCTCCCCGTCTGTCGTGGTCGTCTCTTCTTGGTCTTGTCTTGGTCTTGCCTTGGTCTTGCCTTGGTGTCCGGTATTATGCTCCGAATGGAGATATGAGGCCGTGGATGGGGATTCGTTTTTTTTATGGGTGTGTTCGGGATACAGAAAAAAATATCTCCCAGAAATCCCCGTAACCGTTTTTCAAGAGCAGGCGGTTTTCGGTGGTGGGGGAAAGGGAATTTATCTGCATCTCCGCCGTTGGGGAAGTTCATCTGTCTTTTTTTGCTCATCATATCGTGCTTCGTTTTCCTAAAATACGAGTGGTGGTATAGATTATGTACTCGCACAGCAACACAGGCATGCTATGTGACAAGGCTCAGTGTAGTGTGAATGATAGTTGACTTCACGTTGGCGGCCTGTCATGTTCTGTTTGTAGACGTACATACATAATACATCTCGATTAAATAGTACAGCAAACACGTCTGTCTGTCTGTCTGTCTGTCTGTCTGTCTGTCTGTCTGTCTGTCTGTCTGTCTGTCTGTCTGTCTGTCTGTCTGTCATCGTGTAGTCACTCAGAGCGTTTTTCAGCTCCGTCTTGCTGTATTGGTAGAGACGGTGGGTGGCACAACCAGCAGAACGCCCGGTCTCGTGCCACGCCGAGCCGTGGCCGTGGCGTGCTGAGCATTCCCGACACTCCCGAGGCAGTCCTGACAGCCAATAAGCCAGCCTTGCTGCTGCAGTACAATTTTGAATGACGATTCTGACCGTTGATTGGCCTATCAAATCCCTGACAGCCAATGAGCCAGCCTTGCTGCTGCAGTACAATTTTGAGTGACGATTCTGACCGTTGATTGGCCTATCAAATCCCTGCCTGACGGCGCTGGCTCTATTCTAGGTGGTTGGTGCTGGACAGGAATATTCCAGCCATAGAATCTCCATAGAGTCATCGAGGTTCCGTCGCAGGCGGGGAGGATAGAGTATCATCTCCAGTTCAGGAACCCCTCGACATCTTTGCAAATCCGACCAACCGGGGATGAAAACGGCGATTCCCCGGGTCGACACCGCCCCTCACGGTGTAGAAACCCCGAACCTATCGGCTAGTGACTGATTGACTGTGTGGCTCGTGAAGCCGTGGGTGCCCGGGGAGGATAGAGTCCCATCCCCGGATCAGGAAGCCTTTCAAACATCTACAACTCCAACAAATCGGAGACGAAAATGGCGATCCGCCGGGTCGATACCGCCCTGCACGGTGTGGAGGTCCCACCCCCATCGGCCCATCGCTGGTTGGCTGGGGCTCATAGAGCCAAAACGCTGGGCAAATATGTCAGCAGACGGTCAGTCAAGGCAAAACGTCCAGCGGTCAAGGGCGTCGAACCGATCGTTCCACACTAAAAGCTAGTAGTTTGCCGTCACTCAAGGTAAATTATTGGAAATTGCCGTCGGTCAAGGGGTTAAAATGCCGTCTCCTGACATCTTTGACGCGCGGGGAGAGCTGCCCCTCGGGCCAACGCCGAGGTCTAGCCGCACCCGGGGAGGATACTGTCCCATCCCCACATAATGAATTCTTCCATACGTCTGCAACTCCAGCAACCCGGGGAGAAAAACGGTGATGCCCCGGGGCGATACCACCCCACACGGTGTGTAACCTCCACCCCCATCATCTGATCGCTGGTTGCCTGGGGTTCATAGTGCCAGCGCGCGGCGGGAGTTGCCTCTTGGGCCATCGCAGAGGTCTCGCCGCACCCAGGAAGGGTAAGACCCTATCCCCGCATCATAAATCCTTCCCTACCTCTACAACTCCAACAGCCGGGGGACGAAAACGGTGATCGCCCGGGTCGACACCGCCCCGCACAATGTGGAAACCCCCTTCGGCTGATCGCTGATTGGCTGGGGCTCATAGAACCAGCACGCGGGGAAATTTTCCCCCTCGGGACAACGCCGAGGTAACGGCGCGCACGGGGACGATAGGGTCCCATCTCCAGGTCAAAAGTACTTCCAACGTCTACAACTCCAACAAACCGGGGACGAAAACGGTGATCGCCTGGGTTGACACCGCCCCGCGCGATGAGTAAACCTCACTCCCATCCACTGATCGCTGAGGCTGGGGTTCATAGAGCCAGCACGCGGGGAGAGTTTCACCTCGGGACAACGTCGAGGTCCCGCCGAACCCGAGGAGGGTAAGTTCCCATCCCCGGATCAGACATCCTTTCATACATCTATAACTCCAACAGTCCACGCACGAAAATGATGATTCCCCCGGTCGATACCTCCCCGCACGGTGTGGAAACCCCACCCCCATCGGCTGGTCGCTCATTGGCCGGCGTGCGTTAGACCTGCCCACTGGGAGCTGCAATGTTTCTAGCTCGCGACTAAGGCAGCAGTAAGTAGTAGTTTTACTGCTGCAGGAGTTTTTAGTAGTAGTATAGTGTAACATAGTAGTTTTAGTACAGTAGTAGAAGTACTGCAGAAGTAACGTGGTGTCATATTAATAAGTATCATCGTAGTAAAGTATACAATAGTAGAAGTATAAATAGTAGTAGCTGTCCACCGCGCATGCGTCATCATAGATAGTAGAAAAAACTAACCACTCGTATGGGCTGGTCGGTGTTGCTTTGCTGGGTTGCTTGCGCGGTAGCTGGTGACCGGATACGTTTTTTCTTTCTTTGCCTGACCCCGTCCCCCCTTTTCGACTTGCGACACCCTTGGGATTCCACGCCAACCACATCCTGAAGGGGAACCTTGTATATAGTACCTGGTAGTATACATAGTAGTAGCTATCCACCGTGCGCATGCTTCGTTACCTATGGGCGCACCAACTACCGGTTCTACCTCACCCCCCTCCTCATTGCGAACGCTTGCGCCCCCCGAGAAAGGGCCTCTCTTCCGGTGTAGGTATATGCATGCCCCTTCAGAGGCAAATCGAATGCCATTTTTCGCACCGCTCGAGTGCTGGACAAAAGGGCACAACTTGTAGGTAGAGTGTTCGACGTGATCTCCGCCTTACCGATGCTGACACCATCCAAGCAAGCAAAAGCTTCAACACCTTGATTGAGGTTCGAATTCCGCTTCAGCACTGGCAATAGCGGCGGGTCCATGGCGCCGAAAGTTGCTGAACCTCACCGGAGCAGCCTTCTTACGCCTCTCCATCGAAATCACCTGGAAGAACACCGGGGCGGATCTCTCGCCGAAACTCTTGGCAGAAAACGATGTAGGCGCCTGCACGCAAGTAGCCGCCTCTGCGAGGACTACCGTCACTTCGACTGCGTTCAAGACGGTGTAGCGCTACTTGCTCCACCGCCCCTAAACTCCGACCTCAAGGCTGATTTTCCTCACTATTGCTCTTCTCCAGTCGCGACCGCCACTGTCGCACGGTCTCGGCTGGGGGATTTTGCCTCCGCTTCATTTTTGCCGATGGGGCGGGTTTATTTTCCCAAAGCGCTGGAGTTGGACTGCGGGAAGAGCTGCCACCTTTCCGGCAGAAATACGCTGGGTGGTCGATCATCGACCCTCCCAGAAGGCCTCGATGCCGACGCCAATCTTCGCGCGGCCAAACCCAATCTTGACGATCGACTGAAGGTGGGAGAAGGGTACGCCGTCACTCTCTGCATCTTACGGGAGTTGATAACGTCGCGGGGCACCTGCGACTAAGATAATGCTGCCTTCGGCTGCCACTTGAGGCCGTCCCCTTCATCTGGTTCAGTGGCGTTTGCTGCCACCGACGCCGCTTCTGCCTCGGGGACGGAAGCACGCTCTTCTTCCGGGAAAAATTAGTTCACACGCTTTCATGTATCATCTAGTATCCGGGCTTACACGGTTCCTGATATGGCCACGTGTTGCTACTGTACTGATTATGCCCTTGTGTACTCTGGCCGCGTCTGTGGCTTCATGGGTGAGGTCCCTAAGTCGTGCCGACGCTCGAGATATTCCATCACCCACGGGAGCAGAAGGGCAATGTCACAGCGTTCGAAAATGAAAGGTCTCCCGTGTGTCTTCACTCGGTTGTCCTGCTAGTAGTGTAGAAGGTCTTGGAAGGACACGACAAGGCTTGATACCTCCTCAGGAACTAACTAGGCGCCTCCGAGTGTCGGCGCTACCGATGCGCTCTCAAGGGCGTGGTGAATACGTGAGGGAAAAAAGGTTTGTCGTCGACAGTAGGCAGACTCAGATACAGATTGGCGACGGTGAATAAAAACCAATTAGATTTATCCCATCGAGACATCATCGAGTGGTCCTGCTATCTCAAAATATTTTTGCTCCCGGGGATGGCAGAACCTTTTACGCCGTCCAACTTCGTCATAATTGGGTCTCCGTCCGAGTCCCGCCGCCTTAAGTTGGAGTCCAGGGTCAGCCTTAACCTTCTTCTTCACTGTTTTCCGTCTCCCATGGCGGGCTGTGCGCACCAGTGTGCTGAACAGGAGCTGTGCCTGCGACCCATCTCTCCTAGGGTGTTTTCCACCACGCGCCAAGCGAGCATAACGTGCTAATGTCCATGGGGTAGTCCTGCCACGCGGTGCCCCCAAGCAACCGAGAAGCCCCGCACATCCCGCCGTCTTGGTTGGCGCTAATGGTTGCACGGAGCCGCTGCTGGGGGTCATCTGATACCGCACCCGACACGTTACTGGACTCTCCGCGCGGATCCAACCCTTGCCGGGCCGGCGGACCTGATTCTTTCTCCTGTGGATTCAACAGTTTCGCGTTCTTGTGCTGGCGTGTTCTGCATCACTTGAGCCTCCAGTAGGTAGCTCTTCAGGAACAGTCACATCACGCCGATCCCCTTGACGTCGTCTGCTATCCCTCAGAGGAGAGACGCTCTCCTGGCTATAGTTTTCCTCGTCCGGTTGGAGCCAGGGATAGATATATGCCCTGTCAGGCCCGGAGAGTCGTTCCCTAGCTCGTGCCGGCCCTCTTGTCGGCACTGGCCGTTCTTGAATCCAATCCCGACCCACGTGGTCGGCTTCGCCCGCCCCTCGTGGTCCGTTCCCTCACGCCCGCATTGTTTGGCGTAGAGGCAGCTACTTAAGAATATGGAGAAACGGGTCTGGGCCGCGTCAAGGGGGCCACTCCGTGTCCTGTCCTGGTCGTGTGGCGTTATCGTATCCGGAGGAAATTGCTGATATCCATGACCCTGCGAGAAGCGCCTGCCTCTTCCGGTGAATCTTCCAACCACCGTGTCTCTACCCGTCGCCCGCGCCCCTCCTTCTGGTTAAATCGAAGTCCGGACTGGGAAGGGGGGCAGCTGGGCTCCTTCCACCAACGTTCTTTTGAACTCGTAGGCACCAGAAGGCCAGATGGGTTTCCCACCCTTCATCAAGGCCTGCGTTAAACGCCCGTGTATGGGGCACGACATACAGCCGTCGGCTCGCAAGACGTGGGAGGACGTCATGTGCGTGGACTCCGAAGGCGCCGAACGGTCGACCGTAGCGGGTGACTTCCCCCTTCCATCCTTCTGGTAGCGGAAAGTTGCGGTATGCCCCTCGAGGCCGGCCAAGAGCGTCGCAGATCACGGCGCATACGCGAGTCGTCCCCCGGTAGACGTGTGATACGATAGAGGTAGCACTTTTCGTCTGAAGAAATGGTTTCTGGATGACCGGGTTCCTTAACCCAAAAAATCGTCGGAAATAGGCCAATGGTTGCATGATTCTCGATGTGCACCTAGGCCATGCGATTTTTCATCCGGTATACAGCAATTTTACTTTTTTTTTCTCTAAATCAGTTTTTGGGAGATGAGGTCCTAGACTCCCAAATTGAGGAACCTTAAAGAAAAAAAGTGGTGCACCTCTATCATCGTAGCACGCGTCGGTAGGGGTTGCGCATTAAAAAAAAGGTATACCCTTTGTCCGATTGAGGTCCTCAAGTAAGGAACTGCCGGTTTAGTCTGATACTTTTACGATTTTATTCGTTTTTAGACTAGCGCCCAAAGAAGTGTCGGACGGATTGCACGAGAGAATGCCTTCGAAGTCATGTTTCGGGTTGTTAAATATTGAGCTTTTCTCATGTTGGGAGCTCAGAAAATTCTTGGAATCTGCTGCACCCCCTACCGTGGGATGACTCGCGCCTACACGAAACGGTCGGGCTATTCCCGCGAGCAGTCGCCATCTGCTCGCACGATCCATGGGAGCTGGTTATATCGTAGTGTGCCAGGTCTAGCAGACGCGCCCCCCCCTGGAGGATATCGGCTAACACTGCACTCCTTGCCGTAGGCCATCGCTCCCCAATCTGGGCTAGAGATAGCCCTCGTGCATTGGCCACCGGACGAAGGCGTTGGCTCCCAGCTGACCAAGCAAATCGCACGACACGCAAGATGTGTTGATTCCTCGAGCGATTGCGCTTTGCAAGTTCCAGCATGCGATGAGTGTGCGCAACCTCATCGTGGGCACACGGAACGGGATAGGCGCGTGGCTTTTCTCAGTGCCCCAGATTGAGGCGTCCAGCAGACTACCACAGTAGTCACACGGTGCCCCAGCAGAGACCCCGCCCCTCTTGCGTTGTACTTGGTGTCATCCTCCTTCCGATGGCCCTACATCGTTCCCTGCCATTGATCCGACGCACGGCTCCCAGCGCGGTTGCACCGTCGAAACTTACGTGGAGTCACGGCAGGAGATCGACCAAGAGGGCTGTGCCTCTGAAAGGCTTGCTTGATTCCAAACGCGCGCTTTCCCCAAATCGATGTTACCCATGGCCTACGGCCGCCGCCGCTGATTCTGAAACGAACAACGGGTGGACAAGGCTGCCGAAAGAGAACAAAACTGTGCCCTGGTGTCATGGAGCTCGTCGATCATACATGGAGCTTGTGCTGGCCGCGATGAGGAGTCGATCTACACCGCTCTGACTCTCTGCCCGCCCTCTATTATTTCAATGGTGTCGCGCGTCAAGTCTACCAGCGCTGGAAGCCGGGTGGCCCTGCGGCGCGTCCTGGCCCTCCCCGCCAGTCGACTGACAAATCCCACGAATCTGCTGTGAAGCAGAACATTGTCCCCGCACTCCCTCCGCTGCAAAGCGGGAATCGGGTATGAGACCCGACGTATATAAGATCGAGGATTGCTATATCCTCCACGAGTCCCATGGCGCAACAGAGGTGCACACAGCACGAGAAAGCCACATGTACAACATCGGCGTCGTCTATCAATCCATGGCAGACAATTTGGTCACCTCTGAACCGACTGTTTGCGAGCCTAGTTGCAGAGTCCGCACAATTGTGGACCGGCGTCGCTCGCCAAGCTACGAGCAACGCTGCAGGTACGTTTTCCCCGCCCTATTCCGGTAGCGCCTGCCAGTCGGCTTCAACGAGTGCTGTTGGTGCTGCTCAGGATGTGTTGGTGATACTCAGAAAATAAAAATCAATGGTGTGGCCCATCAGACCTGATACGGTACCTAGCGCAGCCACTCCAGGTGGAGGCAGTACGGCTGCACCCATAAAGTTAAACCTGCGGGTCACGCAAGGTCTTGATACAATCACCGCAGTCTGGGTGATCCATGTATACGTTTCTGTTCGGTCGCAATACTCTCGCTGGTGCTCATCGTAGTTGCGTTGAGCGACTGCGGCCATGGTTGATGCGATGTTGTTGTTGTTGTTGTTGTTGCTGTTGTTGTTGCTGTTGTTGTTGTCGGTGGTGGTGGTGGTGGCAGCGGTGGTTGTGGGGGTGGTGGTGGTCGCAGTGGTGGTTGTGGAGGTGATGGTGGTGGTGTTGGTGGTGGTGGTGGTGGCGGCGGCGGTGATGGTGATGGTGGTGGTGGTGGTAGTGGTGGTAGTGGTGGTGATGGTGGTGGTGGCGATGGCGGTGGCAGGGGTGGTGGCGGTGGTGCTGGTGGTGACTCAAGTGCTAAGACCACGTCCGGCGCTATCAGTGGCGTTTCCGGCGAATCGTGATTCCTCCTTGACAACGGTGGGGACGACGGCGGCGGCGGTGATGGTGGTGGTCGCGGTGGTGGCGGTGGTGGTGGTGGCTCAAGCGCTAGGACCACCTGATAACAGCATCAATCCCATCTAGGAGACATTTCGGATTGACAACGGTTGCGACAATGATGAAGGTGAGGGTAACCGGGGAGAGGGTGACACAACGGATAGGGGCGACGATTTACGCGGATGGCGGGTGGGGGGTCGGCCACAACTCCGTCTGTAGTGGTAACGGCAGCGGAATCTCCGTAATGGTAACGGCGACCGCGGTGCCAGTCTTTCTCGATGAGTCGATGGCAGGCTTGCCGTCAAAGAGAACCGGAGAGCAATCTCGGGTACTGCGATCAGCTGAGGCGGCTGCGGTGAGGCAGGCAAAGCTCCCCAGCGACGGCGGCGGCAGAGACGGCGGTGGCTGTGGTGGTAGTGGCAATGCGAAGCCCGTTTCAGCGTTTTACGGCGAGTCAGCCGGCAAAAAATGTGCAGGACACTTCGCGTATGGGACTAAAATAACTTACCCACGACGGACCTAAAAACGTCAAAGACAGAGGACTATTTGTTGACACGTCCCCAGAAAGAGGGGCAGAGCGAACGTTTTTATCGCCGATAAAGGTAAAATAAAACAAAAAGTTCCACAATCACCCCCCCCCCCCCGCCCGCCCCCCGACGAGGAAATATGGGGGGGGATCTGCGCCGGGGAGCAGGAGCAGTTTTGTGCTTGACGATGGCCACCGACGGCAAATATCGAAAGCCCAGAGGGGACCCAAGCCATGGTATTTTGTGGTGTCACTTCGTATAACCCCATTTTCGCTAGTTACCAGGGATTGAAACCACATGCAAGGACAATGGTTTTTGTGCCTCGCTCGAAAGCGCGAGCGTAACGCATCATTCATCCTTCCGTGACGGTGCTTTTTCGCGAAGACAAGAAAAAAAAGAAACCAAGACTTTCGTGTGGACACACGCTACGATACAAGGTGCGCCCATTTTCTTTTCCGAGGCCCCATTCTTCACTCGAGGAGCGCTATACCGATTTACAGTAAAACCGATTTAGAGTAAACTGAAAATGAAAAACCGGCGAACAAACTCATGAGGCTTGATGTAAAGTCGTTCTACAGTAGCCCACCCCCCCCCCCCCCAACTTTTCTTTAACAAAATCGCCGGTTTTCAAACCAGTTCTCGGCCGTATCTCCTGAAATACGGTGGTGCCCCTTGCCACCTCGATGCCACCGTTCGATAGTTCTTTGCAACCAAGGAAATACATGGATAATTTTTTCTTTATAGCATCATTCCTCGTGTCGAGCAGCCATGAAACGTTCGTTAGAGAAAATCGCTGGTTTGGGGGAGGGCTAGCGTAGAACCTGGCTGTACAAAACAAACAGTTGTGCAGAATAAGAATGGCGCATTCCGGTGATTTTGGGTGAATAAGGGGCCCCGCCAGTCAGAAGCAAAAATGCCAGCCACCGCTACCGTGGCGCGCCTCTACGATGACACATCTCAAAACATACAGATTAGACTCTCGTTCGAGGAGCCCTGATCTCGCTGAAACATGAGGCCTTAGACGTGTTCGAGACGGTGCTCCGTCTCCAAAGGGGCGCGTGGTCAATGGTCAAACGACTATGGCAAGCAACTGTTGATTTCACGCGCAGGCTGTCCTGCCGTCGACGCCACATGTTAAATTAAAGGTGGGGGACACAGAGTGCCCCCTGCAGGTCTGCCAATTGAGCAGGTCCTCGGAGAGTACTCACTTTCGTTCCTTCGTAGAGATATAGCTTTATTCGTTTCCACCAGAGCCCGGGATAGCTTCTGAGATCGGAGGCACGTGCCTCCGATCTACTTCCTAACTCTCCGGAATATAAAACGCCAACCTTATCATACGGAACCCATCCAAATGATCTCAAATTCGGATACCTACAGGCCTTTCGAGGCCGTATCTTGACACAACAAAACGAGTAGCTCCCCCTACCGGACAGTGTAGCCTTTGCTAGAGATGTATTGCGCGCGTGACGGCTGCAAGGGTGGCCACGAAACACGAGGCGGTCGCAAAACAAATACCGAGTCGTTCAACGGTAGCCCCTCCCAACTTGTCTTTAGCAATTTCGTCGGTTTCAAAATCAGCTCCCGGTTGTATCTCCTGCAATACGGTGTCCCTCGACACCCCGACGCCGTCGATCGTTAGACCTTTGCACACAAGAAATTATATGGCTACTTTTTTTCAATAGTGTGTCCTTCCTTGTGTCGAGCAGCCATGAAACGTTTTCGTTACAGAAAATCGTTGGTTTGGGGGGGGACTATCGTAGAATCAGTCTACCGTCTCACGGCACGTTTATCTAGTAGCATCAACAGAAGTGCAGTAAAGTAGCTGTGCGTTATCTAATGGTACATTGATTGGCTGGCGTGTTGCGCTAACGCAGGTCCTTAACTGTGGCCGATGTTTCTTCCGCTTATTATACGATACTGAAAATATCTGGTGTTGCTTGGTTTGAAACCGACAAAACGTACAAGCGTCCGTGAAGCGCAGCAGATGGGCGGGAACCCGCTGTCGCACTGCCCATGCGGGAATGGGCCGCCTCTACGTCATTCCGGCGCAGCCCCGTCAGCACGTCAATTCCCCTCCAGTGCGACGAGGATAGGCTGCGAGAACAACTTCTGGCATCACCTTCGTTGGGAAGAAGTTATAGGATTGTTGACGATTCTCTCCTCGCGAAATCTGTGCCATGCCCTTGCCGACCTCCTCCCTTCCGATCGTGGTCTTATCTCCTCCAGCCGCGGTTGCCACTGTCGCATTGCCCCTGCGGGCAAAAGCGGCCTCCGTAAGAAGCTGCCTCCACGTCGTGTCGACGCAGACCGGTAGACAACTAAAAACTGCAGCAAAATCTTCCAAAACCTCCAGCGAGAACGCGCCAAGATTGTCGTCGATCCCTCTGCCGTACAGCTTTGGGTATCCCAATTTAAGAGCGCCCGAGACAAGAGCATTCGGGATTACAAGAGCGATTACATCGGCATGTCCGGCCATGCTAAAAGCCACATATTGCCTACTATAGATAAGAGCAAACGCGTAGTTAAGAGCGGCCCGCCTCGGACTGATTCTACGATGATAGCCCCCCCCCAAAACCATCAATTTTCGTTAACGAGCGTTTCACGGCTGCTCGACCCGAGGAAGGACGCCATGACAAAAAAAATGCCTTCAACTATTTTATTGTTTGCAAAGGAATATCTCGGACGATCACATCGGGGTAGCAAAGGGCATCGTATTTCAGGAGATACAGCCGGGAGCTGGTTTCAAAACCGACGATTTCGTTGATAATATAGAAACGTTGGGGTGGGGGGGGCTACCGTGTAACGCCTCTTCGCTTGTCACAAGGGGTTCTTAAACCGGGATACTTGACACGTGCTACGGTACAGAGGAGGTGCACCATATGCCTTCTAAGAGTGGTGGTTTTGATAAACTACTCCATACCTGACTCAGACGCGCGCTACGATAGAGGCGCACCATGTTTTTTCGAATACTACCCCTCAATTTAGGAGTTTAAGACATGGCTTTCTTGACCCAAAAACTGATTTGAAAAACCAATAAACCGCTGAGTGATTCTACGATAGATAGCACCCCCCTAAAAAAACAGCAATTTTCTTTTAACGAACGTATCACGGCTGCTCGACACAAGGAAGGATACTATGACATATTGAAAAAAAGTATCCATATATTTTGGGCAGACGACAGAAAGCGGAATACCGCCATCATTCCGCGCCACCGTGCGGTACAGCAGAATACACCAAGGCTTTTGACCCGGATCTGCGACGCTGATTGGTCAACTCAGCCTCATACCGGTTTTTGGCACAAAATCCCTTCGGTACATCGTACCGCGGCTTCTCAGCTCGGCCGTCACCGTTTCCTGACGCGACCCATAACGCTTTCTGTCGCAAAATACACCATGTGAAACGATTTTGCCCCAGGCTCTTCACGGCCCATAAATATATATAAAATCATTCCTTGAATATCGAGTCATTCCTTGGTGTCATGGACTTTGGTCAGGAGTTTTCTGTCTCGGCCTAAGTATGCGATTCGCGGAACTGGAATTCTCGGTCGAATATGGCTTGGTTCGAGCGCCGCCTTCGGGGGGCGGCTCCAACGCCCCTCGCCCTGCCGTGTCCGGTCCGCACATCGACGTGAACGCGGACGGGTGCCGAGCGAGACGAGCGAGTGTCGAGGAGGAATTTCGGAAAAATTGTTGAATCTTAATGGCTGCAACGCCTGAATGATTTACAAAATTGGCATCATTTCCAAACGGTACGTGATAATGTTTGGAATTTTGCGGTGGCATACTCTCGAGCGTAAGATTCTTTGCTGTACTTTTTCACTAGTTCGTTTGGTTTCTTGCTCGGCATTTTATTGCTTTTGTTTCTGCTCGTTTTGCCAGCTGGAAATTCAATTTTTTAGTGTGGATTCACCTAAAACGTGACACATTCACCTAAAACGTGACACAACTTACCGGCGATATCCAACAACTTCGTGACACAAATTACCGACGGCAAGACGTTTCGTGACAAAATAACTCCCAAATCATTATACTTTCACGTAACAGAATTTCGAGACAAAACCAAGCAGGTAGAGCCGTCTCTTCGGCCTTTCTTTGGCCCTGGCTTTAGCACGGCCGCTGACACTCCAGCCAGCCTCTGCTGTAGGCATGAACGAATGCGGTTGATTCGCAGCGAACTATCCCGCTGTGCTCGCTTCTATGTGGCCATTGTCCATGCCATTTCATGTCACCTCCCTTCTGTTTTGAGCTCGTCGTCGTACGGTTGAGGTACGAGGAAACCCGTACGTACTCGGTGAGAACAGCAGTATGTACGACGAGCATGAACGCCAATTGACGACATTGGCAAGCACAAAACAGCAGGTGTAGCAGCAGTAGCCGAAGGGCAAAACGGCTAGCACATAATGCAGCAACTAGTAGCAACCAGAACTACAGCAGATAGCTCAAAGTACAGTGCGAGTGCCGTTGGCAAGTTTAGTCGTACTCGCATCACTCTGTCCAATATATATATAACAGAATCTCGAGACAAAACGAAGCAGGTAGAGCCGTCTCTTCGGCCTTTGGCCCTGGCTTTAGCACGGCCGCTGACACTTCAGCCAGCCTCTGCTGTAGGCATGAACGAGTGCGGTTGATTCGCAGCGAACTATCCCGCTGTGCTCGCTTCTATGTGGCCATTGTCCATGCCATTTCATGTCACCTCCCTTCTTTTTTGAGCTCGTCGTCGTACGGTTGAGGTACGAGGAAACCCGCACGTACTCGGTGAGAACAGCAGTATGTACGACGAGCATGAACGCCAACTGACGACATTGGCAAACACACAACAGCAGGTGTTGCAGCAGTAGCCGAAGAGCGAAACGTCTAGCACATAATGCAGCAACTAGTAGCAACCAGAACTACAGCAGATAGCTCAAAGTGAAGTGCGAGTGCCGTTCGTTGGCAAGTTTAGTCGTACACGCATCACTCTCAAGAGCCAACAAGAGGCAGGGCAGGGGCCCCCAACACAAAGACACGTGACAACCACGGCCAGCTGTCGATCGCGTAATTGGCCGGTAGTCCGTGCTTCGGTGGGTGTATCGGAAGTCGTTCGTGGTACTACTGCTGTAGACCGTCGAAAGACCACGTGACATGTGACATCCCGTTCTGGTGGCAGCCTCGCCAGTAGACCCCCCAAAATTTATTTTTCTTTTCTTTTTCTTGGCCCCATGCACCCATTTCCTTCCCTTTCTCTTCTTTGTTCTTTTTTTCTTTTTTCCAATTGACTTGCGTCTGTTGTGCGTATGCGTAGTGATAGATACTACGTGTGACATATACGTGGTAGTCTTTCTTGGGTGGCAAGCGGTATAGTCGGTTTTCCCAGGCGCGAGTAATGAGACGTATGCACCGGTATGGACCTGGCACATCGTATACTGACTCCCGATCTCACTTTTATATGTTTCTGGGGGAGGCATGGATTGCGTCAGCTGTGATTTATGCGTGTACCACCTTGGGTTGTTTGTGTTTTTCCCTAGGGTATTCCTCAGCTCCAGAGTGACTGGAACCAGTCCTGTGACCACGGACTGGATTGTGCGAGTTAATGTGAGAACAACAACAACTGAAATATTGCCTGTTTCTTGACCTTTCAGCTGCTTCCTGCAAATTTGTTTTTTCTACCAACACGATTTTGAACCCTTTGCAAAGATCCTGTTTTGTTTTAATCAATTGTCAGCCGGCCGCCCCGGTGGTCTGGTGGTTTTACCCTCGAATACCTCCAACGTTTGGTTGTCCTTGAGTTCGACACCCACCACGATGAAATTTGACTTTATTTGCAAAAATGCAATAAAAAAAAGAGATCAACTAACTGCTGAGAGCGCCTGCTAGGTACAATTCGACGCGAGTCGACGAGGGAAGAAAATGCTCGATTCTCCTCGCGGTAAAAATGAAGGCACGTGCCGAAGTGGGGAGGGAGGAGGAGGGCCCGCTATGTGACCCCGGATCTGAGTTACTACTGGGAGGGAGCGCGAAAATGGTGCGGGGATGATAAATGAGATGAAGAAAAGAAAATGTTGCAAAGAAAGGTATATTTGATTATTTCTACCAGTAAATAATATGTCAGTCTCTGGGAAATACGCACGGCACCATCAGCAGTCGTCATGGTAGAGACACTCCGGATATTATGTATTGAGGGGACGCGTCCGATTTCGACAACGTGAAAGCACCCACGAAGAAAAGATAGCAGACACACATATCCCGCCTTCTCGAGAAAAAACAGAGAAGAAGCGCTACGCCAACCTCCCGTACGAGCAAAGCCACCCCCGCACCTATCTTAGACAACGCCGACGCAACGAGAGATCGCCCTCCTCTTCTTCGTTTTTCTCCTCGCCCGCAACCACGCAGACCAATCAATGCGACAGCCTTCACGTAACAAACAAAGCAATCTTCTTCCAAAGCCTCGCCGGCTGACATGGCCCCATGCCGACGTTTGATGAAAACCGACTTTGCATCCTGTCGACTTCGAACCTCCATTGCCACGGGGACAGCAGTGCAGTCTCTTCATTAATGCCAAGGCCTCTTTCGTTTCGCCTAGAGGCGACGCAGGTTCTCAATAATACTATTTTCGGTATTTTTGCTTGATAGACGCCAACTTTTACTTGACGGCGCATTTAGCATGGTGTGTTTCGCCTATCCTTGCCTTCTTTGTTGTATAATATTACGTTTTTTTCTGTCAAATAATGACTTTCATAATCCCATGTTCGTATTGAACTCTTGGCATTACTTTAAAGTTCAATGCATGCCAAATCGGACAGCTACACCTTAAGTTAGTTGTCGAAGTGCTGCCCTGCCCTACCCGAAGCATGGGCGCCGGCGAATGCCGGCGCCCATGCGGAGCCCTTGTAGCCTATCAATTTCCGACCGAATCTCAACCATGGACACAACGTCATGTAGCATCCATAGAACGACGGGCTTTCATGTTCCTTCATATTTCGGATTCCTTCAGAGATATGGATATTGTCGTTGTGCTCACATTAACTCGCATAATCAAGTCCGTGGTCACAGGACAGGCTCCATTCACTCTGGAGCTGAGGAATACCCCAGGGAAAAACACAAACAAACCAAAGGTGGTACACGCATATATCACAGCTGACGCAATTCATGCCTCCATCAGAAACATATAAAATCTAAATGTATGTGTAGCACTAGATGGGTCACAGAAGATTCTGGAAAAATCTTCTAAACTACCCGTAAGATACGTCGTATATCATGCCCAAATTGCAAAAAGCAAAACCAGCTTTTAGGGGCATTACATCATGTTGCGGAACTATCACTGAAGGGATAGCGAAGATAGTTAATGCAATTTTAGTGGGCATTAGGCCTGTATTACACGCAATATGGCGCAAAGAATGCCTACGTATTGGTGTTGTAGCGAAGGAATGTTGGATTACCTCTGGAGGAAGTGACATTGTTGAACTTATGCGTGATATGGATAAAAAGGCAGCTTCAGTGACCCCAATTGGTGAAAATAAATTACCTCACCAGTTAGAAACGTTTGATTTTGTAGCAACGTACCCTAATATCCCAGTTTCGTGCTTGACAAGAGTTATGAAAGAACTTTTGGAACTGGTATTCACGTATGAACAAGTAACTTATGGATATAAATCCATATAGGTGAAATTCGGGTACAAAAATGACGAGGTGACACCTAAAGTAAACGAAGTACATTGGTCTGAACACCCTCGAGTTGAAGTATGTGAAGATCCCGAAATTAAACGGGATTTTATGTAGGAAGAGATAAATTGTGTGAATGGATAAACTTTGCTCTAAATGCAGGTTTTGTACAATTTGGAAATAATATATTATAAAAATTAAAATACACTCCAGCTGTGAGATCGAATATTTTGTCGAAACTCATCTTTGCAAGCTGTGTGTGATACTCCGAGCGCGCGTATTACGGGTTGTGTGTCCTCATTAAGGATATAGGTCGGCGACTCCCCTTGCAACTACAGTGTAGCTACCAGGGTCAACAGGGTGATGTTAGGCAGTCTGTGCGCGGAAACTATAAAACCTGTTTTTGAGGGGAACAAAATCTGACGGCTGTGGAGGGAAATGCATCAGTTTATCAAGTGAATCCTGTAAGTCGAATATCCGGTGAGGCGAGGGCGGAGTTTTTATGGACGTGGGGGCCTGATTTTGATTAAAAGGGGGGCGGGAGGGGGGGGAAGGGGGGAAGGGCACGGGTGGGGCAGGTCTATTTGTGCGTGGAAACTATAAATATTTCTTGTGGGGGAGGGGGAATGTGGCGGGGGGGGGGCGGGGGCGGGGGGGGAGGGCTTTAGGTCGCATGGATGTAGGGGTTGGCTATACGCGGGGTGCTAGGTCTAGGCGATGGTGCGGGTGTTCGGTGAAAGAGGGGGCGTTGGGGACGGGGGTGGGTGGGAATTGCAGCAGCGGCATGGACGGCTCTGATATATATAAACAATCGTCCGGGATATTTATGGGAACTTCTCCTGCACCGGATTTAGCGAACGATTTTGCATTTATCCATGAGTTCAAGTTCTTAAAAGTTATGATAGATGAATTTGAACATGCGAAGAATAATGGTAATGAACCCCTGTATCCGTATACATTCATAGAACAGTGTGCAAACAGTACGAAAAGGTTTATTGATGATATTGTTACAGTTTTATTAGGATCACAGAGCAATGGTCCAAAGTTGGAAGAAATTGTTAAACAAGACGCACGGGAACATATATGGTGGAATGTACCCGGTGTATGTTGAAGATGTTGACGGAGAAGAAATAGAAAACCCTGTCTCTGCTGTCAAGGAACAAGCAGGTAGCTCAGTACATTTCCTGGATATGGAGACTTTGCAAAGTACGCCTGGGGTTTCGCAAATTAAAAAGTATGATAAACGAAACTACATGGGAACGTTGGAGGATTACCGAAAATATACTCATATATAAACTAGATTGTCTAATAGTTGTAAGTACGCCACCCTCCATTGCCAGGTATGTAGATTTGCAATTGGATGTTCAGAAATTGAATTTTTCCAAAACGTAGCAGCAGAACTAATGAAGGATATGATTAATGATAAGTATAATAGAGTGAAGTTAAGGAATAAATTACACAACTTTAAAAGTTCTTCTTCGAGAGATCACCTATCACAAGAACTTAAGGGGAATAAAAAACCCAAGAGTTCGTGATAAATTTCGGTTTACAGTGGGAAAGGAGATTTGAAGTCACATAGACCACGGAAGACAAGGGGACTGGACAGAAGACTGGATAGAAGACAGAGAAGTTTAGAAACTACTGTATTTAGAATAATGGTATGGTCAATGGTGGTAGTATGATTGTTGACACAAATGAATTTATTATCGCTATGGTTGTTGCAATTAGTTCTAGTTTCATTGTTGTTAGTATGGTCGTGATTGTCGTTGCTTGTTGCTGTTGTGTACCTATTGCTACTGTTATTGTTGTTATTATTGTTATGATTGCTGTTTTTGCTGTGGTCTGCTGTTACTGGGGTTACATCTGTTGATGATGTTATGGTTGTTATATTTATTTAGAAAGATGTAGATTTATCCGAAGGTTAACGGGATAATGAAGTTAATAAAACAAATGAGATTAAACGGCTGTTAAAGTACAGGAGCTTAAATGCATCCATTATCCACTGATGGAACATATCATACATCAAACTCCTAAAAACTACCTCCTATTTGTAGTGCGTAAGTTACAAAAAATAAATCATAACAGAGTAAATCAAGGAAGGTATTATACACCAATATTCCTGAGGATATTAGTGCATTTTACCTGAATTGATTGTGAGGGGGAACATTGAAAACCCAAATGTCCCTCACCATTTGGTTAGGAGATACCAAATGATGCATTCCCAATATCTAAGATGAAACTCGAACTTATTTTTTTCTCAACAGAACCAACGTCAACATTGTTAAATGTATGTGCTTGCCAACACATCCAACCTCACACTTGCAAAATTCAATAATAAGTAACAACATTATGTCTGGTGTCCCAAATTATTTGCCTCTTATTGTCTACCGGTAGTACGTACCCGAGAAACATAGCCGTGAAACGGATTAACTATTTTTTTTTGTATTTCCGTTTTGCACACAGGTACTTTAATCAAGATCATGGAAAAACAGTTACATAAAAAATAAACGATGCACTTGTACATTCATTTTGTATTGGTTCCTTGCTTCAACCTTCGTTGTGTGCGGAATCAAGGCTTTGAGCTCAGTCTTTTGTACTACAGTACCGTCCGGTGGCGACTGAGGGGAACCAGGGAACCTTAGGGACATGTTCAAGTGCATTGCTAAGCTGTTCACGTGCTGAAAAACTGAAAGACTTCCTTCATCTGCGGCAAACATACAGGTAGGTGAACATTTGTTGATGAAGGAGTTTAGTAAACTTGTGAATAGAACGTGCAACAGGGGTTTTCACCTCAACAGCGACAGGTTCACGATGCTTGTGGACAGCGGCGCGTCGGATCATCTGATAGATGAGGAGCTGATTCCAAGACTGCGGAAAAGCATGAGACATTACAAGAAGCTAAAGGATCCGAAGACCATCATAACCAACGGAAAAAACGTATTCGCAATAGCAACAGGAACCATCTGGGGATACATCATCGAACAGGCTGGCAAGCGTGTTCCTGTTCGCATCTCGGCCATGTTCGCACCTGGACTGGGACGCAACGTCTTCTCCTCCATCAAAGCAATGCAATCAGGGGTAAGCACTATCCTCGAGACGAGAAACCCCCACTTGCAGTTCGACAGCAGCACTTCGCTTCCGCTCACCCAACACCCACAGGACCAGGACGTATGCTCTTACGATGTATTTCTTCGCACCCTGGGCGACACGGCTGATACGTCATCAACGCGTGCTGTAGTTCCTGCAGCACAGGCAAGCAACGACGCCAACCGAGGCGTTTGCACCTTCAAAGAGATCCAAGAATTCTGCACCAACTCCAGCATAGCCATGAAATACGCCACGACGGTAACGCCCCCACTGAAGAAGGTATCCGCGCGGTGTGGACAGAATGATGCGACCCAAAAGGAGTGCACACCGTCAGGCGGAAACAGCACGCCTAAAGAGGCTACTGTCACGGAGACTGAGCGCCAACATGCGCAAATCCCGGACAAGCCCGAGAAAGCCATTGTCACTGAGACGGAGCGATTTTGCGCGCTAGTCCAGGTCATGCTACACTACTACGACAACAACCTTCTGGAAGAGGAAAAGTTATCGACAACAGCCGAAGCGTCATCATCATCAGAGATTGGAGAATCGTCATCAAGGGCTGGAGCCCTACTGCAAGAAGTTGGAGTGTCCTTGACAGGAATTACACCTGCTATTACGCCCGGGGACGCACACTCTACTACAACTGGGGACGCACCGGATGTGCCGCATTACGAGACCGCCAGTACAAGACCCAATCCAAGAGTCGAGGATACCTTCGACAACACGCACGCAACAGGAGCATCGGGGACAACCCCACCGACCACGTGTGTAAACTTCACCTGCACCGAGAGAGACCCGTTTCGGATCTCGGAGGAGGAAAATCGGACGATTAAAATCCCCAACGACATACTAAGATGCCATCCACTTCGCGGATCAGCATCGCCTGGAATCACTGGAACCGGAATTACCGGAGCTGGGATCTCCAAAGCATCTTCGCATGGGATCTTCGGAGCAACGTCATTTGGATCACCATCGCACACCGGAGCAACTGCATCCGGGATCACTGGATCAACTTTATCTTGGATCACTGGAGCATCAGCTGGACCAACAGCATCACATGGGACCATTGGAATCGCTGGATCATCGCCATCTGGGACCGCCGGACCATCAGCTGAGCCAAGGGTCGACGGATCAACAATGTCCGCTACACCCGGGATCACACCAGCTACTTTTGAGCCAAGCCTTGGAGCCAAGCTAAACAACGAAACAGACCGTCAGGAGGAGGTTCACACGCTCACAACAGCAAAAGGACAGTCACGGGTAAACCCCGAGACAGGATCTGCGCAATCAACACAGGACGATCAACAGCCACTGGCGACATCTCCGGCCTTCGTGTACACACGCAAGCCAACCTCAAGCTTCCACTCCATCCTGAACGACGAGGCCATAAGCATCGAGGCCAAGACGCAGAGACTGGCTGCATAATTAACAGTCGAGGGGGAGCCGATGACGGCAATACGTTTTGAGATAAATAAGTCTACCTACCTCTCCAACTTCAAGGTTAAGTTAAGCCTCTAAGTCCAGGCGACGGACAACAGACCAAGCACATCTAACGACGTCTACATCAACAACGTCTACACCGACAACGTCTACACCAACAACGTCAAGCCACTGGAAGTGTGAAATGCGTAATCTCTTTACCAAAGCTGTACGTAGAGTGTCGCATGTTCTCTTTGTACGGGGCGAGCAGAGACAACGACCGGTGTTGTGCACGGTTTGGAAATTACGAAATCTCGCAGCTAGTATCCACTAAGGGTACCAGTCGAATAGGTAATATCGACTGGACAGTTAAATCTTAAATTTAACTACGCCGTCTCCGGTACTTCAGGATGTACGGCCGGAAAAACCCGCCACCTTGACAAGTACACACGGAAAGTCAAGATACACGAGAGGTGATGTCTCTCTAGATTAAGTGGTCTTTATTCAGCTGTAAATCACTGGCAGTGCCCCTTTGTTCTTTTGTTTGAGGGCGGCAAGAACATTGGTAGGCTGTTCACTCCTATGATTGTTGCGGAATGATGAACAGATTCACTGTTTTAGACTACCTCAAACATCTTCTATTCCTTGGTTGATTAACCGACCGGAATATAGTTCACGTCTGATGATTCTAGTATTTTGAGCTACTAGCATAAATATGCAGAAGCACGTATAGTTTCAGAGCAGGATTTTTCGTGTCCGCTTATTTCGTGTTCACCCCTTGGGTATTTTAGTAAGATGAGTTTGCTCCACGCAAAGCATTTTTCCCAACATTTACCACTGTTGCTGCATGCATTTCTGTTCTGGAGTTTTTAGAATGTAACGCAGAGTGGTAAAGTGTTAACTTAACGGGAGGAGGTATTAGAGATGCTTCTTGTCAGTAACCACCAAGTCGTTACTTGATAGCACTCAAAAGTCATCTAGTATACATTGCGAGTTGTTCGTACAACAGACAGTTATAATAAGTCTGTTAGTTGTCGTTTATCGATGCAGTACGTAGCAAGCACAAGTCTCAGCAGCAATATCTTGGATACATGATGCACAGCCGTTTACTGGTTAATCATATCCAAAAGCTGCTACGTGTAGTACGTACGAGCAATGCGGTGTTATCAAATAAATGCGGCGGAATAACGTACCTGGTCTGGTACGTATGGCAACATTCATGGAATATGATTTAAGGTTGGCCGTCGGGACGTTGACCTAGCTAAGCTCCCAGAAGCAAACCTCAGGGAACATTGCCATAGGTACAGTAGACCACGAGCAAGCCTCAGGAAACGTTGCTGTAGGTGGATCAGACAACTACCCGTGGAGTACATCTGTCCGTAGCATACGCATTGTGCCGTCTCGATCAGGTGATGGCCAGGCCCACCTCGATCACTCCTCTTTGCTCACCATCAGCTCTCATCTGCTGAGCAAATAAATCATCAATCAACATATCGGCCTGGGGTCGCCGAACAACATCTTCTCTGCTAGAGTTCTCTGCTCTCACAGGCTCACCTAACCGTGGCCTCCGTTTGCCTCAAATCATCTATATAGGCTGTGTCTTCATCGGGTCATCCGAAAGCGAGCCTACGAACGTACACCAGCTTAGAGCTGATACACGCCACATGCCACCTAAAATCAATACAAGTATCAGCAAGCAGCTTCAAAATATGAGTACTGACCCGAAATTCGTCGAACTCACACCTGACGTCCTGAAATATATATATGTACTTTTTTTATGAAATGTTGGAGTGACAGCGTATCATATCCCACAGATTTTTTATTATTATTATATATAGTCTAAAGTTTTTTTGGGGGGAGTAGCCGACTTTCATTCTCGAATGCTGTATTAAAAGTAACATATGAGATAACTAATAATATTCTGTATTCGTACTCCTCCCGATATTAAAGCCGGGGGGGAGAAAAACAAAATAAACCGCCTACCTTACATATGATAGAGAAGTATACTGGAAACTACAGTAATACATTTGTCAAATAGATGTGATGTTAGATCTAGCTCAAAATCCCCCACCTAAAGTAAAAATACCAACACTTACTATTATGATGAACACAAAATACGACCCTTCCTAATAAAAACTCACCCATACAGTATACTGCAAGTACCGACAACGCAGCTTGCAAAGATGAGTGTTGACCTGAAATTCGTCGAACTCACGGCTGACGTCCTTGAAATATTTCTCATGAAATTGAAATCGGGAGTCAGTCTACGCATATACCTACCCCCAACGAATCTCACTTTTTTTACACTCAGCAACCCATCTTCCTAGCCTCGGCAAAACGCTTCTAAGCCGGAGCATGCATCCATACCTCTTGTGTCTTCAGCTAAAACAAACCTACAAACCTATCCGACCATGTCTGTGTCGGTAGACTGACTGCATGGCTACAAGACTACATGTAGAAGGCTATGTATAAGGTTATATTACAAAAAAAAAAATACACTCCAGCTGTGAGATCGAATATTTTGTCGAAACTCATCTTTGCAAGCTGTGTGTGATACTCCGATCGCGCGTATTACGGGTAGTGTGTCCTCATTAAGGATATAGGTCGGCGACTCCCCTTGCAACTACAGTGTAGCTATCAGGGTCAACAGGGTGACGTTAGTCAGTCTGTGCGCGGAAACTATAAAACCCGTTTTTGAGGGGGACAAAATCTGACAGCTGTGGAAGGAAATGCGTAAGTTTATCAAGTGAATCCTGTAAGTCGAATAACCGGTGAGGGGAGGGCGGAGTTTTTAAGGACGTGGGGACCTGATTTTGATCAAAAGGGGGGGCGGGAGGGGGGGAGGGGGGGAGGGACAGGTGGGGCAGCTCAATTTGTGCGTGGAAACTATAAATCCTTCTTGTGGGGGAGGGGGGGGAGAATGTGGGGGGGGGAGGAGCGGGGGAAAGGCTTTAGGTCGCATAGATGTAAGGGTTTGCTATACGCCTGGTGCTAGGTCTAGGCGATGGTGCGGGTGGTGGGGAAGGAGGGGGCGTTGGGGGCAGGAGGGGGGGTGGGAATTGCTATATGTACTACAAGGGCTCCGCATAAATGTCGGCATATGCCGGCACCCATGCCTCGGGTAGGGCAGGGCAACACTTCGACTTGTTCGATCCAGTATTCGATAGAGTAAAAACCGTTACCACACAACACATAGTCTACGCGTGTAGAACGCGAAGTAATGCCAAGAGATTGATATAGACTAACAGTGGACTACTTACTACGTCCGTCGTTTCGTCCGTTTCTCCGTTTCTTGCGTGAATCCGACTCCGAGCTTCATCATACATATTTCGATCGGATAAATCCGAGCCCACGCAGACTTACCCTCTAGTCTGGCCACGAAGAGACGTTTTGAGTGCGTTTCTTGATGTTTCGACTCAACCAAGCATCCAGGGCCAGCAGAGGGATGGCCACATGCTTGCTGCATGTTCTCTACGTAGCCACTGACAGGAGGGAACTGAGCCAGCGTCTGCTACTACGTGCATGATACCATATCTAGATTCGAGGCTCGCAGACCGACTGGGTCTCTCTGTGTGTATAGAGATCGTGGAGAGACTTACTGACTGCATTCTAGGCGTGGAACACGGCGGTGTCACCGCCTTCGTCATTCAATTCCTCGAATGCTATTATAATAATGCTGCTACTTGTTGCTTTAGGCCACTCTCATCTGGCAGATGGAATATTAGGAGTACGCGATAGCACTGAAGTAAGAATTTCAGGCTCGATCGAGTTTTAGACGAAAACAAAACATATAATACCTGGTATGGGCTTTTTGTCTGATCGTTGGTCGCTCGTTGGCCGCGGATCGTACACAAAGTAACCGCCATCTGGGGATGATAGGGTCCATTCCCATAATCATAATCCACCTACATATATACAACTCCGACAACCCGGGAACGAACACGGATATAGCACCAGGATTGATACCTCCCCGCACAGTGTGAAAATCCCCAACCCCACCGGCCGACCGATCTCTTATTGGCTGGGGGTCGTATATTATAGAGCCAGCTCCACCCGGAGACGATAGTGTCCCATCCCCGGTCAAGGAATCATTCAATATATCTAAAAATTAGAAAAACCGGGGAAGAAAACCGAGTTCTCTCCGGTCGACACCGCCCCCCACGTTGTGGAAACCCCAGTTTCACAGGCTAGAATCGCTGATTGGTTCGAGCTCCACAGCGCCGCCCCACCCTAGGAGGATGATAGAGGCTCACCTACCAATGGGGGGCAGTTCCGTCGCACACGGGGGAGATGAGGCCCCATCCCGGGTTCAGAAATCCTCCGAAACTCTACAGCTCCAACAACGCGGGAATTAGAACGATGATCTCCCGGGTCGATACCTCCCCGCACGGCGTGTCAACCCCGACTGCATTGGCCTATCACTCGTGATTGGCTGGTAGGCATTGACCCAATAAGCTCACAATTATTTCGACCGACTCGGCTTTTCTCGCATACTTCTCGCATACGGCATACATTCGCAATGCGAGAGCGCAATTCAACGAGTTATTTGCTGCATGATAGGTCGCACAAAATTGCGATTTTGAGCCCATATCTCAAGCTGGCGTGCCGAGCAAGCACGCTCAAAATGAGGATGACAAACACTTGAACAGCAACAACAGCACCAAGCGCAATATAAATGGACGAATTAGAGCCATTTGTATGCAGGATTCAGGGCCCTCCGGTTATAAGCGCATCCATTTCAAACGAAATCAAACGAAAATGGGGTGTTCAAAGAAAAACGACACAATAATATGTGGAACTAAGACTGGCACTACCCGAGCATAATAATACCCAACTGTGGGAAAAGGTCTGAAATGAGGCCAAAACAGTGCGTATTTGACTCACTGGCATATTGGTCGAATAATCACGGAATACTTGCTTTGCCCGAATAATCACCTTTTTGTCGCTTATGCGGCACCGAAAAAAAATCGTTGAGAATCCCGATTTCATTCGCTTATTGGGTCAATCGGAATACCCCTTTTTCTTATTCTCTGTCTTTTCTTTTCTTCTCATTTTTCCAATTGACTTGCGTCTGACGTGCGTATGCGTAGTGATACGTCCCACGTGTAATATATACGTGGTGGTAGTCTTCTCTGGGTGGCAAGCGGTGTAGTCGGTTTTTTCAGGAGCGAGTATAGTGCGACGAATGTAGCTGTATGGACCTGGCACATCGTGGGTGACGTTCTATTTCACTTTTTATATTTTCCTGGCGGAGGCATGAAATGCGTCAGCTACGATATATGCGTGTGCCACTTTTGGCTTTGTGTTCTCCTGGGGCTTTTCTCCACTCCAGAGTGTGACTGGAGCCTGTTCTGTGACCACGGACTTGATTATGCGAGTTAATAATGTGAGAACAGCAACAACAACAACAACAACTTGTTGGTGTAGCTTGTCTGAAAAGCTGTTGTCGTATGTTATCAGACATTAAACAGCACCAGCAGCACCTCGAAGAGGACCGCAAGTCACAAGATACTCATACATGCTCGCACCGGTGCTACAGGGAGGACAGCGGTGCTACATCGCAGGTCAAACTGCCCGAGCGTGACCAGGCACTCCGCGAGAAGTACGCCTATGTCGAGAAGCGTTGGCTGGGAAGGGCGGGAGCTGCTCACTGCGTACATTCCAGGGTCATCAGCGGTTGTAGGGGGCTCAATACGCCGTAACACAAGAAAACCCCTATTATTTCACTCCTACTACTGCTGTATCGCCGATTACTGACAGACGAGATATTTGTCAAGAAGATTCCTATTTTCTATGATACTGCTATATCGTCGATTGCTGTGGCGCACACGATATATTGTCAAGATCCATATTACTCTGTATCATCAGGTAATTCCTGGCGAACACGAGATGACATTTTGAAGAAGATCCCTATTTTTTTTATTATACTGCCATCAATTGCTGGCGCACACGACGTGTTGACCAGCAACAACAACAGTCAGTAGCCAGCGCAATTCTTGCAATCACACGACAAAGCGTTCGAAGCACTACCTTGAGAAATCACACCTCTACCTTTAAAACTGCATTCATTGTTTGTTTGTGGGGATAAATATACACGGAATTCGTGTGGAATATTCATCATCATGCGGCCCTGAAGATGGATCGTGGATCGTGAACAAACATTTACGGACCGACTCTTTGGAGCTGCGATGAAAAAGACTGGCAAAGCATTGTTTCTCGTGCTGCGATTTTTAAAAGCGACTCCGTTTCGTTGTGTTTATTTTCTTATTTTTACGATGGTCTGGCCTGTTTTGCTGTGTTCTCGTACCCGGCACGCTAGCATTTCACTTGCTTTATACCTTGATTAAATGCGATTGTTTTGGTTTACTCTGTCTCACAGTCCGTGACCAAAAAATAATAAGTTTCACCTCTCTAGGATGAAGAATCAACACGTACACTAGGTGTAATGATATCGTTGGGTAGGGAACGGCCCCCCTCGAAGACAACGCTCGAACAAAGGGATTCGCGCGTGAAAATCGATATCGAAAAGCAATGACACAGCAGTCGTACGACAATAAGCCAAACGCTTCGAGGTGTGACCATGAAAAAAGTGCTGCGGGGACGAAATAAGAAGCCAATTTGGAAATGATGCTAACTTGGAAATACATGTTTTCCCACGTTTTTTTCGTTCAAGCTCTGCACATCGAAGGGTGGCGAAAGGCTGCTCAGAAGGCCGGCAGATGGTTTTGACGAGTAGAGGAGAGAGCCAAGTTGTTCATGCGGAAATGGCATGAGACGGAGAGACGCACAGCTGCAGAGCGTCGCGCAAAGGCCGCGGCAGCGCTATCCACCGTCGGCATCTCTAAGCGGCCGGGGGGAGGGGGGGGGGGAGGGGAGGGGACGGGGGAGGGGAGGAGCGGGGAGAGGGGGAGGGGAGGGGACGGGGGAGGGGAGGAGCGGGAGAGGGGGGAGGGGATTGTTTCTCGTGCTGCGATTTTTAAAAGCGACTCCGTTTCGTTGTGTTTATTTTCTTATTTTTACGATGGTCTGGCCTGTTTTGCTGTGTTCTCGTACCCGGCACGCTAGCATTTCACTTGCTTTATACCTTGATTAAATGCGATTGTTTTGGTTTACTCTGTCTCACAGTCCGTGACCAAAAAATAATAAGTTTCACCTCTCTAGGATGAAGAATCAACACGTACACTAGGTGTAATGATATCGTTGGGTAGGGAACGGCCCCCCCTCGAAGACAACGCTCGAACAAAGGGATTCGCGCGTGAAAATCGATATCGAAAAGCAATGACACAGCAGTCGTACGACAATAAGCCAAACGCTTCGAGGTGTGACCATGAAAAAAGTGCTGCGGGGACGAAATAAGAAGCCAATTTGGAAATGATGCTAACTTGGAAATACATGTTTTCCCACGTTTTTTTCGTTCAAGCTCTGCACATCGAAGGGTGGCGAAAGGCTGCTCAGAAGGCCGGCAGATGGTTTTGACGAGTAGAGGAGAGAGCCAAGTTGTTCATGCGGAAATGGCATGAGACGGAGAGACGCACAGCTGCAGAGCGTCGCGCAAAGGCCGCGGCAGCGCTATCCACCGTCGGCATCTCTAAGCGGCCGGAGGGAGGGGGGGGGGAGGGGAGGGGACGGTGGAGGGGAGGAGCGGGGAGAGGGGAGGGGAGGGGACGGGGGAGGGGAGGAGCGGGAGAGGGGGGAGGGGGGAGGGGGGAGGGGGGGAGGGGGGGAGGGGGGGAGGGGGGGAGGGGGGGAGGGGGGGAGGGGGGGAGGGGGGGAGGGGGGGAGGGGGGGAGGGGGGGAGGGGGGGGGGGGGGAGGGGGGGAGGGGGGAGGGGGGGAGGGGGGAGGGGGGGAGGGGGGGAGGGGGGAGGGGGGGAGGGGGGGAGGGGGGAGGAAGGGAGGGGAAAAGGGGGGAGGTGGGAGGGGGGTGGGGGGAGGGGGGGGGGGGGAGGGGGGGCGTCCTGCCCAAGAGACTAGAGTCTGGGTCTGGCCATCATCGTCTTGACATTTGTGGGCCTTCCAATGGCCGTCACAAGTTAGCGTAAGGCCGTCCTGACTTCTTCGCCTTGTTGCGTTCTCTCCCCAGTGCCATTGATGCACATGATACCCTCTATGAGTCCAATGCCGTCTTTAGTCAGTTCCTACGTAGGCTCTGCTAGTAGGACATTTTTTTCTCTTTTCCTTTCCTTGTTTCCTCTTCTTGTCTTGTCTTTTCTTGCTTTGCTTGTCTTTTTTTTTCTTGCTTTTCCTTGTTCGATTTCTTCTCTTTTCTTTCCTTTCCTTTCCTTCATCTTCTTTTCTTTTGTTTGTTCCTTTTTTCCAATTGACTTGCGTCTGTCGTGCGTATGCGTAGTGATAGGTATTACGTGCAATATACGTGGTAGTCTTTCTTGGGTGGCAAGCGGTATAGTCGGTTTTTCCAGGCGCGAGTAGTGAGACGTATGCACCAGTATGGATCTGGCACATCGTAGGCTGACTCCCGATTTCACTTTGTATATGTTTCTGGCGGAGGCATGAATTGCGTCAGCTGTGATATGCGTGTACCACCTTTGGTTTGTTTGTTTGTTTGTTTTTCCCGGGGTATTCCTCAGCTCCAGAGTAACTGGAGCCTGTCCTGTGACCACGAACATGATTATGCGAGTTAATGTTAGAATAACAACAATAATGCCAAGATCCAAGAATAGCTCGGGCGTATACCGCCCAAAATACAAAAAATTGAGCACTTCTCGCTTGTCTCGCTCAGCCCACATACCCGATCCCGTCCAGGCGCGGAACAGATAAGGCAGGGCGAGGGGCGTTTGAGCCGCCCCCCGAAGCCGGCGCTCGAACGAAGCGATTTGCCCGAGAAATTCCAGTTTCGAGAATCCCATACTGAGGCCGAGACGACAAAAACTCCCGATCAAATCCCTGTCCTATCAAAAACACGAATCATGCCGCCACCCACGCGGAGCCCTTGTATTCACGTATATATATATAATATTATAAAAAAAAAAATACATTCCAGCTGTGAACTCGAAGATTTCGTCGAAACTCATATTTGCAAGCTGTGTGTGATACTCCGATCGCGCGTATTACTGGGTGTGTGTCCTCATTAAGGATATAGGTCGGCGACTCCCCTTGGAACTACAGCAGTGTAGCTATCGGGGTCAACAGGGTGATGTTAGTCAGTCTGTGCGCGGAAACTACAAAACCCGTTTTTGAGGGAGACAAAATCTGACAGCTGTGAAAGGAAATGCATCAGTTTATCATGTGTATGCTGTAAGTTGTATATCCGCTGAGGGGAGAGCGGAGTTTTTAAGGGCGTGGGGGCATGGGTTTGAACAAGAGGGAGAGCGGGGGGGGGGGGGGGGAGTTAATCTGTGCGCGGAAACTATAAATCCTTTAAGAGGACAAATCGGACGGTTGTGGAAGGAATGCATCAGTTTATCATGTATATCCTGGTAACTCGTACATATAGACTACGAGTAGTCTATATGTTGATCTGTTTCTTGCGTTAATACAGTAGTAATTTATTATTTTTTGCACTTTACTTAGGGTTATTTTTTGTTTTATGATACGAAGTGGTTTATTTGTATTACGTTCCTTATTATGATATCAGTGACGCTGACGTCACATTTTCTATGGTTGAGATGAAGCGACGGGTCCGACTCATGCGGGCATGCCACAAGCGGTTCAGTCCAACAGTCTGGATCCAGAGCTATTCGATATGACGACCACCCGGCTCAGGTTGTGAAGGTCCGCCTGCGGAATACCGAGATGATTGAGACCCCGCTGTATGGGTGTGTTACGTAGTAGACCCTCAACGCGCGACTCACTATATGACGGGCCCCGAAAGGCTCACCTCGAGCCCTTCGGCGAGCCCTTGGTTTCCAGCGTCGTGCGGACCACGCCAACCTCTCGAGCGCCAAGGCCCTCATCCCAAGCAGACGAAACGCGAGGGCATCGCAACGACGACGCGGAAACGGCGGCTCTTCGCTGGGGCAATGGTATACGGCAAAAAAGGGGGCGATTACATCCGGTCGGATCATGTTTGCGCACATCGCCGGTGGAAAAAACCCGGGACCATGTGGGCCATCGAATAACTAGCTGGCTCAGAACGCTGAGAGACGACCTCGCCGTTTTTCGACCCACCAAAGGTTCCACGTAAGATTCCCCACGTTAGTTTGTGGAGTTGAAACTGTAGTACTTACCATGGCTCGCTTTACGGCAGACAAGTGGTATCGGGGGATCCTCGAAGCGGTCGGACGGTTCATGGCCAGGTGACACGTCGAGGAGGAAAAAGAAGAGCTCTGAGGGCTACGCAGCCCGGATGCGTGACGCACAAAGCCGAAAGGGGCGTGGGGGGAGTAGGGAAACCGCTGATGTAGTATGTAGTGACATGTTGTTGTTAAAGAGAGCAAGAAGGAGACGGCCGACAGCATAGCAAGGCACCATTCCACCAGGCCCACTTAAGTCTTGCAGGTACAGAACCTGTCTAGCTAAGGTAATAATCTCAATCTATGCTGTCACTTTCTTGTGTTCGTTCTTGTCCTCGTTATTTGGATAGCCTGATCCACCCCCCTCCGGAGTAAAAAAGGTGTCGCCAGTCGATACTGCGGTACTATATATAAGGGTTTTATAGTTTCCGCGCACAGACTGACTAAAATCATCCTGTTGACCCTGATAGCTACAATGTAGTTGTAAGGGGAGTCGCCGACCTATATCCTTAATGAGGACACACAACTCGTAATGCGCGCGATCGGAGTATCACACACAGCTTGCAAAGATGAGTTTCGACGAAATCTTCGATCTCACAGCTGGAGTGTATTTTCATTTTTTATAATATATATACCACCACCGGGTATGTGGGTTTTTTCGCTGAACCGGCTCTCCCCCCTTTTTTTGCCGTATCATCCCGTTTTCCCCTTTCTTCGTCCTTTTATTTAATTGTTTTGCAAGCCCTTTTTTTGTTTGCTTTTTTTGTCCTCTTTGATCTGTTTTCGTTTTCGGTACCCTTGGGGGCTATTGAGTTTGGTTCCTTGGATTTGTTGCAATAATGTTATAAGGCTTAGTTTATTTGGGTAGCTATCATCGGTTAACCCTTTGCAAGTGGTCAAACGGACTAGTACCACGCACTAATACCTTAACAATAATACGTTTAAAAGTCCGACCCAAGCAAGGGAGAATCGAACTCCAGAACCAACTCTTCTGGCGGCATATTCGAGGATAACACTCCTTCTACTATTAATAGCGTAGTAGACGCGTTCTACGATAGAGGTATACCTTTTTTTGGCGATTTTTTTTTTTCTGAATGACGGGGCTCCTTAACCCAAAGTCGTCGGAAAATACGCCCCCTTAATTTTTTTTTTTGCATGATGATTCTCGTCGTGTAGTAAGGCCATGGGAATTTTTCATCCGCGTGGTAAAGCAGGTTTGTTTTTCTCCAAATCAGTTTTTTGGGTTAGTAAGAAGGAGATGTCTTAAGCGCCCCAAGGTGAGGAACCTCGCACAAAAAAAAAAGTGGTTGCACCTCTACCGTAGGTGGCACGCGTCAGAGAAAAAAAGCGACTTTTTTTCTGAGTGACGCGTGCTACGTACGGTAGAGGTGCACCACTTTTTTTCTGAGGTTCCCAATAAATAGTGGTGCACACCCAATATGCTGGTGGTGTGGTGGTGTGGTCGGGTTGCGCGAACAAAAAACGCCTTCATCGAAGTCATCACGCTTCGTTCGTTCGGGTGAGATATTGACCTCTTCTCTTCCTCACGTTGGGGGCTCAGAAATTTTTAGAATCTGCTGCCCCCCCCTGGCGTGGGATTCATCACACACGGTAGGTAGGGGTTGCACTGTTTGCGCCAAAAAAAGGCATACCTCAGAAAAAAGTGGTGCACCTCTACCGTACGTAGCACGCGTCAACGTACGGTAGAGGTGCGCCACTTTTTTTTCTGAGGTGACGCGTGCTATGTACGGTGTAGAGGTGCACCACTCTTTTTTTCTGAGGTTTTACAATTTGGGGGCCTCAGAACACCTCTCCCCACCAAAAACTGATTTTGCGGGGAAAACTAAAACGGCTCTACCGGAAATGAAAAATCCCGTGGCCTATGAAGGTGTGCACAACGAGAAATCACCATTGCAAACAAAAAAGACCTAGATTTCCAACGATTTGGGGTTAAGGCGAGCATCGTCGCCGTTCAGAAACCGTTTTATCCGACGAAAAGTGCTATTATTATACCTCTATCGTCGCATGCGTACAGCACGTAGTAGAACACCGGGGCGATGTTATAGAGTGCGCCCACTGACGAAGGGGGTGCATGCAGCATCAGTCCCTGAGCCCCTCACATGAGGAGCTCAGTTACATGTCACCCGAAAACATGAATTCGAAGGCATTCGTTCGCGCAGCTCAAACCGACGAAGCTTCTGTGCCTTAGTCCTAAGAAAATGCGTACTACTATTTGTGAAATTTCTTCACTGACCGGTAGTTCCTCATGTGGGGAGCCCAATCGGACATAAGGTATACCTTTTTTTGGCGTAAACAGTGCAACCCCTACCTACCGTGGGATGAATCCCACGCCAGGGGGGTGCAGCAGATTCCAAGAAATTTCTGAGCCCCTATCGTGAGAAAGAGAAGCGAGGTCAACATCTCACCCGAACGAACGCAGCGTGATGACTTCGAAGAAGGCGTTTTTTGTTCGCGCAACCCGACCACACGACGACCACACGAGCACACCACCACCAGCATTTATTTATTTGCGCAGATCCTTCATTAATTTATACATATACGCACTCACTCACTCGTAAAATCGTCATACTAACCGCGAGGATATAGTTCCACACTACTAATACTTGTCAATCGAGGAGCTCAACCGGCTAGAAAAAAAAACTTTTGGTCCAACACGTGCGACCCCTACAACATATAATTTTATTATTTATTTACGTATTTATTTTCGTCCCATTTATTATTAGTCTATATTCATTATCCTTGCACTACACTACTCTCCTGCTCCCTCCCAGTCAGAGCAGCAACTCAGATCCGGGGTCACATAGCGGGCCCTCCTTCTCTCCCCGCTCCCCACTATTAATAAGGTACGTGCCTTCATTTTTATCGCAAGGAGAGTTCGGCACTTTCTTCCCTCTCGTCGACTCGCGTCTCGAATTGTCCATCTACATCTATCTATCTATGCAGTCTGTTATGACACGTATCCCATTCACCATCATCATCAGCAGCAGCATAACACCCCCGCCCCCAGTCCTTCGGCTTCTTCCACAAAACAGAACCATTGGATCATACCAGTAACCGGTCGCCCCGGTGGTCTAGACTATCAATGGGTGTTTATACCCTCGAATGCTACTATTAATATACTACTACTAGTATTAATATTATTACCAGGAGAAGGGTTGGTTCTGGGCTTCGTAATCAACGCGTGCGGGTCGGACTTTTTGAGCGTATTTGAAAAAACTAAAAATAAAAAGCACCAACTAACTAACTGCTGAGAGCGCCCAGCAGCAGCTCAGAGCGTGGTGGGCAGGCGCCAGTCGATGCGAGTCGACGAGGGAAGAAAAAAGGGCTGAATGAAGTATTCTCGCGATAAAAATGGAGGCACGTACCGTAGTGGGGAGGGAGGACGAGGGCCCGCTATGTGACCACGGATCTCAGTTACTACTGGGAGTGAGCGGGAGAAAGAGAAAGAAAAGGAGCGAAGATAATACAGTAAATGGGACGGACAGCAAAGCGAAAACAAAAAAAGTGCGCATCTTGCTGTGTTCGTTCGCAATGTGTACCTCTGTCTCGTTGTTTGAAACCACAGAGCTCTGTAACGGAGTGCCCTCCGTAGAAGGATAGTTTATAGATTCGACGCGAAACCATGTCATGATTGAGGTGAAACCACGTGATATTAGATGTCACACTCACGTCAAGGCCATCATAGATGACCTCGTCTCTCTAGGCAGTAGGACGAGGAATCAGCACGGCCACAACCACTACTGGTTGTGCTCGATGTAGACGGGTGGAAAGGTCTCAGTTTAAGGTCAAGAGCACGCGACAAGAAAGAGATGATTTGCTATATAGGCTTGGCCATGCAAAGCCAGCCGCAATGAGCACGCGGGCAAAAAACAAAAATTTGCGAGCTCCAGCACACCAGACTACATTATTGGCAGTAGGAAAAGAACAAAAAAATACACCAGGGTACTTCGAAGTATAACAAGAAGAAAGAGGAAAAAAAAAAAAAAAAAAAACTGGAAATAATAGAAGACAGGGAAAACGGACGGCGCGGACAAAGATGAAAAACGAAGAGCAGAACATACAGCCAGATTAAATAGACGTCGTTGCAAACTAACGTTGTTTGTTCATTAGCAGTGTAACTTTTTTTTTTTATCCTCCGGCGGATGGGGAAAAATAAAGCTTTAGCTCACCACAGTGTAACGTCAACACACAGAGAAGAGTGGTTGCTCGGGGTGTGTAATCTGCACGATGAAAACCCTGCACACAGAGTAACTGCGTGTGATCTGCACGACGAGGAGACCCTGCTGGCTAAGAATGGTGGGGATCTTCGAACCCCGGCAAAAAACCATTTAACAGGTAGCTCATTGCTTTCCTACTTCGTTCGCTGGAATATCGCAGAGGAGGTTCAAGGCGTGGTGTGCTGAGTTGGGCGGGTAAGAAACCGGTTGACATGTCTGGAAACCTTCTTTTTTTGCCGTTATTCTTACTAGTAGCCCGGTAAACTAACAGCCCTATTCTACACGTGGTAGTAGTAGTAGTAGTAGTCTACTGGTAGGTGTTGTGCTAGTAGTATATATGTATTTTCGCTTTTAGCCCGCGCGTGCTCATTGCGGTTGGCATTGATTGTTTGATTGGATGATCAAAGAATCACCTTTGCCGCTGTATTTGCAATTTTTGCAATCGCATCTCTGTTTCCTCGTAGTTTGTGGCTACAGAGAGAGCTCTTCAGCACCGCTTTTAGGGAGACACGTGCTACGATAGAAGTTTCCTCGATCTGTGAGCTTAACCCTTTTACAACTGGAAACCCGTTTTGGGGGACAAAATTACTTGGATTTAGTATAGAGGAAGGGGTTCGGGGGCTCTAAAGGGGTTAAGACCTTGCTGCTCCCAAAAACTGATCTCGGAAAAAATCAAAACTGCTGTGCCGCCGGAAAAACAAATGCCATATGTGGCCTAGGTACACAACAAGAACCACGCCCAAAAAATTGGCCTATTATTTATTTTTTTCCCGACGATTTTAGCCCCGTCATTCAGTAAAAAAAACATTTTTGCCAAAAAAAGGTATACCTTCATACCTATATCGTGGCACGAGTCGTTGGGTTTCAACACCGGCGGAACGTAGGGGTGCAGCGGGGAAGTTTCTGAGCTCCTTAACCATGATGATGATTGATGTGAGCTGGATATATCACCCGAATCATGAACTGACTTCGAAGGCATTCGCTCGCGCAATTCAGTCAACCCTTACCTAGTAGTACAGGTGTGCGCTAGCTAGTCCTAACACACGTGGTGTGCTCGTAAAATCATCAGACTCACCGGTGGTTGGGTATTGTAGTTCCTGCAGCACTTCTTGATGAGGAGCTCAACCGGCCAGAAGGCGTTTTTTTGTCCAAAAAATTGCAACTCCTTCTATTATACCGTGAGGGATGACTCTCACGGACACTGACTCTTTGAGCGCTGTGGATGGACTCTGTGGATGTATGTCGATTGGTGGACGAAAAAAAATAGTTTGATTGTAGTGTGAAGACCACACACTTTCACACACAAGTCAACGCATTGATTGTTAAAACATGAAAATGAGATCGTGTATTATTGGCAAACTTTTTCGATTAAATCTCGAAAAGAAACGAAGAAGAGCTGCTTTTGCTGCTGAGCTGTGCTGTGTGTGGGAATGCTGAATCCCTTTATCTCTGTACAGCCAGCTAGCGTGCGATACAAGAAAAAAAAAAGGCACATTCATTCATGGCATATAAATATGTGTGAGTGCCTCTCTCTGTTGTGGGGGGAGAGGGGAACATGACATCTATCTATCTATCTATCTCTACCCTTGACCACGCGGCTTTTTCTTGCTGCCGGAGGAGGTCTTCGAGCGGTGAGTGTGAAGGTGTCGTGGTGCCGGAAGGTGGGAGGTGAAACGAATGCGGGACGACCCCGGGGGGGAAGGACGGGTACTCACTACTTAGTTGCTTATGTTATAAGGCTTAGTTTGGGTAAGCTATTGGTTAACCTTTTGCATGTAAGTGGTCAAACAGATTAATGCCCCACTATCTAGTAACCTTAACAAATGGCGTCGTAGGCAGGACCATGGGGTTTCGGGGGTCGTGGGTTCGAATCCCACCATCCACCACGAGTAAACTTTTTCAGACTTTCCCCATCCATGTCAAACTTGAAAAAGACTTTCCCCGGTATCCCTTCAGGAAATGAAACGGCTTGGATAAGTGACAGGTCCGCCCGTATATCCGGCCGACCTGCTATCCCGCCGTTTCAGGAGGGGGGAGTGTTATAAGGCTTAAGTGTGGGTAAGCGTATTGGTTGACCTTTTGCAAGTGGTCAAACGGACTAATGCCCCACAAATACCTTAAAACTTACCCTCCTGCCAGTATTATCATGAATCTTGGTATTACTAGCATTCAACATGCACCCTTTTCGAGACGGAGCAGGGCGCGCGGGGAGGGGTGCACACACACACCCCTTGGGGGGAGGGGGGGGGTAGTAGGTAATGCCTCACATTAATAAATGAACTGATGATGATGATGTGAGATGTTTTCCCATCCATCCATTTACTTCCAGCACAACCAGTGTAGACTATTGCTCGTGCATGCATGGCCTTTTTTTGAAGAACATCAATCAGCCCTCGCATCCTCCTACAAAGCCGAGACGGAGCACGTCGGGTTTTCGTCGATAGGGCGGAATCCGTTTGCACCGAGCGCGGAGCGCTGTCATTTTGTTTTGTTCATTACGCGATTCGCGCATAATATGCCATCACGTGGAGGGGGGGACAAGGTAAAAAAAGGTTATGACAAAACACCAGGAATTGAATGCTCATCATCATGGATGTGCATGACGCAAGTGAATACGCACGGTAGATAGATGCGCATATAAATTATCGCTGCCAAAAGAAGTATGCCTAACGAACTGAACGTAATTGAGCGCGGGTGCGTCAATCGTTCCTTTCAAAACGCTGACGATTTGCACTTCTCCCCCTCGTGCTCAATGGTGGTGTCATTGCATGACCACATCCCATCGCTTGTTGTATTTTGCAAGATGTATCTCTGTCTTATAATTAGCAACCTCAGAGAGCCCCACATCGGCACGGTAAAATCACGTCAATCGATAGGGTGTAACCATGTAAACACTGACGATTCGCACTTCTTCTCCTCGTGCTCAATGGTGGTGACATTGCGTGACCGCATCACCTCGCTCGTTGTATTTTGCAATATGTATCTCTGTCTTGTAATTAGCGACCTCAGAGCCCCACATCGGCACGGTGAAATCATGGTAACTACATGGTTACAACTATCGATTGAAATGTTCTTGCGATCCAAGTACAATAACACACCCCGAAGCTACAACACATTGTATACCACACCTAACATCAAATCTGCTAGTAGAACAATAAACAATACCAGGCAGGTAATATAAATTGATAATGCATTCCTTCTACAACCGTCAGATTTGTCCCCTTGAAGGATTTTTATAATTTCCGCGCACATATATATTGAGTTGTCCCGCCCGGTCCCCCCCCCCCCCCCCGATCCCTCTTTTGTTCAAACGCCCCACCTAAAATCAAATTATGACAGAGAAAGAAACACTACTACCAGGCAGCTGCTATCACCTCATGATCTTTCTAGCCATCCATGCCGTAGCTCCAATTCACCCCCCCGTCCCCGTCCCTAACCCCCTTCCCCCCCCTTTTGTCCTTTTTTTTTTTCCCCGCTCCCTCTTGTTCAAACACCCCACCTAAGATCAAAATATGCTACAGTGTTAAACACTACCAGGCAGTTAATATCACTTCATTATATTTGTAGCCATCCATGCCGTACGTAGCTCCCATTCACCCCCCCCAAAAAAAAAAAAAAAAAACGCCCCCTCCTTCCCCACCACACCCGAACCACCGCCTAGACCTAGCACCACGTGTATAGCCAGTCCCTACATCTATTCGACCAAATAAAGCTGTGTGTTGGAAAATCCTCTCCCCCCCCCACCCCTTCGAACACTCCGCCCTCTCCTCACTGGTTGTACGACTTACAGCATACACTTACTTGATGAACTGATGATGATGCATTTCCTTCCACATCTGTCAGATTTTGTCCCCCTCAAAAACGGGTTTTATACTTTCCGCGCACAGATTGATTGGCATCACCCTGTTGACCCTGGTACAAGCTACACTGTAGCTGTAAGGGGAGTCGCCGACCTATATCCTTAACGAGGACGCACAACTCGTAATACGCGCGATCGGAGTATCACACACAGCTTGCAAAGATAAGTTTCGACGAAATCTTCGATCTCACAGATTCTGGAGTGTATTTTTATTTTCAAAATATTATATTTATCACAACATAACAACATAATCACTCACATTCGGATCACTTCCGTGTTTGTGAGAGGCAGCATCTATCTATCCATCTCGGCGATTGCGCGGTATGTCACACCGGTCGGTGTACATTCACATATTATGTATGTACTTGTACCGGTATATATATGCGAAGTACATTTTAGGTGCGGGACAAAGTGCACACAGACAGGGTGATATATTTTTTTGATATTTTTTCTACAGAGCAGTCGGTCAGTGCTGCCGCAGTCCTTTACCCAGCGGTTAATTCCCGCCTTCACCATCAACCAGTGTAAGGTTATTGGGCGGGGACACAGAGCGCCCCCTGCTGGTCTGCCAATTGAGCAGGTCCTCGGAGGGTACTCACTTTCGTTGCCTTCGTAGAGACGTAGCTTTATTCGATTCCACCGGAGCCCCGGATGGCTTCTGAGATCGGAGGCACGTGCGCCTCCGACCTATTTCCTAAAATTCACCGAATATAAAACGCCAACCTTGTCATACGAAACCCATCCAAACGATCTCAGATTCGGAAAATTACAGGCTTTTCGAGGCCGAATATTAACACTAGCCCACCCTGATGAGTCGCACATGCAGAAATATGGGAGATTCGGGGAAACTCCGGTTCTACGAACTAGACCATGAGTCGAAGATGCGGCTCCTCAAAACCCACTCCCACACCTCTAACGGTCTGGCTATGGAGCCAGGAACACGCGAAGAAAAACAGTTGAAGGAAACGCAGACCGTACAACAAGGCAAAACTCACCCATCAAAAACCTGCCGCGTACCGCCGGGAGAAAAGGCTCTAGAACCTGCCACATACCGCCGGTGTGGCGGGGGGGGGCAGGAAAGGCTCTACGGCAAATCAGTCACAGAAAATATACTATGGCGAGGCGAGCCCTCGTAAATATGGACGGGAACACAGGCACTAATGTAAGGGAGAAGTCATGCCAAAAACCTTCCGCGGACCGTTGACATGGCGGGGGTTAGATGGGGAAACGACAAATACCCGGGATGAAAGGTGATACCACCTACAGCCCCACGAGGGGAAGGAGTGTTTAGCCGAAACAAGTAGAACAAACACAAGACACAAAAAAAAGATAACACACAGTCACATGTATAGCCCTGTATCACGTTATGCGCGAACAGGGTACCCTGGTCGCCCCCCGGCTCTGGGCTTAGGAGGGCGTCGGCAGGGCGAAATTGGACAAACAAAAAAAACCGGCGGTCCTGCGCCTCAGATAGGGGCGTGAACACTCGGACCCTGGCCCGGCATAGGTCGGGGGGGGCTGCCAGCACGACTAAGAAAAAGATGGTTAGAACCGCCCCACACCCAGTAAAAAAAATAAAGGCTCGAAACACCACGTGCAACCCAAAGGCAAAAACTCCAAACCCCCTAACCCAGGAAAAAAAGTGTGGAATTATCGAAGGGCGGCGGTGGCTTGAAAGGCAACTGGCCACGGTCGCGCCTCGAGATTCATCTACGTTACGTTGGATCCCCCGAAGAAACGCGCTGGCGATGTGAACTTGCAGGCGCCAAGAGCCTCTTACGGCCCCCGTCGAAGTCGTGTAGCGCGCCGGGGGAAGAGGAAGTTTAATCGGTCCCGGGTCGTCCAGAAAGCGGACCAGGTATACCTTGTCCTCAGTATTGCTCGCGCTGATTTTTCCAATCCACCATACGCTATCGTCTCCCTTGTACCAAAAGTGGGCTCCCTTAGGGAGTACTGTGTCGAGGTAGCGACGGTGCTAATCGGCGCGGGGAACACAGGCGTAGCTCGGCGCTAGAAAACGTTCCCCGTCGTTGCGGGAGAGCTCGCGCTGTGCCACCCCGATCCGCATTCGGCGGTAGAGGCCGTTGGTTTGGTGGTGCTGGTCCGGGATTCCGGCCCAATAACGCAAGATGTGGGAGCGGGAGAGGTGAAGGTCCATTTCCCGCTCCCAGGAGGGTTCGGAGAGTCCCGCCCAATGCGTCTTGTATAGCCCCGCGATGACGCCACCTCGCCCCCGTACCGACTGATGACCAGTGATCTGCTCTACCTCCAGCCGTTGGAGGGGGGTCGAAACGTCGTCTTGGGTGAGGTGGTACGGCGGGGACTTCTTGGAAAATTTGTTGAGCACGTACTGCGTCAGCCCCGCCGGTAGGTATTTGGGCATGTCCCCGCTGTCGAGGGGGTTGGCACAGGGTTTGCAGTGCTCGATGGCCACACACCGACGAGCGTCCAAACCGGGCAGGTCGGAAGGGAGATCCAAATAAAGGAGGTTGCTCCCGAGCGGCGAACCGTCCGGGGTCTCGTCGGCGGAGCAGGGACCGATTGCCAGGATCTTGTACGGGCCTGTCCAGTTAAGCGCGAGTTTGGCCTTGAGTACCTTGGCGTCGGTGTTCGCCTTCTCACCCTGGCGGATGGTAGAGGCAGAATTGTACACCCATGCCCAACCGCCCACAGCGAAGTTAGGTGCTGGACGCAGCGCGTCGGCGAGGGCGGAGTTTCTGCGGTCGACACGGGAAACGGTGAGGGCGTGGTGTGCGCGGACAAGGTCGTTCGCGCGCTTTTGCCGGTCGGTGGCCAAGTTGCAATAGGCCAGGTGGTCACGGGCCAGACTCTGGTGTCCCACTACACCAGTGCGGTCGAAAATCGTCAGGGGGAGCCGTAGGAGTCTGCCCATGTGGACCTCATTGGGCGCCAGACCTGTCGCCGCGCTGACGGAATTGTTGTAAGCGAATTCTACGTGGGGCAGATGCACGTCCCAATCGTCTTGTCGCTCTTTGACCACCATAGCCTGCATTTGAGCCATAGTGTGGTTTACCCGCTCAACGCCCCCGTTACAGTTGGGATGATAGGAACTTGTAGCAAGCTTGTGCACACCCAACAGCTGATATACAGCTTGTGAAATCTTGGAGCAGAACTGCAGTCCGTTGTCCGAGAGTATGGTGCGCGGGCACCCCCACAAGGGGATGTATTGGTTCACCACGATATTGGCTGTACCCTCCGCGGTGAACTCAGTGGCAGTGACGTAGAACATGTCGGCCCGACGACTGAAGCGATCGGTGAACAGCAGGATGTAGGTGTTGCCTCGTGGTGTGACCGGAAGGGTGTCGAAGTAGTAAACACTGACGGCGACACCCGGAGCTTCCGGTAGAGGCATTGAGATGATTGGCCAGCGGACAGTCAGCCGTAGGGTTTTCCGCGCTTGGCACTTCAAGCAGTGGCGAAGCCACCACCGGGTGCACACATTCATGCCAATCCACCAATAAAACCGCTCCAGCATGCGCAACGGGCGCGTGGTGCCAAGGTGACAAGAGACCGTCCAGTGACAAGCTTGCATGATCCAAGGGCGCATGAGCAGGGGAACGTAGATGCGAAGTGGCTCGTCGTTTAGCAAGCAAGCAGCTCGCCCCACACAGTTGATTTTTTCAGAGCTTGTTGGCGGCAGTGTCGGGTTACGGACGAGTAGGACGATGTCCTCGTCGGTTGTATGTAGTCAACCCTTACCCGCCAGCTCCTTGATGTCTGAGAGGGATGAACGCTCGTGCGAGGGATAGCACGCCAAAAAGTCGGGTGGCAGGACCGATGGCCGGCCGATAGAGACGTAGTGCATCGTAGCGTGGCACGTCCGCTCAGCGTGCTGGTCTCGCTTCCAATCGGCATGTGAATAACGCGCGACGGAAACGGCGAACCGCAATTCAGCAGCGTCGCCGAGGGCGTCCGACCTTGTATGTGCAGTCGGCGTGTCACCAGGAGAAGGCGTGAGCCGTAAGAGAGGAGTTCCTATATAGGCTCTGCGTGGTCGTGGTCGGACGGAAGTGGTACCGTGCGGGCCGGCGAGTCGGCAAGAGCAGGGGTCGCGGCGACGGGCGGAGCCGGCCGCGGCCGTGGGACTCGCAGCGGGGTTCTTGTACCTCGTCCGGAAGATGGCCGAGGGCCCCGCCGGGCCCGAATCCATAATCTACAGCGGGGGTGCATTACCCGTTGCTGTCGCTGTTCGTCGGCGCATCATCGACGACTTAGGGGCTGGAGTGCCAAGCAAGGCGGAGACGGACACAGTCGAACCGGTGGTCGCGGCGGGGGCCGTCTCCTGTGTAGAACTCCGGGATATATAAGTCGGCTGTTCGATGGGCGTCGCAGAACCCCGGGATAGATAAGTCGGCCGTGCGATGGGCGTCGCTGCAGCCAAAGCTTCTGCGGAGCCCGTGCCGCCCTCGATGGGTATGGCAAAAACCGAAGCGAAAACGGTGTCATTGGCAGGCGAAATCGACCCACGGCCGGTACAGCCTTTGGTAGTGGCGACGGAGGCAGAAACACGAGCGACGAATCTCCCCGGGGAAGCAGAAAAGCCGCCAATCCCTATACGTGGCTCGTGTGTGCGAAAATCATGCAATGCGGTAGAGGTGAGAGGGAGCCCACCCAAGGCACCATGTTCAGTGCGGGGCACGAGCCCACCCAAGACAGTGCTTTCGGCGAGGGGTTCGAGTCCACCCAAATCAGTGCTTTCGGTGTGGGGCACGATCTATTTCCTACCTTCCCCGAATATAAAACACCAACCTTATCATACGAAACCCATTCGAATGATCTCAAATTCGGATAATTACAGGTCTTTCGAGGCCGTATCTTAACACCAGCCAATAATGTATAATTTTTGAGCTTCAACTATTCAATTGATTGTACTCACAGCCGACGTTTTTCAATTTTCCGTAAAAGTTAAGTTCACGTTTTTCAATTTTTATTAAAACACCATATTATCTCATAAATGAAGCACATATCTAATGTACCACGCAGCTTGCAAAGTTGAGTTTAAACCATTCAATCGATTGTACTCACAGCTGACGTTTTTCATTTTTTTTGTAAATGAAGCAAGAAGAGGTGGCGAATACTGTCGGAGTATCACACACACAGCTTGCAAAGATGACAAACCTTCGATCTCACAGCTGGACGAGGAGTGCATTTAAATTTTTGATAATAATACCTGCTAGCCGGCAGTAGCAGCAGCAGCACTGGTGTATACCACGGGGCAGAGGGTACATCATCATACCCCTGGTACAGAGTATTTGTTGGTTTGATACCCCTGGTACAGAGTATTTGTTGGTTTGATGGTCCAAGTAGCAAGTTGCTGCGCCGATATACATTATGAAAATAAAAATACAAATACACTCCAGCTGTGCGATCGAAGATTTCGTCGATACTCATCTTTTCAAGCTGTGTGATACTCCGATCGCGCGTATTACGGGTTGTGTGTCCTCATTAAGGATATAGGTCGGCGACTCCCCTTGCAACTACAGCAGTGTAGCTATCGGGGTCAACAGGGTGATGTTAGTCAGTCTGTGCGCGGAAACTATAAAACCCGTTTTTGAGGGAGACAAAATCTGACAGCTGTGAAAGGAAATGCATCAGTTTATCAAGCGTATGCTGTAAGTTGTATAACCGGTGAGGGGAGAGCGGAGTTTTTAAGGGCGTGGGGGCATGGGTTTGAACAATAGAGAGCGGGGGGGGGGGGGGCGATGGGCGGGGCAACTCAAAAAGTGCGTGGAAACTATAAATCCTTCAAGGGGATAAATCTGACGGTTTTGGAAGGAATGCACCAGCTTATTTTGTATCTCTTGTAAGTTGTTCAACCAGTGAGGAGAGGGCGGAGTGTTCGAGGGGGTGGGGGGGGGGGGGTGGGGGGGGGGGGGTGGGGGGCAATAATAGGGTTTTTAACAGCTTCAGGTCGCATATATGTAGGGGTTTGCTATACGCGTGATGCTAGGTCTAGGCGATGGTGCGGGTGGTGGGGAAGGAGGGGGCGTTGGGGGGGGGGGGGGGATGAATTGGAGCAGCGGCCTGGATGGCTCTAGAAAGATAATGAGGTGATTTTCGATGTTAGGTGGGGCGTTTGAGCAAGAAAGCGGGGGAAAAAAAGGGAGGCGGGGGGGGGAAAGGGGGGGGGGATGGGGGTGTTGGGGGGGAGGAAGGATTTTCAACAGCTTTAGGTCGCGTATATGTAGGGGCTTGCTGTACGCGTGGTGCTAGGTCTAGGCGATCGTGCGGGTGGTAGGGAAGGAGGTGGTGTTGGGGGGGGGGGGGCGTTGGGGGGGGTGGGGGGGCGATAAATTAAAGCTACGTCATGGATGGCTCGAAAGATAATGACGTAATATCAATTGCGTATATATACAACAGCTTTCTTCGAGGACGTCGTACCGTTAGGGATGTATGACTACGTTGAGTTGGGCGCGGGTACGTGTGTGGCAGGGAGAATTTGATTGGCAACAAGCGAAACAACAGTATTGTAACAACAGCAGGGAACATAAAGTTCCAGGCATGGGCAACAGATCTACAGCAGTACCAGGTACCTACAAGAGAACCCGAAAGGCCCCACCACCTGCAACAACCTATTGTTGCTTGTTGTGTCCCCCCATGCACAAGCAGGTTCCAGCAGAAGATATCTGTGGTCTGCTGTGGCCCGAACTTCTTGCTGTGGGAATTAGATCGCTTGTTGTTCTTCTCACATTTTAAATTAACCTCGCTTTGTCAGTTGTAGATTTTATAAAAATTCAAAACGTCAGCTGTGAGTACGACCGATTGAATGGTTGAAACTCAAGTTTGCAAGCTGCCAACTTGTACGAGGAGATCATGGAGACCAGATTTTCCTAAATTGTGTCAAGTTAGATCGTAAATATAAGAAGTATTAAATTTACAAAAAATATATCATATTTCCCTTATATTTAAGTATAAAAGGTCGGCGTAGTAAAAACGCTGAAAAGACTGTCCTTCTTGGCCAATCAGAAGGGCCCATTAATTGTCAACCATTTTATTTTGTGCCATGTCCTCCCGTCCCATAATTTTCTCCTTCAGAAAGTTCGGAATTCCAATACTAAAACCCGGTCATTTATGTGCAGAAAATTTGAAAAAGTATGGTGCGGGAAAAGTGCGTCAAAAAGTTGGAGTAATAATTGGCTTGTATCCAGTATAGTTGGTTCAAAACCTACGTACTAGGTACACAACACAACCCTAGGTTCGTATCCATCCCCCCTGCTTAGCAAGTGGACTAGCCTCCACTAGAGAACGCCTTGTCTACTCTACCCCGGATCAACACCACCTGGGACACCTGCGGGCGCTACGTGTGTAGCCAGCTGTAGGTAGAGTGCTTGGGTTCCTCAGATATCATATCTGCGCGCTGTGAGACAAGAAGGCAGCAGCCGCTGCTGTGTGGTGTGGGTGTGTGTGTTCGCAGAATACCACACGAAACGATATGTTGTTTGGAGAACGAGGGGGAGAGAGAGGGCCATTGCAGCGAAGGGTGTTGTTCGGCACGGGAAAAAAGAGAGGTGAGCGAGAGAAGGAGGGAGGGGGTGTTTATAGAGGCCGCGGCAGGGTGATGTTGATGGAGGAAGGTCTGGGGACAGGAGGCAAGGGTGGGAACGGTGACCGTGGAAAGGGGTGAGAGAGTAGGAAATGCGAGAGAGACGTACGAGGACGTAGAGGCAGACGTTCGTATACCAGGTGCAATATGGAGATGGATACCTTGGGGTCTATTTGCAGGGAAGGAGAGCGAGAGTGACCCCACTCGCGGTGGCGGGGGAGGTAGGCCCAAAGGGACCTCTGAGAGGAGGAGCAGGCCTCTAGCGCATCATCCTTCCGCCTGGTCTATTGCGTTTGGCGATGGACTTGTACCCCAGCACTCCACTCGCAAATGATCTCGTACGAGATGTCATAATACCCCACAAGAGTATGATGCAAATTTAATAATAAAAGTGAGATGGAAAGATGGCAGTGCTGCTGTTCTGCTGTTGTCGTCTTTTTTGTGTTTGCCTCTCATAGTTGATGTGCGCCGCCGCTGCTGCTGCTGCTGTATGCCAGAACAGCGGACAGAACATCTGGGACCCTGCTCTAGCTCGCAAGAGTAGCCGCTACATGTTCCATTTTGTCCGGTGCTGTGTACTGCTGCTGTGCTTCTCTCTGGCTTCTGAACGACGCGCTTTTATGTCTTGCTTGTTGCCATGCACCCAACGGGAATGTCGCCAGCGCAACGTGACAGCAGTAGACTACACTACGTATATAGCTACGATCATACGCGCATCACGCCGAATTGACCGGCTTCTTTGCTTTATTATGTTCCAATTCAAATGAATTGTGCAAATTCTGCACACCAGGTACACACCAGTACGACACTTCGTATGGGACCATCGTCGTAGCGACTACTACTATACTGTCACGCTCATGCTGTGTTTTCAAGCCGCCTTTACCATTCATTGCTGGTACGTGTCGTGCAAGTATGTGTCGTGCAAGCATCATGCTGCTGCTGTATGTAGTCACGAGGTTTTCAGTCAAGGCTCGGGTTGAATTGAAAGCTGGCCTTCTATCGGGTTGAAGGCTTTGTATCGAAAAGTGCTTGAGTTAAAAAGCAAGTAAAAACAAACAAACTTGGAACGTACGTCGTAGCCGTGTAGTCAGTCAGCTCGGTGGGTGTAGTTTACAACGAACAGATCTGAGATTGATTGTGAAAGTCTAGCGTTGGTTGTTGCATGACGCTTGGATTGAAGTATTGTATTGAAAGCTTGCCGTGTACGAACAAAGCACATGGTAGCCAGGTAGGTAATACCAGGTTTGCAGTACGACTCGTGGAGGTCTGGCGTTGTTGCGTGATTGATGATGATCGCATTTTATATTTTTTACCAGGGTAATGCTTTTGCTCTTGACTCGCATACGTCTATTTTTCGCACTTTTTGTTTCTCTTTCTCCGTCCTTCGTAACACAGATTCAGGGTCACTCACAGTAGTAATAGTCAGGCGCTGAAAAGTTCCCCCTCCCCACAACGGAACGTGCCTTCATTTTTGCCGCAAAAATACCTAATTCAGTGCTTTCTTCCCTTGTCGACTCGCATCGAATTACGCCTACCCACGCGCTGCGAGGCGCTCTCTCAGCAGTTGATTGCATTTTATTTTATTTTTTGCAAATATACTCTCAAGTCCGACCCACGTGGGGTTCGAACCCCAGAACCAACCCTAGTCCGTAGCACCGGCTAAAAGTACCCTACTGGGTAAATTCAGAAGGAAATACTTACAGAGTTCGTATGAGGAACAGATCTTTGGTTCTTGTTGGTCAATTTTCAGGTAGCTTCTGATATTCGTTGGTGTGACTTGGAGTATAACAGCCGCCCACCAACAACGCCGTCACCGCCGCCGCTGTCACGCGAAAAAAAAAACGGTACTGGTGATCAATGCAGCGGTACCCTACTCGTATGATATGTACGGGTGCTATATCTGGCATATATCCCCATTTTTGAACTCTTACAGGAGAAAGTGGCGGAACGAATAGTGACTTTTTTTTTTTTTTTTTTTTATCCTCCGGCGGATGGGGAAAAATAAAGCTTTAGCTCACCACACTTCCGCGTATTTTCATACGCGTCGTGTGTCGATTTAACTCAGTTGCTTTCGCAGCCCAACGCTAGCTGGCGCACCCTTCGAGTCCCATTGTAGGTATAGCGTAAGCTGTCCCTATCATTGGTCCTCGTTACAACCCCGGCAGCGCAAGCTGCCGTTGTATACGGGTGCGTGTGACGTTTTTTGCTAGTGTAAATAGCGTTGATATGGCCATTCGTCGGAAGCAACGCAAGCCGCTTGGCTATGGTGTGGCGGGTACTCGCTCCTATCATTTCGGGAGCACTGATGGAGTTCCCTCTGGAGGGAAGTGACGTTTCCGCTTTAGCATTGGTGTTGAGTCCAAGCAACGCGATCTGCTTGGCTACCGTATGTGACGGTGTAAAGCACACACCCTCGGACGAGTTTCGTATGCCGATTTCTCGACGACGGGTAGAGTCTAAAAACGCCGCGCGACGCGCCTATGTAAATATCTGGGCGACATCCTCCCAAAGCCGCCACCGTTGTTGTTCGTGCCGCGCTGGTTTTGGAGGAAACCGGCTCAGCATTTCATCCCAGGGGACGTGTTAACCACCAACACTAACACTGTCATATACGGCAGTTGAATTGGGGGATAAATCCTCTCCGCTCGTTATACTTTTACCTGGTACAAACCCTTTTGGAAACGCACAGGGAGGAAACGACGGCGACGAGTGCCAAAAAAAGTGACGTTTCGTTGCAACGCGAGATGCTTGGCTAGTCTGTGGGGTGATATGACACGTCTCGTGGTCTCGCATCCGCAGCCCGCAGTGCAAAAGTCCGATATAATGGCAGATTCAACAAGTTGCGCGGCAGGGTGATAGTGATGCGTGCTCATCCTGATGCGCGCGATTGCGTCTTGCGCATATCATGTGATTTTTCGCTACATTTACCCGCGGGCCCCAAAAGGAGTTGACCCTTTTGAGACGCAGGTACGGTAAAAGTCCCTCTATAGTGCCGGTTGAGTGGTGCCGATTGCCCGCTATAGTGCCTGTGAAATCGCTTGGAACAACCTGTAGCCCAAAAGGGGTCAACCCTTTTGAGACGCAGGTACGGTAAAGTCCCTCTATAGTGCTGGTTGAGTAGTGCCGATTGCCCGCTATAGTGCCTGTGAAATATCTTGGAACAACCTGTAGGGACAGTGTGCGGAGTAGTGCCGGTTGTCGCTATAGTGCCGATTACAGGCACTATATCGGCAATATATCGGCACTATGGCGGCAACCGGCACTATAAATGGACCACTAACTGGGTAGGTTAGTCCCGCCTAGTGGGAGCGCGCACCGGTACGATACCTTCCCTTGGATACCACTGTGCCCCACCACAGCAAACCACCCTCGGTGGGTGATAGATAAAAACGGGAAAAAAAGGAGTCTAGGTTGTCACCGCGGTTTGTTAGATGGCACTTGGCCACAGGATACCACCCCAGGTGATAAAAAAGGCAGAACATGAAAATAGTTATTACCCAGGGTGGTTTCATTCGTCGAATTCGGTACTACTGCTCTGCGTAGTGCATGCATATTATGCTGCGTGCGTGTGGGAGATCTCCGTACATTTACATCGCACTTCGGAGAGATACCCTACCGGGACAGCTCGGGGTGCCTCGTGTAACCGGTGACCGGTGCTGTACGAAGTCGTCATTTCTTTTCGACACACCTCTGACAGCTCACGATCTAGATCATCCACATAATCTACATAATCTACAGTAGATCATCTACAAGCAATCTACAAGCAGATCCTGCAATCTGCCATTATGAGATGGTGTGCAGGGTCTGTATGTATATCAAGAGTACAGATTCAACCCCTGGAAACACTTTCTACGAAGATCATGCAGATCGCACGGCTCCCACCCGGTAGCATGAGCTAGACCATACAGATCTTCCCTGAATGACCTAGATCATCAAGTGGGGATCGGTGATCTGTGCGATGTGCACAAGTTTCCCCTCTGAAGACCCAGAGTGGTATCCGTGTAGTAGAGGTTGTTGTTGTTGTTGTTCTCACATTACCTCGCACAATCAAGTCGCATAATCAAGTCCGTGGTCACAGGACAGGCTCCAGTCACTCTGGAGCTGAGGAATACCCCAGGGAAAAAACACAAACAAAACCAAAGGTGGTACACACATGTATCACAGCTGACGCAATTCATGCCTCCACCAGAAACATAAAAAAAGTGAAATCGGGAGTCAGCCGACGATGTGCCAGGTCCATACTGTGGTGCATACGTCTCACTGCTCGCGCCTGGAAAAACCAACTATACCGCTTGCCACCCAAGAAAGAGGTAGGAAATGCCAGCCCGGGTGGCTCGCCGAGCGTGGGTGGCGAGAGCAGACGGCAGCTGTGTAGGCAATTTAGCCGTCATATCCGCCTCCTTCCGTGGACACGCGTATAATGTACCCTTACACGGTGGCTTGTCGGTGTGTGAGAGCGTTTTGCCTCGTGCCCGCCCTGCTCACCCAGTGGGCAGAGGGCCTATGAATGAGTACGACAAACTTCATGCTGCGGTATCACTGCAGTAGTAGTAGTAGTAGTAGTAGTAGTAGTAGTAGTAGTGTGGGTCGCAGGGACACATTTTACCGTTGCAAAGTCAAATCTTGTCGTAAACATTTTTGCATGAAAGGTAGCCGTTCCAGAGGTGTTGGATATTGTTTCTTTGCGCTAAAATTAGTGTAGCATCATAGTACTACGTAAGTAGTGTGTATGATAACAGATATCCTTCTCATTTGTTAGAATGTCAGCGTGTGTGTTCTTCGCTCTAGCCTATTTAGCACTGCACTCTCGACATGGGGACAAAACACTTGGAATTAGTATTGGATCATTTTAGGAGTTGGAAATGGGTTAAACTGTTTTTTCCGCCCATCAACATCCAGCACACCCAGTATTAATAGTAGCACTGGTATTAATAGCAGCAGCAGTATAGTAGTAGCACTATTAATAGAAGTACCGTAGTGCAGGAACAATGGTAACACTTGTTTAGACCCCACGAGGTCACAGCCGTTGCCATCATCCAGCCCGTGGCCACAAAGAAGCACACGGAGTCTGTTGACCCATTTAGCACTGCACTCCCGACATGGGAACAAACACTTGGAATTAGTATTGGATCATTTTAGGAGTTGAAAATGGGTTAAACTGTTTTTCCGCCCGTCAACATCCAGCACACCCAGGAGTAGCATTGGTATTAATATTATTAGTAGCAGCAGGAATATAAAGTAGTAGCACTGTTAATTGAAGTACCGTAGTACAGTAACAATGGTAACACTTGTTGTTTAGACCCCACGAGGTCACAGCCATTGCCATCATCCAGCCCGTGGCCACAAAGAAGCACACGGAGTCTGTCTACGTGTATCATAGATATTATTACAATAGGAAAACAAACCAAACCAGACCCAACTCATGTACATTGAAGTGTTTACACTGCTGTGTACTGCAAAAAGACTAAGGGCTAGGTAGAGACGGCGGTTGCGATACAGAATCACGTCGTGTTTTGTTGCAGTTCTCGTAACATATTACACACTACAGAGTAGTAGCACCGCATTGCCTCTACCCGTACCCACTACTGTACTGAGTACATAAAATATTAATGTGGATACCAGGCCCTATCCCCTAAATCGTACCGCCTCGTTATTACTATAATCCTTCAAGGCCATCTTGGCCCCTCGAGGGCACTCTGAGGTGTTCCCGCATTGCTGGCCCTCGAGCGTGCGGTTACGCCTATTACCCACCCCAGTGTGTCTGCACACCTCCATATTAAGGAAGAACTCAACCCGCTACGGGACTACCGTTCCACAACTGGCGTGTCGGCTGGGAATCTGGGAATCTCTGTTGGAGCAAACGCAGCTAACCCTTTAGAGCGGGTAGGTGTTCTTTTTTAAGCCCCCGCGCGTTCGTCCCGCATGCCACGCAGATATTGTTAGTTAACCCTTCTTCGCCAAGGGACCTGTCTAACAACTCGTTTATCTTCGTAATATTACTCCCACTGACTAGCGACTGCTGAGGGGGACTGACCAGGGTTTGGGGGGGAAATGCTTCGCCAGGAAACCCTTCTTCGCTAAAGGACCTGTCTAACAACTCGTTCAACTTCGCAATATTACTCGCTGGCTCGTAGAGACTGCTGAGGGGGGCTGGCCAGGGTTTTGGGGGAAAATACTTCGCTCGGAGAGCTTGCGAAGTATCCCCCCCCCCAGACCCTGGCCAGGTCCCCTCAGCGGTCGCGAGCCAGTGAGAGAACACTGCGAAATTGAACGACTTGTTAGACAAGTCTCTTAGCGAAGAAGGGTTAACTTATCAATATCGCTGACTTGTTGTCCACTCTAACTGGTAGAGTACAACGGACTCCGTCCGGTAGAGTACAACGGACTCCGTCTGAGTCCAGCAACCTCAAAGTAGGTAGAGCCCTGTCCCGTTCGCCTCATTCCCGTCAGTAAACACGAGGATGTCCATGTCGGATTACTAGTACCTATAATTTTGCTCCGAGGTTGCGAGAAAGCTTAAGGAATCTGCTTACAATAAGGCAGGGAAAAACACGACGCGAACGAAACTGATGTATTACTCCGTGCACTAGAACGGCTAACAAGCGTTAAGGGTACGTTTTGTTATGGACATTCCTGGTGCTGAATACCAGACACCAGAGGTCACGGGACATCGATCTCTTGACAGTGATATGATATTGTATCGTCTAATGTGTAGACCTGGTACTAATATCTAGCCAACGTTATAACAATAATGCTGTTGATGGTCACCCTGACACTATCTGCAGGACAAACGAGCGGCAGGTGTATCACGGAGATTGCAAGGATGAGTATGTATCAACCCTTATATTTATCCACCTCACAGCCGACGTGTTTACAGCTGACGTGTCTGGATTTTTTTTTCTTTAATTTGATATTTTAATGCTGCACACCTCGAATAGCGGAACGCTCGGGTAACACTTATCAACGTTATGGGGACCTAACGCGCCGGAGTCGTCGGTTGCATCCAAACATAATTTAATCGCTGGAGGATCAATCGCGTAGTAACAAGGGAACATAGTGTTAAACGCATATCCACGAACGCTGTACTGGTTTAACGCAATGACGTTACGCGTCGTCTCGATCTCGCCGGCTGTGATACGGCAACAGTGTAGCGTTACGCCACGATCGGTGCGTGTGCAAATGCCATGCACAGCAACAATGTGTATAAAACTATTTCAACGGCGTCAGCTTCTGTGAGTTCCACGCACTTAAGGATCGACACTCATCTTTGCAAGCTGCTTGACACACCGGCCGCTCGTTTTCACAGAGGATGTACACAGTACTCTGTGAACATGTGTGACTCCCAAGAATGTTGCCAGGGCGAATGAACATTAACAACAAGTATTTTTAGAAAATCTAAATATTTAGTTATGGTAGAAACTACACGTGCTCCATTTTCCATTACAGGCCGCTTGTACCATACCAGGTACCAGGTACAAGGTACTAGGTACATACGTGGCATCTCTCCGCATTTGAAGAGAATCAGGACGGATTCTTATCACAGGGTCGGCCCTGTGATAAGAAATCAATATAGTAGGTGGTGCCCCAATAAGGTGGTCGGTATCCCGATATAAGGCGGTCTGAGTAAGGCGGTATCCCGATATAAGGCTGTCCTGGGTAAGGCGGTATCCCGATATACGGCGGTCAAGATCGTCCCTGTGATAAGAAATCAATATAGTAGGGGGTGCCCCAATAAGGCGGTCTGAGTAAGGCGGTATCCCGATATAAGGCGGTCAAAATCGCTTGGCGCGACCGAGGAGTTGCACTTATAGCCCGGAATGAATAAGGAGGCTTCCCTCTATAAATATAAAGCGGTCATATTGCTCTATGGCACAGCAAACAGCTTTACTGGGGGACCCCTACTGTACTCGTGTACCAGGTACCTGATATTGACTGAAGATTGCAGGCTAGATTTCTCATTTCAGAGAGCGTGTGTCCGACACTAACTTCAGCGTGACAGCTGCCGAACTTCTTACCTCGCCGCCTTTTTTTTGGCGAAACGTGTTGTGGGAGTCTTCCTTGTGAGGGGGGGCGGCAGTGTATCCTGGCTGTCAGTGTATCCTGGATGTCGATGGGTTTGACTTCACAGGGGAAAAAATGTCGAGAAAGAAAAAACGCGACGATTACAGCAATCTGCCGCACGACACAGCCCCGCGGCTAGCTGCAGGGAGGGGTAGAGGATACAACCGAAGTGCCGCGAAAGGAGTCGCGCTACATGCGCACAGCATGATGGTACCTACGCTGCTTTTGCTGGCTCTTCCCACGAGGGCAACAAGACCGCAATCGTCACTCTTTAGGTCGCCTGCCTGGGTTCCGTAAGGGCTACTCTGCCAAGTAATACCGGTCATACTAGAAGCGTGGGAATGAGGCGGGTGAAAGACCTGCGGCAGTGGTCAAGCCCCTAACTGCATTAAGCTACGTACTTGCGTGTACGGTTGTTGTGTAGCCATGGGCGTGTTGTTGTCCTTCTCAGCCTCGTCAACATGTGGTACCAACGACAGCTGCTGCTCCGCCAGCCGGACCGGTACAGGCGCGACATGCGCTACCAGCCCGGAAGAGACTCCGGGCACACGACCATCCAGGCGCAAGACTCCGAGGACACAGGAACAACATTTCGATTTCAAAATTTGTGCTGTTGTTGCTGGCTCTTCCTGTTTACAAGGTTTTCGAAGACCGCAACCTTTTGCTGTTTGGGTCGCTCCGCCTGGGCTCCAAAAGGGTTAATACGTTAGGGCTCTCCCCCCTGTAAGACGGAGGTGTGCCTGGGCAAGTATGACCGCCTGATTGGGGGAAGCCGCCTTATTCAACGCAGCAGTGCATGAGTGCAATTCCTCACTCGTGACAAGCGTCTTAACCCCTTTAGAGCCCCCAAATCCCTCCCTATACTAAATTGAAGAAAACTTGTCCCCCCAAAAGGGTTTCCAGTAGTGAAGGCGTTAAGCAAAGATGTCAGGAGACGCGACTTTTCAGCCCTTGACAGACGGAGTTTTTCCAATAGGTTACCTTGACTGACGCCAATCTACTACCGTAGGTTTTGGTGTGGAATCAGGAGACGGCACTTTCAGCCCGTGACGGACGGCATTATTTTTTAACAATATTATACCTTGATCGACACCAAACTACCAGGTTTTAGTGGGAAACGATTGGTTCGACACCCCTGACCGCTGGACGTTTTTCCTTGACTGGCCGTGTCCTGAGATCTTTGGCCTTAAGCGAGGACACAGGCTAACCCTTGCGGTCCCTTCCACCGCACGCCCACTGAATTTCCGCCGGCATAGGTTCCGAATTGTCTAGTGAAAACATATACGACGTACCACTTGAAGGCGTCAAGGGCGTACGTACAGCGGCGGTTTTCACTCGTTTTCTTGTGCCTTATCACAAGCAGTTGATGATGACGCGCCTTACGAATCAGAGTTTTTTTTTTGTGTTCGCGCTCGATAGCGGGATAGTACCAACCAACTTGCATCTTAAAAGTTTTAGATACGTCCGGTTTGCGCTCGCATCCATTTTATAAAATTATTAACTTGCGCTTTCAAACTATTTCAGATACTTCCGGTTTGAGTATTTTTTTGAAGATTATTCTAACGGCGTCAGCTGTGAGTTCGACGAATTCAGGGGTCGATACTCATCTTTGCAAGCTGCGTACTACATGGATCGCCCGTTTTTGTTATAAGGTTCATTTGTAGAACTTGACATTTTTGGCACGCCCTATGCGTATACGAAGTATGCTCAGTAGCATTATAGGTGTCGGTTAAGAGTCGACGGTGTGCAACCGCGTCCTGCGTTCGTATTTTACGCTATACCACAAGCAGCTGGTGATGGTGTACTACAATTTGGCACGTTTTTTTTCCGTTCTCAATAAACAATTTTCACAATATTGTCTTCTCCTTTCTTACATACCATACGAATACGTATCTTACATGTTTTTTTGTGCCTATTCGTAACACGTGTCCATCGTGATGCTTGTGGAGCCCGACATGATTTGTTCTGCACCACTTCGCTCTTGGCATTTGCATGTCTCCCGTTGAACGACACCCTTAACGCTTTCACAACTGGAAACCCGTTTTGAGGGAAATTGCTTAATATTTTGGGAGGAGTTTTGGGTTTTATGTAGTACTCAGTATTATTTCTCTCTGTTACGGATAACTTGATGTAAGTATTGGATTGGATGAGGCCTCCTGCGCCGGCAGGAGGCCCTCGCCCGAGGATAGACCACGCGCGCTGAAGGTGCCCTCGGCTGAGGCACCTTGGGCGCTTCAGCATTTCCCGGAAATGATCGCAACTTGTAGAAAAATGCTCAATGCAGGGTGGGTGGGGCGGTCTTAGGCTTGTAGCTCGTTCCTCGTGTCTTACCGAGGTTCGGCGGGGGCTGCGGTACAGATGACTGTGCACTCGATACAGTTCTCAATTGAATCTCATCAAAAGTGTGGTTCCAACCTCTTGGTCCACAGCTTGGATTGATCTGATTGGATGGCGATATTGCCGAAGGGGTTAGCCCGGCGTGCTTTTTCCTTCGCCATTTTACTGTTGGCTTTTGCAAGAGTCGCCCGCTGCGCCACGTCATTAACATTCAACATCCTGTCCGCTTCACGCTTTCTTTTGTATTTGGAAGTCGTTTTTTCGGGGGGGGGGGGGGGATGGTATCGTATCCTCCCCGGGTATACCATATGCTACAAGCTAACGCAGAAACATAACGTTAGCGTCGTGTGTTGGGCGTGTTCGATATCCGTCTAAAGCGTGCGGCAAGACAGCAACTATGCATTCTGCTAACACCGCAACACTATCTTACGGGCTACGCGCTGCCGACCCTATTTCACGGCTGAACGTACAGTATGGAGCTAAGACAGCACACTATATAATAGTAACATGACGTTAGTGTTGTAACGGGCATGTACGCTCTCCGTCGTTAAGATAACAACTAGGAATTCCGCTGACATGGTTTAAGATCACGTTGCACGCCACGGGTTTTGCCGATCCTAACACTGTAACAACTACACTGCCGCCAATACCGATGCAACGTAACACCCTTAACGTCTTGCTAACCGTTTTTGCACCGCACTCCCGACGTGGAGACGAAACACTTGGAGTTGGACTACGTATGATATATTTTTCCTGGGGTTGGAAATGGGTTGAGCAATCTACTGCCGATGTTGTAACGTAGCAACATGATGTAATCCCAAAACCTAGAAATCGGATAACGTAGTAACGTAACGTCACAAAAAAAAAGACGACTGAACCGTAACATTAGTGTCGAACGTCAAGCGTTATTTTGTCCGAGGTGTGAGTACTACTGTGCTACTGGTACGCAAGTTCCTCTGCTTTTCGTGTCCAGTATCCAGTACGTCTTTTGGCACTGCATTGGCTAACCCTCTATATTTCTTGCTATAGTTGCAACGTTTTATCTCTTTCTCGTGGGTTGGTGACCCCAAGGCGCTCTCTGGGACGAAGAAGCAGCACGGACACTGGCTGTGCTGGATGTCGATCGGTAGACAAAAGAATAACAAGCAACGAAATAGCAGACTACTACTCGTACTGTTAATACTATTCTGCGACCACATATACACGTGCTATATACGACTACTGCTGTAGTACTACCAAATATCCTAACGCTGTGCGATGTTATGTACATCGGTACATATCTGTTTCCAAGTGTGTGGCAACAGAGCAACAGAGCCTTGTCTCTATTAATAGGATGAGACATCGACACCGACACTGGTGCTACTACTACTACGACTACTACTTCTACCGCTACAACTGCTACTGCTACTACTACCACTACTACTACTACTACTACTACTACCACTACCACTACCACTACCACTACCACTACCACTACTACTACTACGACTACCACTACTACTACTACTACTATTAATACTACTACTAGTACTAGTACTACTAGTACTACTCCTACTACTACTACTACTACTTCTACTACTTCAGCTACTACTACTACTACTACTACTACTGCTACTGCTACTGCTACTGCTACTGCTACTACTACTACTACTACTACTGCTACTACTACTACTACTACTACCACTACCACTACTACTACTACCACTACGACTACCACTACTACTACTACTAATACTATTACTAGTAGTAGTAGTACTACTAGTACTACTCCTACTACTACTCCTACTACTACTACTACTACTACTACTACTACTACTACTTCTACTACTTCAGCTACTACCATTATTTGGTCTACAGCTGCTGCTACTGCTACAGCTGCACTGCTGCTGCTGCTGCTGCTGCTGACAACAATAGTGCGTACCTGTATATTATAAAAGTAAAACTACACTCCAGCTGTGAAATCGAAGATTTCAGAATATTTCGTCCAAACCCATCTCTGCGAGCTGTGTGTGATACTCCGATCGCTTTTTTTGCTGTGTATGTATTCATTAGTGATATAGGTCGGCGACTTGTATATTCAACATGTTGTTGTTCTCACATTAACTCGCATAATCAAGTCTGTGGTCACAGGACAGGCTCCAGTCACTCTGGAGCTGAGGAATACCCTCGGGAAAAACACAAACCAATCAAAAGGTGGTACACGCATATATCACAGCTGACGCAATTGATGCTTCCACCAGAAACATATAAAAGCGAAATCGGGAGTCAGTCTACGATGTGCCAGGTCCATATTGGAGAATAGTTCTCACTACTCAAACTATGTACAACACAACGACAATTACACGAAATTCCGTAACGAAACACCCTTTGTTGTAGTGCTCTGTACCTTGAACCTCGAGACATTTTCCTCGCGACGTTTGTTTCTTTTTTTTCGCATATACGAGTGTGATCGGTATGATACAATACGTTTTTTTTTTTCATTGTTGGTGGAACATTGTTACCAATACACAAGGCCTAGCGATCGAGGTGTGTCACACACAGCTTGCAAATGTGAGGTTCGACGAAATCTTCGATCTCGCAGCAGGAGTGTTTTTCTTTTTTGTATAATGCTCGTAATATAACTGGTATATGCCAGGTCCGTATTATGTGTTATCCCTTTTCCACTCCTGATTTTTTCCTAGTAAATGCTTTTGGGAACCGCATGTATGATGAAGACGAAAAAAACGGCGATTATTGCGATATTTTGAAGTGTCTGCCAGTAGTAACGTCAGCGGCGCAGCAGTATGAGTATGATCATGCTGCCTGCGCCCCGTACCGTACGGCGAGTCTTTGGATTGTTGCCGTTCAGACACCAATTTTATCATCAAAACGCTAAATAATTTGCAGACCATTAGGCGATGCCGAAATGGTGAATTTTCGTCGTCAATTTTCCCCTCTGAACCCTCAAAAAGGGTTGCCCGTCCAGTACGGCGAGTTTTTGGATTGTTGTCATTCGGACACCAATTTTACCCTCAAAACGCTAAATTGCAGTGGCCGATGCTGAAATGGTCAATTTTCGTCGTCAATTTTTCCCTCTGAACCCTCAAAGGGGTTGAACCCTCAAAGTCTTTTTTTCAAGGGGTTGCAGTGATGTACCGATTTCAAGACCATCCTGTTGAAGACCATCTTAGGTTTAGGACCAGAAAATCGGCTTGTCACGAAAAAAAAACAGATAAGACCCAACTGCCCCTTATCCCCTAACCCTGTCTCAAGTCGGGAAAATAACGCCTGTGGTATAGTAGGTAAAAGCTATCGCGCGCGTGACGTTTTCCTCCAATTTAAGACCCTTTTCGGTATTATCCTGGATTAAGGCAATGGTGTACTAATTTTAACACCATCCGGTTTAAGACCATATTATATTTAGGACCAGAAAATCGGCCTGTCACGAAAAAATAAACAGATTAGACCCAACTGCCCCTGATCCCCTCACCCGGTCTCAAGTCGGGAAAATGACGCCTGTGGAATAATAGGTAGAAGCAATCGCGTGCATGACATTTTCCTCCGATTTGAGACCCTTGTCGGTATTATCCCGGATTAAGGCCATAACGGTCTTAAAGATGGATAATACCAAAGTAGAGATAAGACCAGGTTTATTGGCTGGTCACGGGGGGGTCTTGAAATGGGTACACCACTGCTGTACGACGCAGCGCTTTTTTGGTAAACCATTTTTTTCTGTATAACGGGGCGCCTTACCCCAAAAATCGTCGGCATGTCATGCTTGTGTTTCAAGCAGCTTTGTGCCAGGCATGGTCGCTTTTGCCGACTGTTAGGACCTTCGGGTTTTCGATCCCAACTTGTGAGATGATCACCCAAGACTGGAGAGTTGACACCCAGAGAAGTAGTATTTTGCCTGTTTCCCCTCTGATCTAGGGTAAACAGATCCTGCGCCTGTGACCCAGACCGATGGATCCACGGAGAGAGAGAGAGAGAGAGACAGGTCTACAAGCGTGGGGTGGGCCTTTTCCCCGGACCGACCCACGACGTAAGGCCCGGACCGAATACCGACATTGAACCGACTGCTGCTGTGCGCGATGATATCTGAGCAAGCAGCAGTATCCGTATCCGCTTTACCGTCAAGATGGAAATTAAATAATGGAAACCCCCAGGGGTGCATCCCGGATGTCCCCTGGCGCAGTACCTAGGTCATCCATGCGTTTGTTCATCGATTTGCGCTCTATGAATAGCTTTTTGCCCTCTAAGGCAGTTTTTTTGCAAAAAAAAAAAGCAAAACCCTCCTCAATAGGTTAGGAGCCTCGAAAAACAACAAAACAAATGGCGCACACACCTCTACAGCTCTTAATAGTGCGTAGCGTTTTGTCCGTCATCAAATACCCTTACCTTACTGCTACTGCTGGTGTTGGCGATGTGTACCTCTCGTCTTGTTGAGCTTGTGATGGCGGAGCTTGTTTCTCTCTTAGGATGGGGCATTGGCTCGGGCACTGGCTGTGCTGGGTGTAGATGGGTGGAAATAACGGTTTAACGTAAAACACATACCAGCTACAAAAGCCAATATGATGGTTTGGGCAATTCAACTCGCGAGTGTCGTCCTTGAAATATTTTTATAAAATCCCGTGTGGCCTAGGCACACGACGCGGAAATCATGCTAAAACTAAGGGGGCGTATTTTCCGACGATAGTATTAGTAGGTTAAGGAGCCCCCGTCATTCAGAAAAACCATTTTCGCCGAAAAAAGGTATACCTCTATCGTAGAACGCGTCTGACCGTAGTGGGGAGGGGAAAGACGAGCCTCATTAGGGACCCCGGGTCTGAGTTCCGTCTAGGGAGAGAGAAGGGGAAATATCAGCGTGAAGATGTTATTAGTAGAAGGAATGAGCAAAAATAAAACAACAAAAAAAGGGATGACGTGATGTTGTGATGTGTACGTACAACACGCCAGCTAGCGCTGGATTGCGAATGCAAGGGAGTTAAGTCGACACACGACGTGTGTGGAAAATACGTGGAAGTGTGGTGAGCTTGAGCTTTATTTTTTCCCCATCCGCCGGAGGATGGAAAAAAAAAGAAAAAAAACGACCCCCTGGTATATTTAGTGCTGTGCGGAGACGCTTGAGACATATAACGAGCCCAGGGTCCAGAGACCGAAGGCATAACTAGCATCGGTGTCGGCGAGTCAACGAGGCAATGATACCCATTATTTTGACACTTTGGACAGAGAGACACATTATTGTGTGTGTTTTCAACCTTTTTACCCCAAGGATGTGATCAGGGGGCGCTTCGACCGGTATTCATCAGGCGGCACTCGGACCGGTATTTGGTACCAGGTGCTTGGTACGGGTTAGGGTTGGGGTTAGGGTTAGTTAGCATGGTTGAAAAAACACAATAACGTATAACACCCCAACGAGGCAACGTGTTCAGAGTGGTGCTGGTACTTTGAGCTCCGCATGCTGATGCATACCAGGTGGATGGCATGTGTGTGTTGTCTTCACCTTAAATCGTTCTTTCTATGTACCCAACGACACCATCATCATCATCGTCATCAGTACACCCAGTGTCCGTGCCGATTCTTCATCCCAGAGAGATGACAAATTTTGTGGCGACAGACTGATACAGAGTAAGCCCAAACAATCGTAATCAATCGAGCTTGAAAGCAGGTGAAGTGCTAGCGTACCGGGTGCGAGAACACAAGAAAACAAGTACCAGGTATCCTGTACATGAAAAAAAATAGAAAAATCGTTTTCGTTCAAAACGATCAGGTACATATGAGCCCAGATAACCCGATGTTAATTTTTGTGTTTTTTCAACCATGCTATCTAAGGCTAACCCTAACCCTACGCCATACGAAGCACCTGGTACCAAATACCGGTCGAAGTGCCCCCCGATCACATCACTGGGGGAAAATGATCAGAAAGGTCAAATAATGGGTACGCTGGTGCTGGTAAACAGAGGACCGCTTACCACTTTGTTCGATAACTATGGCTGTTGCAGATGTATGCCTGGTATGTTACAAGGCTTACAGCAGTAGTTCGGGTAGGCGGTTGGTCCATCTTTGCCCGTGGTGAAACGGGCTAATACCCTCTAATTCCTTAACAAATGGCGTCGTCGAAGGGTTACAGTAGTTTGGGTAGGCAGTTGGTTAATCTTTTCTACCAGTTGTCAAACGGGCTAATACCCCATGTTTCATCAACAAATGGCGTCGTCGGCAGACCATGGTTTTTTTGGGGGTCGTCGGTTCGAACCCCACCATCCACCAATAATAAACTTTCATGCCATTCCCCATGTAGAATGTTGAATACTCTCCCTGGTACCCCCAGGAAAAGGAACCGTGTGGATGTTGACACGACCGCCCGTATATCCGGCCGGCCTGTGCGATCCAGCCGTTTCAGGGGGGGAGAATGTTATAAGGCTTAGTTTGGGTAAGCTATTGGTTGACCTTTTACCAGTTTCTGTGATATCTTCTAGTTCCGCAACATATAACTACTGTAGATGGCCCCCTTTGAGGGATCATTGTGCGTCCGGGCAGAGCGGTCCCTTATGTATCGATGTCCCTGACTGATCAGATTTGGCACATCTGGCAATACCACTACACTCCAGCTGTGAGATCGAAGATTTCGTCGAAACTCATCTTTGCAAGCTGTGTGTGATACTCCGATCGCGCGTATTACTGGGTGGGTGTCCTCGTTAAGGGTGTAGGTCGGCGACTCCCCTTAAAACTACGGTGTAGCTTGTACCAGGGTCAAAAGGGTGATGATGTTAATCAATCTGTGCGCGGAAACTGTAAAACCCGCTTTTGAAGGGGACAAAATCTGACGGCTGTGGAAGGAAATGCATGATCAGTTTATCAAGTATATCCTGTAAGTCTAAGTAACTATATATTATAAAATATAAATGACTATACCCAGTAATTTCGTTTTCTCGAAATGTATGCTGCGTTTTTCCCTGGGAGATAAGTATATTGGCCAACTTTTGATGGACCTGGGGTCTCAGGTTGAGTGTTGCGTCCACTTTAAGGGACTTAAAGTGGAAAAAAGAACGTTGTGCAGGAAGTTGACGTCCCATATCTAGGTACTACTGACTGCACCACTAACCCCTTTGTATCCCAACCAACGTGTGTTTAGGGCTAGACCTCGGAGACTTCGTCTCGTACACCGCAACGTTCGTCAGCCGTGACGCCGAGAAGGTGGCAAAGGTCTACCTGGTATTGGTTATGTTGCCCATCGCACGGGGTGTCCTGCATTAATTGTTGTGTTTTTCAGAACAAAGTAAAAAAAAACACACAATAATCAATAGTATGTATCTATGATCGCACGGCGGTACGTCGATGGGTGGAAACGCACAGATCGTACACGCTGGCCGTTATGTAAATGTCGGTGAGTTGTGTGCGTGTTTTTCTGCACCTACTTTTTCAATTGTTGTTTGCGCGGCGTCGGCCCTGTCCAGCGGCGCCCTGCTGTAAGGTGCTAAGCTATCTACGAAGGAGGACGCCTTGCTAGTTATTGGAGAAAATTGTTGGCGCGCACTTTGAATTGCTGGTATATCTATCTGTAGAGTTTACCAATTTTTCGAGACGATGGTTGACCCACACTGTGTACGAGACGAAGGGGGTTTCACCGCACATTAACAATGGTTGTTGCGTTTCATTCGGTTAGGGTTAGGGCTAGGGTATATGTAATTTAAAGAGCATGTGAACCATTTTCTCGAAAAAAGCCGGTAAGGTACACCCTCATATCTATCCGAACCCTCTGTCTATCCCTACCCCAATACAACCCAAACAACCAACGCAGGTAGAGGGATATATCCCCCTTGCTCCGGTGATTCGTACACATTATTGTGTGTTTTTTCAACCATTTCACCCAGGAGTGACGTCACTAGGGGGCGGTCATCGGTATATTTCCTGTCATGGGTTAGGGTTAGGGTTGGTTCCATCCATGGTGAAACATACTATAATGTAGGACATCCCCTAGTTCTCAAAGGATGTCGGTTGACTCAACTGATACACATTACCAGGCATTTGACATGTCTAACCATTTTTTTTTACCCCAGTGATGCCATCAGGGGGCACTTGGACCGGTATTGGGTACCAGGTTTTTCGTATGGGGTAGGTTTAGGGTTGGGGTTAGTTAGCATGGTTGAACAAGGGACAATATTGTCAAGACGGCCGTCAAGGAAATCCACACTAAAACTAGTATGGTAAGTCCGAAAGACGTGTTGACGGGTCGAAACTAGACCGTCAACCGACGTCTTTGCTTGGCGTCGTACGCGGTGTTCCTCAAACGCTAACGAGTGGTACAACCAACCTACTGCTACGATATCTGCCGATACCATATAGATGGGTAGAAATGTAAGTTTTAATATGAAGAACACGCACGTGTCGTGTATATTATTAAAAACAAAAATACACTCCAGCTGTGAGATCGAAGATTTCGTCGAAACTCATGTTTGTGCGTATATAACGCTTTTGGAACTTTCCCAATATCGTTTTGGTTGACACAGCATTTCGGCGTGATATTATATTCACCGCGATACCTTTTTTTCGCCGAGGAACCTCTTGGTCTCTTGTCGTCCCGCCACGCACATTGGGTACCCCACTTTTTTTGGTTCCGACGAATCCCCTAAGGATTTCAGCAATGGTTGTTTTAGCGATAGAACTGGCTCTACTTGGAAGTACATTATAACCGTGCGGGCGGTAAACTATCGCTTAAACCCCCTTTCCAACTGGAAACCCGTTTTTGGGGACAAAATTACTTGGATTTAGTATAGGGAGGGGTTCGGGGGCTCTCAAGGGGTTAAACCCCCTTTGCAGCTGGAACCCCTTTTGGGGGACAAAATTACTTGGAATTAGTATAGGGAGGGGTTTGGGGGCTCTGAATGGGTTAACTGCTGTGTCAGTGGCATCTGTGGCTGTTCGGGGGTGTCTCACATTTTTGTGTGTTTTTTCAACCATGCTAACTAACCCCTAACCCTAACCCCTACGAAAAACCGGTCGAAGTGTCCCCTGATGACGTCACTGGGGTTAAATGGTTGAAAAAACACAATATTGTGTATCACTGGATAGAACCGGCTCTCTCTCTATTTTTATTATAAAAATTAAAATACACTCCAGCTGTGAGATCGAATATTTTGTCGAAACTCATCTTTGCAAGCTGTGTGTGATACTCCGATCGCGCGTATTACGGGTTGTGTGTATTTTTATATATTATTTAATTTTCACACACATCTACTTTCCAGCTTCTCTCTGGACATACAAGCCGTGGTCACCACAGGTGTCGTCCCTTCTCCCCCCCCGGTTCTGGCCTTCAATTTTTTGTCGCGCATAGGGTCGAGCAATCCCACTGCTCGTCGATGTTTCGTCGAGTGTTGCTAACTCACACTCTCGCGCTTTCCGCAAGCCAATTTGTGCGCAAGACAAAAGTCCCCACGAATTTATACGAGTATGCACTCGGGGGGATTCGAACTCACGAAACTGACCTATGCCAGGCTCGAGGATAACAGCCTGATACGCCACCCGGGCGACCGCCTGTTCATATTATAACCGTGCGGGCAGTAAGCTAGCTCTTAACTGCAGTGTCAGTGGCATCTGTGGCTATTTGGTGCGCGGCCACAGTAGATGGATCGCACCGTAATATGTACGGAGGAAGTCGAAGGCTTCTTTGCCATCGACGGCCAAAACATATCGCGGGTATTATTTTCGACGTGGTTTGTTTTCGATAGGACTGGCTCTACGAACGTGTTAGCTACAATCGGGCGCACGTGTCGTCACATCTACTGCAGCAATCAATCGATCAATCGATCCATCGATCAATCAATCAATCAATCAATCAATCAATCGATCGATCAATCGATCAATCAATCAATCAATCAATCAATCAATCAATCAATCGTATTGATGTTTGTGGTTATATTGCACACTGCGGTCATGCTTTCGGCAGCCACGTCGAGTTACACGCCGACGCGGTAGTCCCATAGTCATGATAACCAATCTTCGACAAATGGACCGGTCAAGACGATGATGGCTATGATGATGATGGTGGTGTTGGCGGTTATCATGCCGTTCTCACGTTGGCTAATTTAGCAGAAATCTGTCGCTCATTTAGCCGAAATGTAGCTCGCGGTCTCAAAAAAGGGCCTGAAAAAGTCTCCCGATGGAAGAAACTACCCCCCCCCCCCCCCCGCGTAGTTCTCCCTGCCTGCGCCTTTGTTGCTATTCGTGCGCAGGTCTTAACCAGTTAAGACAAACCCTCCGTAACCCCCTCCCCTGCTATCCTAGGAGATGGTGACCGCAGACGGCGAAACAGGACGGGGATAGGATAAGCAAACAGTTTCTGTGTAGTATATGGAAGAAGCGCTACGAGCGCCCAAATGTTGGAGGTGTCTCTATTAGGGGTCGAGACGGAGGAGATGCGTGGTCAATGGTCAAATGACTTGAGACATGCAACAAATGAGTACGTCTCCCCCCCCCTGCGTTTCTCTTGTTATACGTGCACAGATCCGGGGGGTGATCTCATTTCCCTGAAACACAGCCACGTGGTTAAAAAAAAGAAAAAGAAGAGAAAACGAAACCCGATGGAAGAAATGATACCCCGTCAACTCTCCCTATGTCGATCTTGTTATACGTGTACAGGTGATACCCGGCTAAGCCGTACCCCCGGCGCAAGCTACGGCGTGGGGGTCACTTTTTGGGGCCGTTTTTTTTTTTGCAGTGTGTGTTCCGTTTGAGGTCTGAATCTTTCGGGATTTTTTATTTTCGCGATATGCTTCCGCAATGGAAAGGTTGGGTACGGTGCGGCATGATGAGCGAATCGCCTAAAGTATGTTGGTCAGTGAGGTAAACAAACAAGTCACTGGTGGTGCGAGTCGAAGATGCCGGTTGGCTGGCGGCAGTCTTGCCCCCTTGACGGACAATCCGTCAAGGACAGCCGTCAAGGACAGCCGTCAGGGGCGTCCACACACTAAAACTAGTGTGATAAGTCCGTAGATGCCTTGACGGGTCAATACTAGACCTTCAACTGACGTCTTTGGTGCGAGCGGCTCAACTCCAGTAGTGAAGAAGGACGTAAGCTCACTAACGTAGCCTTGGTCCCTAGTAACCCCCCCCCCCCCCCCCCCCCCCCCCCCCCCCCCCCCCCCCGCGCGCTCATCACTTTTGTTTCATATGTGCGCAGGTGCGGGGAGCATGTCGCGAAGACCGTCTTGTGCGAAGCTGGCGATTGTCACCGCTACCTTCACCGCCGCCCTTTTTAGCGCTTCGGCCTTGCCCAGCAGATCCGACACCTCCTTCGAGGCAGAGAGGGGTGACAAGGTGCGAAGCTATTCTTCTTCGTTGTTATGTTATGTGTGGGTCCGCCCCGCCCTCTCCCTCCCTCTCCCCCCCCCTCTCTCTCCCTCTTTCTCCCTTTGTCCCCCAGCCGCCTGGGTGTAGTGTACCGCCTGCGTTCGACGCGTCCACGTCTATTGGCGGTGTCCGTCTAGCCAACGGTTAAGGCCGGTCGGGTATTCGCGTCGCTCGTGACTCGACTGCGCTAGAGCCCCACCCGCCTCTGCGCTCGCTGCTAAGCTATCGCCTTGCGTGGTACAACCAGGCACCTGGTGTGCCCAACCCCCTTTTCCCAAACTTTATGGCGGGTTGTTTTTTTGTCGCTACGCACTAACGGGCCTTGACGTTATTGGAGATGCACTCTGCAGTCCCAATTAGTATCTACTTGATTCGTAGTCACTACTCAGAGTACACTAATGGTTGTTGTTAATGATACTAATGATACGCGTACAACCTTTCTCGGTTTTTGATGAAACTTTTTTTTTTTTTGGAAGTCAACGAGGGTTGAATCAATTCACGAGTACGAGCCTCAGTTAGCTCGCAACAGAATCGTCCACCCGGCACAGAACCGTCACCACAGCAGCAACGCTCGCGGAAATCACCCGCGTGGTTGTCCGACTGGAGTCGGCCTTACTCGTAGGCAGGTGTCGGTGCCTTGGGGAGTGAATACCATCAGCAACTCGTCGCGCTGCAATGCCGAGCGTGGCAAAAGTCTTAGCTGCTGCCCTAATCGAGCTCGTTCGGTCAGCCGCCTTGGGTGCGGTCACTTTTGTCAACTCGATGACGAGAGCTCAGAAGCTCACTGCGCCTTCTGTGGTTTGTCATGACGCTGCCGAAAATGAACTTTGGAGCGACCCTGCTCAGCGTTGTGCGCTCGCGAGGGGTGTGGCACAGCTCGAGCGGTGCGGCTGCCCGATCCTATACACCCTACTTGTACCTAAATTTTTACTTTTTTTTTCTGAAAAAAACTGAAAAACTCAGGAGGCTAGTTTTTTCGGGATTTAAGTTTCGAGTTTTTTTTCCCCAAAAAACAATTTCGGGAAAAACCGAAATTTCCGGTAAAAAACCTAATTAATCTCTTCCTGAACCCCTTTACAACTGGAAACCGTTTTTGGGGACAAAATTACTTGGATTTAGTATAGGGAGGGGTTCGGGGGCTCCAAAGGGGTCAAGAACGACCACCCTAGGTATCTTTTTGTACATGCAGAGAAATACAATACGCGGGGAAACTCGGTTCATTACTTTCCCGTCAGCGTGTAGTATATACAAGTTGTGACTGACTTCCCACCATAAGTATCGGGGAACGTTGCGGGGAACTTTGCAGGGAACGTTGCAAAGAACTTTACTATGGGACGGTCTGTCGGTAAGTACAAGAGCTAGTAGAATACATCGTCCCGTAGTATGGGCATTGTGCCGTATTGATCAGGGCAGGGGTGGCGGTTAGCCCTACCTCGATCGATCACTCCTTACTTCTCTTTACCTTTGCTCTTCCCCTTTTACTTCCTGCTTATTTGGTTTTTTGCCTTTAGCCACACACGCGCCACTTTTTCCAAATTATCTTATAGTTTTCCTCTCGTAACAAGCGATCTTTACAGACACTTCGATGCCACCTCTGCGGCTCTTATCACAGATTCAGAGCCTCGATACACACCTGTGAGTAAACGACCGGCCCGAAAGACAGGTCTGCTAGAGTAGCATCGTCGTACTCGTGTCGTACTGACGATGCGAAATGTACGCTTGAAAAAAAAAAAAGTGTCTCACTCATGCTCATACTCCCACACGTCCTCGTCCTCCCCATCCTTGTCACAAGCCTCCGCCCCCCCGGACTGCTAAGAACGCCTCTCCCCAAACTCCATCGCGGATTGCTGTTCGCCTCTGCGTAGTGGCCCTCGTACTCGTGCTCGTACATACATACATAGCGGCGATGCGAAAAAAAAACGGGGAAAAAAGAAGAAGTCAAAGTCATCCTCATGCGCTCCCCGTCCCCGTCCCCCTCCTCCGGCCACATGCGCGGCGGCAACTATGCATACTGATGAGCTCCCGGCGTTTTTCTTTTTTTTTCGCTCATTATCTTCTTACAGGATTTCCCGAAAAAAAAGTTGTGAAAAAAAGAAAGGTTGCCGGTATGAAAAAAAAAAAGCACGCGCGTTACGATCGCGGTAGCAGCGTTTTGGCATTTTTTTTGTTTTTTACCCTCCTTAACCCTCCGTAACCCCTTTACAACTGGAAAACCGTTTTTGGGGACAAAATTACTTGGATTTAGTATAGAAGGGGTTCGGGGGCTCTAAAGGGGTTATAACCCAACATCGTCCGAATGTCATTATTTTTTATTTTTTTTCGGCAGTATATCTGTTTTTTGTATCTCCTTTTACACCCAAAATCGTCCGAATGTCATTTTTTTTTTGTTTCCGGCGACACGCTTGCCTGTTTCTTTGTCTCCTTAACCCAAAATAATCCGAATGTCATTTTTTTCGTTTCCGGCAATATGCCTGTTTTTTTTTATCTCCTTTAATAACCCAGAAATCGGCCGAATGTCGTTTTTTTTTCTTTTTTTTTCCGGCAATACGCCTGTTTCTTGTCTCCTTTATAACCCAAAATCGTCCGAATGTCATTTTTTTTGTTTCCGGCAATACGCCTTTTTTTATGTCCTTTAATAACCCAGAAATCGTCCGAATATCATTTTTCGTTTTTCGGCAATATGCCTGTTTTTTACCCCCTTAACCGAACGTCGTCCGAATGTCATTATTTTTTTTTCGGCAATATGCCTGTTTTTTTGTCTCAAAATCGTCCGAATGTCATTTTTCTTTTTTCAGGAATATGCCTGTTTTCTATCTCCTTAACCCAACATCGTCCGAATGTCAATACTTTTTTCGGCAATATACCTGTTTTCTGTCTCCTTGACCAAAAATCGTCCGAACATATTTTTTTTCTTTTCGCGAAATGCTTGTTTTCTATCTCCGTAACCCAAAGTCGTCCGAATGTCATTATTTTTTTCGGCAATATGCCCGTTTTCTGTCTCCTTAACCCCAAATCGTCCGAATTTCAATTTTTTTTTTCTCAAAATGCCTGTTATCTATCTCCGTAACCCAAAGTCATCCGAATGTCATTATTTTTTTTTCGGCAATATGCCTGTTTTCTGTCTCCTTAACCAAAAATCGTCCGAATATCAATTTTTTTTTTCGCATAATGCTTGTTTTCCATCTCCGTAACCCAAAATCGTCCGAATGTCATTTTTTTTTTTCGGCAATATGCCCGTTTTCTGTCTGCTTAACCCAAAATCGTCCGAATTTCAGCATTTTTTTTCGCAAAAGGCCTGTTTTCTGTCTCTCCTTAACCCAACGTCGTCCGAATGTCGTTATGTTTTTTCGGCAATATGCCTGCTTTTTATTCCCAGGCCGTGCATTTGATCAATCGGGTTGCTGTTTCATATCCCTCGAAATCGGTTTTAGGATGGGATATGAACCTTTTCAAGCTAGGAGTCTCAGAAAAAGTGCTGGTGCACCTATAAGGGTTGCGAAAGGTTTAAGGCTTAGGGTTATGCCGAAATATGTTTATTCAGGAAATCTTCAAATGGCTGTAGATTTAGGCGTTAGGTGTTTGTCGCTACAAAAGTACTGACGGGCCTTGATTCGCCCGATAAATCGCTACCAGGTAATCTTCTAACATCGCCGTACTCGCGCTTGCACTCTGTGCCCGTACTCGTACGAGCGACGATGCGAGAAAAAGTAACCTACCAAAAAAAAAAACTTCACACCTACCTCATCCTCACATCCTCATGCTACTCACTGCTCCTCCTCCTTTTACGCTTCCTCCTCTTCCTCCTCCTCCCCATCGTGGTGGTCACAGGCGCGGCGCCGACCGCGCAGTGCGTCTCTCCGCAAAGTTCATTGCGGGGTGTTGTTTGCCGCTACGTATTGGTACTCGCACTCGTGTCGTGGGGGCGATGCGGAAAAATCATAACCACCCCCCTCGCCCCCGCCCCCGCCCCCCCGCCCGCCCCACCACCAACTCCTCCTCCTCCTCCTCCTCCTCCTCCGCCTCCTCCTCCTCCTCCTCTTCCTCCTCCTCCTCCTCCTCCCCCTCCCCCTCCTCCTCTTCCCCGTTCTGTCCGCAGGCTCGCCGTCTATTAAGATCGCCTCTGCCCGAGGAACTAGTGAGTGCTAGCGTGGGGACGTTTACGAGGCGACAGGCTACCCACGCAGGCGAGGGTAGTACAGGGGGCGATGGTGGCGGTGACGACGAGTCCGCCGACGGGGGAGACGGAGACGAGCTGTGGAATAAGGACCACGAGCACGAGAAGGAACATCACGAGGGGCGGGTGCGTACTATTATTGGCCTACAATCCCCCCGCTGAAGCCAAAAAAAAAAGAAAACGGTTACTGGTGTGTGTCGTCTTCACATTAACCTTGTTGCTTGTACCCAGCGACATCGGTACACCAAGTGTTCGTGCTGATTCTTCATCCTAGAGAGGTACAAACAGAAAAAAAAAGAGAAAACTTCAGGTTGGTGACTGTATACTGTCTGTGCCTCGGCGGCTATCGTTTTATGTTTGTTTTGGTAGTAAAACAAGAGAGGAAATCAAGAGGAACAGGAGTGGTTGCGTGCTGCCTGCATTCACGGCTTCGGGGTTGCCCCCTTAAACCGCTTTAGCGCCGCACTCCCGACATGGAGACAACACTAAACAACACTCTTGGAATTAGACTAGATGATTTTAGGAGTTGGAAATAGGTCAAGTTATCCCGAAACCATTTATAACCTGTTTGGGATTGTAGATGTTTTGGGGGTTCGCAGCGTTTTTGTTTTGTACAACCTATACTATTGTTACCTTCTTTAATAATCACATTGTTTTCTAGTACGTCAACTGTGAGTTCGATCGATTTAAGGGTGGGTAATCATATTTTGCGACCTTTAATTTGTGACCTAGTGTTTCGTAAAATTGTTCTTGAATGCGTCGGCTGTGGGTTCGATCGATTTTACGGGTCGGTACATACTCATGTTTGCAAGCTGCGGTGTTACTCTGGTCTCGGCGTTTTTTGCAGGTGGACTGTTTTTTTTTAAGAGAAATGCTACTCCCTTGGAGTAATAACAATAGTCTATACGGAGATCCACTGTTAGCTGGATTAATTATAAAAGCAATAAACGGGCAAAAAAGCACCCGCTTGTCACGGTACTCCGAGTGGGGGAAGCATGGTTGGTCGGTGTTGGGAAGCGTGCCCCTCATGAATCCCGGTGTCTTTATTGGTCTCTCCTCATGGCTTGCTGGCTAGGCTCAAAAGCTTATACCTTATTCTCTCAATCGAAGTACTAAAAGACAGACAGGGTAAGGCAAAGGCAGGGTAGGGCAGGGTAGTCAGAGGAGGGGCGTCCCGCTTGTGCCATCATCGTCACCTATATTATCGCCCATGTATCGTACGATGGCCTTGACGTGAGGGTGACATCTAATATCACGCGGTTTCACCTCAACCATGACATGGTTTTACGTCGAATCCGTAAACTATCCTTCTACGGAGAGCACTCCATTACACGCCTAATAAAATACATGCAACAAGAAATATATACATATATGTATACTTCAAGTATGTACATATGTCTGCTTGTTCCGAGCCCACTCATGTAGCTTTTTTTTCTGTCTTGTAGTATTTCTGTCATCGTGGCGCGCATGTATAGGTTGGTTGGCTGCGCTGTGTTAGGTTGGTTCATTAGTTGTTGCGGAGGGCCATAGCGATCAGGACGCACGATGTGCAAAAACAATATCTTCCACTGTTTTTGCCTACAATATTTGGTCCTGATTACTACGCGAAGGTTCCCTCGTAATAGTTTGCTTGGGTGGTTGGCTGATTGACTGGTCGGTCGGTCGGTTCGTTGGTTTTGGTGGGTTTGTGCGTCGCACGACATCCATCCGTGTGCCTGAACGTGCCGCGATTATTATATATCTTGGATTGGATTTGGTTTCGCTTCGTTTTGGTTGGTTGGTCGGCCGGGCGGTTGGGCGATTGGTTGGTGGGTTTGGTTGGTTGGTTGGGCGATTGGTTGGTGGGTTTTGGTTGGTTGATTGGGCGATTGATTGGTGGGTAGCTTAGTTTGGCGGATTTGTATGTTTGGTATTGGTTGGTTGGTTGGTTGGCTCGGTGGTTGGTTGTTTTTGTTGGTCTAGTCGGTTGGGCGGTTGGGCGATTGATTGGCGTGTAGTTTGACTTGGTTGGTCTAGTTGGCTGGGTGGTTGGGCGATTGGTTGGTGGGTTGGTTGGTTGGTTGGTTGGTGGGTAAGTAGGTTGGTGTAATCGGTTGGTTGGTTGTTGGTTTGGTGATTGGTTGGTTTGGTTGGTTGGTTTGGTTGGTTGGTGTGGTTGATTGGTTTGGTTGGTTCGTTGTTTAGTTGGTTCCTCTTTTAGTTATTTTTTTTGTTCGTGCCGCACCCGAACGCTTGCCGCGCGCGCACGTTGCGACTCGAACTGGTCACGGCAGTCCGCCTTCCACGCGCTGGCGCTTGCAATCTCTTGCGTACGACCCGAAGCGGGATTATTTTACCCTTCCGCCGCATGCTTTCCGTGTGGATGTTATTTTATGTCCAACGCAAAACACTTTCTCTCCCCGCCCCCCGCGCTGTTCAGGATGGCGAGCCGGTGTCTAAGATGGCCGAAGAGTACATGAGCAAGGGCAAGGCCATGCTAGAGGACAAGAAGGCTGGCTTCGAGGCGCACAAGGTATAAACGTCAATAGGCTATATTCTCTTTCATGTTTCTCCTGTAAAAGTTTACAAAGTTTACTTAGATATCCTGCTGGTATTCTCTCCTGTTGAACCCTGGACAAAAAAAAAGAAATCGGGAAAAATGGCCTACGAGTACGTACTATATATACCATCGACCTTTGGTGGTGGTTTTGGTTGCGTCCGACCCGAGTCATCTGACGGTAGAGGTTTGCACTTTTTTTTGCCAAAAAAGGGTATACCTGGACGGTTGAGCTCCTCCTCAAGCGTGGAACCATCGGTTAGCATATGGTCATTTTACGGTGATATTCGTTTCGGGACAGCTGCAGTATTAATACAGCATTAATAGGAATGTTGGTCGGGTTGCGCATAATAGAAACGCCTTTTCGAAGTCATGCGTCGGGTGGTGATGTTGATGTTGATATTGAGCTACAGCAGTAGCTCCTCGCGTTAGGAGCTCAGAAAATTCGTTGAATCTGCTGCACCCCGCGCGTGGGATGGCTCGATCGGTGTTTTTCAGCGCTTTAAGTCGGCGGCTAGCTGATATTTTTTTTTTGTTTGCTTAACCTTCAGAAAAAGTGGGCGACGACAGCAGTAGCATCGCGTGAGCGAAACGGGCCGGGTGGTAATCGCCCACCTTAGCGAGGAGCAGCATATACCCCAGCAGGGGACGTGAGTCATAGAATAAGGCCTACCTATCTTGCAGGCGCATGAAACCTTGCATCGGTTCGTTGGGCATGCGCAGAGGGCCGCGGGGCCTCTGTCGTGTGGTAGGCGCGTGGCATTCACAAAGAAAGATACGCGTAGGTTTTGTTGAGCGCGCGGGTAATAACTTCATTTGGACGTAGCTCGTCAAACCGAACCGAACATCTGCATTAAACCGACTATGTTGAGACCGAACCGAACTCTAACAAACTCGACCCCACCCAACCCACCCCAACCCACCCTGCCCAACCCAACCCAACCCAACCCAACCCAACCCAACCCAACCCAACCCAACCCAACCCAACCCAACCCAACCCAACCCAACCCAACCCAACCCAACCCAACCCAACCCAACTCAACCCGACCCAACCCAACCCAACCCAACCCAACCTAGCCCAACCCAACCCAACCCAACCCATTTGAATCGAACTGAACTGAACCGAATCCACAGGAGGCGTTGATGGAGCAAGAGGGGCTGCTGAACCAGTACGTAGAGTGGCATCGCCAAAGAAATATGGCGCCCACGCTGGACCAAATGATGAAGCTTCCGTCCACCAACGAGCGCTGGTCGAAGGGCGGAGGATCCGCGGAAGAACAGGGTGCACCCAAGGTTACCGTTATCCTCAACCTCTTCCAAAGGGAGGTGAGACCTCCGCGGGCAAGCGGAGGATGTGTACTGTAGCGAAAAAAAACAAGAACAAGCAACATTTTTTTTTATTGATTATGGTATCAGTGCGTGTGTTGTTGACATGAAACTGATGTTTACACTCGTCTGCATCCAGCACAACCAGCTGCCGGTGTCCGAGCCGATGCCTCCCGGAGAGACGAGCTGTGTGGTCACAAGCTACGAGACAGAGGTAGCAGCTGCTGCCAGTGTCCGTGCCGATGCCTCCTATCAATAGAGAGACGAGCTGTGTGGTCACAGACTACGAGGCAGAGATAGGTACGCATTGAAAATGCAGCAAGGTGGTTTGACCATTGCGATGAACAGCAATGAACACGCGGGCAAGCGCGCAGAATGATCATGGACCGAAAGAAAATCGTCCTTGGTCCCGAAAATTGTCCTGTTGACCCTGGCAGCTCCCAGGCGGAGTCTTTTCTGACCTGTGTCTTCAAAGAGTGCATACATCTGTGGTAAAAAACGCGCGTGTGTGTGGGGGGGGGTATCACGCAGCTTGCAAAAATGAGTACCTGGTATCGGTCATTCAAGAATTGATCGAACTCACATCGGACGTATGTATTACAAAACATTTTTATATACTGCGCCTGGTAGATAAGACAGAGGCAAGATGGAAACGCGTTCGAGAGATATGTGTAGGGAGGGAAGGAGGTACGGAGAGGGAAGGAGGTACGGAGGGAAGGAGGTACGGAGGGAAGGAGGTACGGAGGGAAGGAGGGTAGCAGACAGGGAGAAATACAGAAACACGAGGGAAGACAGGAAAAGGGCTGGGGGAGGTGGCAAGAGGAAGGAAGCAAAGGGGCCGATAACACCTTTTGTTGTGCTCAACCGTGCTGTATCATACCGTGCCGTTGATGGCAAAAACGATGAGATGATGTGCGGAGGCACGCCCCTCGCGTCCACCGGGTATGGGCGGAAACCTCTTCAGGAAAAAAAAACGGCGCGAGGCATTAGAGACACGTGGGCTAGCCCCTTGCTCGCGCACCAACCCAGCCAATACTCCCCACACCCTGCCAAACCAAATATTTGTAAGTATCTCTCCCACGTTATGGACCGCAACAGGTTTCTAACGTATGGGATGAGGATGAAGATCGAGATATGGATAGTTGTGAGGATCGTCCGCCCACGGCGTCACATTTCCGCCATCGCACCTCAAACCACGAAGTATGCGCGAACCGCAACGTATCTTTCCCACGTTATGGACCTCAACAGGTGCGAACTTATCTCTCCCGCATTGTTTACCGCCACAGCTGCTAACCTATGTATCTCCCGCATTGTTGACCGCAACAGGTGCTAACGGAACAGCTGGACAGCCTGTTCTCTCAGACTGCGGCGGGGCATATCGAGGAGGTCTGGGTGTGCGTTTTCAGCGCGCCGGCGAAGGACTACGCTGTCCGAGTGGTGGAGGAGGGCAGCTACGGCAACGTGCACCTGGTTGTTAGCGATTACAACTTTAAATTCTACGGCCGCTTCCAGGTTCGTCCGTCCGTCCGTTTTTTTTCTCTTCTTTTTTGCCTTCATGGCGGCGCAATTTTTCGGGAGTTTGCCTTGCCAGGCGTAGGGGGGGCTCCCTTGGCTTGTTGTTTTGCACGGAAACGTGCCGTGCTGCACCACGCCCGCTCGACACTGCCTCCGATTGTTAGTAGGACGCAAGCTCGCCCTTCTTGCGACTGGCCGAACACCCCAAGGCGTTTCGCAGTTGATGCAAGCAATGCCCCCCCCCCCCCCCCTCTGGTCGGTGAAAACTCGACGTGCTCCGTCCCATCTTTGCACGGATGCGAGGGTCTATCGTCTCGCGATTACGGCCATGCGCAACGATGAGTATCCCCCCCCCCCCCCTCCCATTGTTGGGATGCGAGTGTCTATGGCCTTAAAGACAGCGGCAATGCATCATAGTGAGTACCCCCCCCCCCCCCCTCCCTACTCCCTCCAAGAACGCAGTTCACCCTTCATGCGACTCGCCGAACACCTCACGGCACTTTGCGCTTGGTGCGACCGACGTCTGTCTCGTTGGTAAAAAGCCGACGTGCTCCGTCCCGGCATAGTAGGGATGCGAGGGTCTATGATCATGCGACTACGGTCATGCACAAACTGAGTAACCCCCCCCCCCCCCCCCCCGCCCCCCGAAATTGATGGGATAACGTAGTCGAGAAAATCTGGAAGGATTTAGGGGGAGGCCAAGAAGAGGTATTGTCTATAGAGAAGTTTGGCGGGTACAAGACAGAAGTAAAATAAAGAATAGAAGAAAAGCAAAGGCTAGCGCTAAGGAATAAGGTGAAAGAGGAGAATCACTTAGAGATATACGGGGGGTGAGAGACGATATTGGAATGAAAACATATCTGCACGGCCCAATGGACTACGTGAAAAAGCTGCAACTGCGATTTTGTGTCGGGGACCTGGACCTACCATTAAAAAAGAAAGAGATATACCTGTAGTCGGGAGGAAGAGGACGTGGCTACAATTGTGTGCCCGTGTGGCACAACAATAGAGAGTAGGACTCACATGGTAAGAGAATGTGAAATACACTAGGAGGAACGGGTTGCGTTAGAGGCAGACATGAGGAAATTAGACGTATGTGATACGGAAGAGTTCGGCAGACTAGAGAGTGGCGAGAAAACGATCGCTACCCTAGGAGATAGATGGTGGCCGCAGACGGCGAAACAGGACGGGGATAGGATAATCAAACACTTGCTATGTGATATATGCAAGAAGCGTAATGAGCGCCCAAATGTTGGAGGTCTCTATTAGGAGTAGGAACGGCGCTCCGTCTCAAAAGAGATGCGTGGTCAATGGTCCCTCTCCCCGCCTCCTCCCTGCCGGATCAATTTTCGAAGGTTGCTCTGACGGCGCCGACGGACTTCGTTTGGCTAGTGGACGACGACATGATTCCCGGGAACAAGTACCTAGCACAGCTGATACACGCTGCCGGCACGGAGCTCATGGGGCGCGCGCTGTTGGGCAGCATCGGACGAGTTCTGCCAAGACCAGGCAGAGATATGGCTCTCGTATCTTACAGAAAGGTACGTGGTTTTGGTTCCATCCCATGGGTTTCCTTGGACACCGGCTCGACACATATTCCCGGGCCATGGGGTTTGGAGGGGGGGGGGGGGGGCGTACTCATTTGGGGTGGGGGCGGGGGTATGTTTTCTTTCTTTGATTAGTTGTTCGCTAGAGGGACCGAATGTGCCTTGGTGGTCTGGTGGCCTGCGTTCGTTCACCCAGCACACCTTTAACGTTGTTTGCTAAATTCCGTAGTTAGAGGTTATCCGGGTTGGGGGGTGGGGGGGGGGTGAGGGGATAGGGGGGGGGGGTGAGGGGATAGGGGGGGGGGGTGAGGGGATAGGGAGGGGGGGTGAGGGGATGGGGGGGGCGGGGGGCGGTGGGCGGGAATGAGCTCGTGTCCTGCCGTTGCCACCACGCAAGAGTTCGTGAACCAAACATTGGTATTAATGTAAACAGCAATGGCAAAAATTAAAACACGGTAACAAACCACACCACACCAAACCAAACCAAATCAAACCAAACCAAACCAAACCAAGCCAAACCGAACCACTTTCGTTGCTAAATACGAGTCCTTTCCTTCACTCTTTTTTTATCTTTTGCGTGCGCGCTTCTTGTTTATGTTTCCAGTGGGGCTCCCACGGCGGGCGGTACATGCCCGACTACTACTGGGACCAGGACAGGGCCGTGCCCGTAGACTACCTGTGCAGCCAGTGGTTCCTCAGGCCCGAGTGGCTGCAGTACATGTGGGTGAGTTTTTCAAACCGCGGACGGATGAGCGCACTGCTGTAGCTCGAGCAGCTATTATTTCTCTCTCTTCGAGGGCATCCTACCGGTGAGCTATACGACGTGAGCTGCACATGCTTTTCCCGGCTTGGGCTACAGGGACGTACGGTAGCTCATCTGCACATTGTTTTGAAAGCTTGAGCTACACCTGGCACGGTAGACGAGCTCGCTCATGAGCTGTCCGGTGTGTGTGCGGAGGTTATCTCGAGTTTCCGACGTGGTGGTCAGGGAAAAACAGTCCGATTCCGGTGCGCAATACCAGTAGCTCGGTGCAGTTTGCAGGAATGGGGACGCAGGTGACCGCCCTCGGATGCCATGCTGGGCGTGCGTTGAGAGGGAGACGTTGATACCCGCGTCCGAATTCAGAGACGACAGTTTGTGATGGGCACGTTCGCGAGGCAGTGGAGTGACAGCTGGCACGGCTTGGTAGCAGGCACGGCCGCTTGGAACCACGGGCGTGGTTGACCGAGCTTGATGGTCTTCACGGTAGCTTTCCTCCTGCCCAAGCATGGCAACTTACTAGCTAAAAACGGGCGGCCGGTGTATCACGCAGCTTTCAAAGATGAGTGTCGACCGATCTCACAGCTAACGTTATTCGAATAACTTGATAAACTCGTGTTGGAGTCGAAGACTCCTGGAAACTTGTTGTCCACTCCTGAAAGACCTGCACTATTGTGCGTTGTTGTTTGGACTACTACAGTCCCAACCCCTCGCTTCACCCCCGCCTCTCCCCTGACGTTTCATTCAACAGAGCGAGCGGCCGACTACGTTTGCGACGGGTGAGGACTTCCACATCTCCCACACGATGCGGAAGTACGCCAACATCAACTCGTACGTGATGCCGTACAACGCAAACGACGACGAGACCAAGGGCAGCAAGTACCGGGGACTGTCCTACGTAAATGCAGCCACATCCGACAGGTACAGTACGCCCCCCAATTTCGCCGGCTAGAGGTATTTGAGCAAAGCCACCAGGTACACGTTTCCCACTACGTGTAAAGACCAACGTATGTTTTAGAACGCTTGTTGCTACTTGTCACGGAGTGGTCTTCACCCGGTCTTACGCGCTGCATTTGTTTTTTTTTTTGTAAATGAAATGTTGCCTCGTCGCGACAAAAAATGCTCTGCCGATTGCCGGGGTGAGCAGGTGTGCCAGGGCATTATTGAATGTTGCGCTGTTGCCCGGGCGCAAACGGTCGGGTCGGAATCATGTTTAGCGCAACAGGTGCTGGAAGGCGTGTTTGCTTCGCCTGTGCATTTTTCGCCGGAACCGGAGCGATAATTTGTTTTTGAGGCGTTTTTTTTTTTTTTTTTTTTTTCGCCGTCCGTCGGGAGGCGAAAAACTCTTTTTTGTGGCCGTCTAAAACGCGCTTTTTGTCAACTGGTGTCCGGAAATATAATCGCGCATACAACGAAAAGTGCATGCAACACGCCTTCCGGCTCGTAATAACCCTGGTGTACCTGTACCCAGAAAGCGTTCCTCGCGCTAAGCCCTACGCTCTAGAGACCAATGTACGAGCGTGGTGCGGCAGGCTCTCCATGTATTGGGTGGTTTGTTTAATGTAAAACCCGCCGTAAATGAGATAAATAAACGCATCCCCGCCAAACCGAAGCGGTTAAGAGCGTCCTTTTCGTATGCGCGTGTCGAGCGTGGGAGCGGCCGGCGTTTGTCCTTGATTCCAGGTCGAGGAACGAACGCCAGACCGGGGACAGAACAAAACGCGAACGTGTTTGAAGCCTTTACGCCTTCTTGAGACACTTGAGGTGCCTAGAATTTTTGCCCGGCGGGTGATGGTGGCGAACCCGCAAAAAACGACCAGACGGGTTTGGGCCCCTCTCTTTTGCTTCTACGAATATATGTACACCTCGGTTTGTATCTTCCTGGACTGCAGCTCGGAAACGCTGGTTCGTAGTTGTTTTTTTTTGTCCCCACGTGCCAACAGGAAGAATGTCTACGGTGTTGGTTTTTGTATCATCACCGCAGATCTGGTGGTGCTTGCATGGTGGGCGATCAACTGGCAAACACAAAAAAATAGTCAACAGTAGTTTGATTTAGTTGACTTTACGTCAGCGGCTGTCGTTATACTTGAAAAAGAAAAGGCAAGTCGGCTCAAATCTCCCCCGCTCCCTTGCTTGTTATTTACCTATATGATCCCTTTTGCTCTCTCTCTTTTTCTCTTTCCATCCCCTCTGTCTCTCTCTTCGTTTTACCACCTCTTGCGTGTTTCCCTCTGCTTCCCTTGGTTCTTCTCTCGCTCTCCACCTCTTTATCCTTTCCCTCTCAACCCTCGCTCGCTTTTTGTCTGCCGTTCTTTCCGTTTTTACTCTCCCCCGCCCTTACCCTTATCTCCCCCCTTGTCTTCCGCTTTCTCGTCGTTTTTCTCTATTTGAATGTCGAGCAGCGATGTCCCCTTGAGGGACATGCTGTGGATGAACGCCCTCAAGGCGGGAACGAGGATGAGGTGGATGGACATGTTGAGCGCAGAGGAAGCCCACGTTGAGCCCTCGACCCTCCTCATCGTGCGCACCCCCGAGGACGTCGAGGCTATGATACCGTTGGTGAGTACACCTATTTTTGCAGTTTCACGCTGCGATAAAGCCAACCTACTATGGGAACTCCCTAGCATCATCGACGGCCATCGCGTCAGTATCATAAAATGTTGTGGTTGGAAGCTCTATCTGTTGAGCTATTTTAGTCGCGTGACTACAGTTTTTTTTTTTTTTTTTTTTTTTTCGCACACTTTTACTTTCCAGCTTCTGGACAAGCCGTGGTCACAGGTGTCGTTCCTTCTCCCCCCCGGTTCTTGCCTTCAATTTTTATCGCGCATAGGGTTCAGCAATCCCACTGCTCGTCGATTTTTCATCGAGTGTTGCTAACTCACGCTCTCGCGCTTTCCGCAAGTCAATTTGTGCACAAGATAAAGTCCCAAAGAATGTATACGAGTATGCACGCGGCGGGGCTCGAACTCACGAAACTGACCTATACCAGGCTCGAGGATAACCTGATACGCCACCGGGGCGACCGGCTACAGTATAGTAGTTCAACGGGTAGAGCTTGCTTGCCAACGAACAAAATACTCGCAACGCAGCTTGCAAAAATGAGTATCGACCCTAAATTCGTCGAACTCACAGCTGACGTCTTTAGAATATTTTTATTAAATACTCCGGTGTACGTGGTACACTTTTTGGAGGTCGTAGCACCAAAATCTCCTCAGCATTTGATCTCCGGGGATCTAACCCCCCTCGCCTCCACTGACTGAATAGCGACTCTAAACAGACGTTTTAGCTCCTCTTGATCAACAAAGCGCACTTTTTTTTTGTGAAAAAGCATTGCTGACGATAATCGAATTCCAGCACTTTTCAAGGGGTAAGGGTTTCTACCTAAAGCATAATACAATCGCAATCAACCGTTGCTTCTGGTAGCGGTTTCCGTTCTCCTCCCTTCGGTGTCGGGATATTAATATGTTCTCATTGTTGGTTTTTGGAAACCCTACGGTTTTTGTATGTATTTTGGTCAGCCGGGCAGGCGTGTGTGGCGGGGAGGGGTGCACTTAAATCGGTGCATGGCCGTAGTCGTATGACCATAGACCCTTCCTCGCATCCCTGCTATGCCGGGACGGAGCACGTCGGGTTTTCACCAACCAGGCAGACATTGCTTGCACCAAGCGCGAAGCGCCGTGACGTGTTCGGCGAGTCGCATGACGGGTTAACTAAATCCTTCCAAGAACCGCTTGTGAGACGGACTTCGGCACCTTGTGCCTACTTTCTTGCTTGTTGGATAACAGCGCCAATGTGTGGCGCGGGGGGGGGGGGGGGGGGGGACTCTGGTTGATGAGGACACACCACGTTTTTTCTTCTTCGGGCACAAGCCACGGTAGAGTTTGACGCACCGTTTTTTTTTGGTTTCTGACAATTCTGCAATTTAGGAGCTTTCTCTATATATATCATATGTATTACGGAGATCCGTTGTTGGGAGGATGAAATATCAAACAAAAAAAGGGGGTAAAAAAAGAAAGTCCGCCTTACGTTTTAGTTGCGTCTGCTCGCGATTATTTTGTTGTTCGGTCTTAAGCGGGTCTTAACCGGGTGTATGCCGCGCGCTACGATGGAGGTGCACCACTTTTTTCCTAATGCTACCCCTTAATTTGGGAGCTTGAGACTTCTTCCCCCCAAAAAACTAATTTGGGGAAAAATAAAACTGCTGCAAGTACCGAATGAAAAATACCATGGCCTAGGTGCACAACGAGAACCATCATGCAAAAACTAATGGGGCGTATTTTCCGACGGTTTTGGGTCAAGGGGCCCCGTCGTTTCAAAAAACGTTTCAGACGAAAAGTGCTATCTCTGTCGTAGCACGCGTCTTTTTTCTTGTTTTGGTGAGGCTTGTCACCTTGAGGCACTCTATTCTTTGCCCCACCCATAGAACGTACTTTTTGTTGATAGGTTATCATGAGTCAAAACCTAATCACTGCAGCAGTAATAGTGGACGTTAATAAGCCTTGCGATGAACTATGGTGATGACATTAACGTGGTAGGTGACAAGAAAATGATTATCCATTGCAGTAAGAAATGGATACTGCTGTCACACTAGCGTTGATGTGTTACAATAATGGACATTTAAGATGTACAAAATTCGTCGAACTCACGGCTGACGTCCTTGAAAATTATTTATAAAATGAGCCATGATGATGACGTGAACGTGTTAGGTGACATGAAAAAAAACATTGTTTGTTTGTGCTCTACACAGGCGAATAACCCCTCAGTTTTTTTAGTTGACTGTTGACTCTTATGCGTCGTCGACGCCAGATGTTATATCGTTCTCATAACAACGAGTCATCCCACGGCACTATACGGTAGGGTTTGCACATGTTTAGCCAAGAAAAGGTATACCCTCTGGCCGGTCGAGCTCCTCAAGTGAGGTTAACTACTACCACTTAGTTGGATAATTTCACTAGTGTATTTGTTTTCGGACCAGCGCATATAAGCGTTGGTGGGGTTGCACGATTGAATGCCTTCGAAGGCATGTTTAGGTCGGGTGAGATACTGAGCTCGTCCTAGGAGCTCAGAAATTTCTTAGAATCTGCTGCACCCCTTGCGTGCGTTGACTCTAGTACAGAGCACCGAACAAGAAACATGAGTACAAGCCCTGGTTGGATTTCTTAGTCGGGAGCGGACGCGTTCTGCAATACAGTAGGTTCAGGATAACGACTCCTTTCAATGTTCAGCCTGCCTTTCTTGTTACTCCGTTTCTTGTTAGGTGTAAGGTGTGCTGTATTGGGCGCGCTTGTTTTCGTTTTTCATTTCACGATGAAGCCTCTTGTGGTTGATTGTTTTTGTTTCTTGTATTTTTGTGCGCGCCTTTTTTTTTTCGCTGTGCTCCATTAGGTGGGTGCTTTCAAAAACTCTCTTATATGGGCCAACGAGGAGAAGGACGAAACCCCGCTGTGGAAGCTCTTCATCTTCTCTCCCACGCTCACGTAAGACTTGTTGCTGTTGTCGTTGTGCTTGTTGTTGTTGTTGTTGTGTTTGCATGTGCTGTTCAAGGTTTCGATTTGTTTTTTGGGGATGTCTCGTCTCAAAAGGAACACTCTGGACGAAACCTGAAAATAACCCCTCAGTTCGTTGCCTATGCTTCGGCGGCTGATGGTATATACCGTTTTTCAACGAAATTTGTGACTGTGGATGGCAACAGCGAACGCCTGGGTGAACAATCCACAAACACACAAGTGTGCACTCACGTGGGTTAGCGCGCTCACCCACTTTCGTCTCTTTCCGGCCGATGCCCTAGTATACAATGTTTTTGCAAGGCCTGAAAGAGGCAGCTGTCTCTTATATTTGGTAGGGGCGGGGAGAGAGGGGAGCGAGGGGAGGGGGGGGGGCAGGGGTGGGTGCGAGCGCTTCTAGACATGTTAATTAAACTGTTCTCGTCTCCCACGAGATTCCCCGATGCCCCCCCCCCTCCCCCCCCCCCATATTCTCCCAGAGTTGAGCGGTTGGTACCCCCATTGGCGAGTGTTCTCATCCATCGCTCACTGACTGTGTGTTGCTACAGGTGTTCCGCTATCGCGGAGATCTTGAACCTGAAAGCGAGACGATTCTGCTCTCCGAAGTACATGCGAGTGTTCGCCCCCTCCGGCAAGCCTGTAAGTACAAAGAACACGATAAACATAGGGGCATGGGAGGAGAAGGGCGAGGGGCGGGGGCGGGGCGGGGGAGGGGGTGTACTCATTTTTGTCGCCTGCCTTGATTTTAACATTTACTATGCACCCCTTTTGAGACGGAGCGCGGAGAGCGTGGGTACTGTGGCAGATTCTTGAGGGGTCGACGGGGCGGCGGGCATGTGGCATGGCAGAGTGAGACGACGGCGCCTATTTACTATTTACGACCTATTGGCTGCGGGACTTGAGTACAGTCCACACCATTGCTGTGCATTGGTGTTGTAGGCTTGAAATGGTTGAAACAGTGCTCAATAGACCACCCTTCCATTTTAACAGGATCTTTGTAGTGCAAGAACTACTTAATATAATATTTGGGTTTTGTACGATATGGAAAGGCGGTTTTCGAGGATACGAAACCGTCTGCCGCCAATTGGTCAACACCACGCTGCTCGCGGTATCACCACGCGTCACGCCTCCCCCTGCAGCTCCAGCTCAAGCGCCACCGCACATTCGGTACGTTCAGCCCACGAATGAGGAAGAAACCCAATAAGAACGCCGGAATTATGTTTTCGAGGGGGCGCTACGAAAGTTGGAATAAAGTGGTATTTTCAGGGTTCAAATCCCTTTTTTCGCTTTAATTTTAGAAATATTGTTTTTATTTATCTTATTGTATTTAACCAATAAAAGACTTAATATTTTTTTATTTAAGGTTATAAGATTGTTTTTTTCTAAAAATTAATTGAATACCATTTTTTGTCTATATTTTCCTCAGCGGCGGGCGGTGCACCATGTCCTACCAGTTTTTTTTGCTTTTTGATTTTGTTGTTGTTATCGTCAGTTTTAATGTCGAGCTCAACTCGTCAGAGGTTTTAGCCTCAACGAGCATCTGAACAAGCCGTGGTCACAGGTGGTGTCTTGCCTTCTTCCCGCCCCCCTGTACTTGCCTTCGGTTTTATCGCGCATAGGGTTCAGCATTTCCCGCTTTTCAGGTTTTTTTTTCTCGTCGATTTTCCATCAATTTTTACCAGGTATAATACCTGGAATATTTTAGCTTGAGCTTAAGGTTAGCCCAAGGTTGGTGTGTCTATAAGGTTTCAAGCCTACCGTAAAAACGTGGAAATTCCACCCAGCTCGTCGCGTGCCAGGTATACTGCTGTGGTGCGTTCTGCTGCTCTGCTGTACTGCCGTTGTGGGTTGGTCGATACGTACTGGGTTGGTCGATGGGTGGGTGGTGGGTGCGTTGGTGGGTGGCGGCTCGCTCCCTCCCCGAGATGGCGGAGGATCTCGAAAAAAACGAAACTCCCCCTGTTTCTTGCCGGTTCCGTGCTCAGACTGCTGTAGGTAGTTTTGGGTGGGCTGGGCCATACTGTGTAACGGTTGCACACCTTGGGCAGATCACGATCTAGATCATATAGGTCATACATATCATGTAGATAATACAGATCATATGGATCATATAGTTCACACAGATGATGTAGATCATGTACCTGTCGTTGTGAGATGTGCGGGATCTGTAGATATATAGTTCGTTAATGAGAGATCACGAATACCTGGCCCAGCGGTTTCCTGCCAGCTACTAGCAACAGCACGATTGTCCGCTCGCGTGTTCCACCAGTCCGCCAGCACCGTTCCGTGCTGTATCTATCCACTTGGTATTTTTGTCACTGTCGCGATCAGCCAAAACTTGCCATGCTGATGCGATCAATGCCAATTCTTCAAACCACAGTGTTATGAACCAAAAACGCCTACGAAAAATCATCTCTTGCAACAAAAGCCAGATTATTCTTGGTTCGGTTCCCGACCTCTGATATTTGTTTCCTTTATGAGATGCGTTGCGAGGTCTTGTGCAGGATTTGTACATGTAGAAATGCGTCGAACTCACGGCTGACGTCCTTCACATATTTTTATTAAATACGTCTCCAAACCCAAAAACATGTGTTAAATAGTGCAGATCGTACGGCTCCCATCCGGTAACATGAGCTAGACCGTACAGATATTCCCTGAATTATCTACTGTAGATCATCTAATAGGGATCAGTGATCAGTCCGTCGTGTGAATGTTTTTGCCTCTTGTATTAAGATATACGTATAATAGAGAGCGGGTATTTCTCGTGCTTCGCAGATTGTTTACGTACGTATATACTCGTTTTCGTTTCTTCGCATTTTTTCCCCCCTTATTAGTGTGTTTGCGTTGTTCCAATTTGGGTTGGGTTTGGCCTATTCTATTCCCCCGATCCCCAAAAATAATCAACTTGCAGGACAACGGGACCCGAAATTACACAAATGGGCCCAGATCTTTCCCAAAAAATTGAATTGGGTTTGGTTTTTGGGTTTCGAATCGAGCAATAATGTTGGCCAGGACATCCCGCAATTGCCCCGGGCGAATGAAAACTTCGCGTGAACGAGTAAACAGCATAAATCTGCGTCATGAATGTATGTCGCACAGCGTGCAGCAGAAGCAGCAGCACCAACAGCAGAAGCGAGCGGGCTCGCTTGGCAGATGGTTCGCACAACACCAAGTCACAACTCAGCACAGGCACGGCCCGTGTGGCGAGGCCATGCCAGCGCAAGGTAGCGGCGAAGGCCAGCAAAGCCTTGTGGCGGAGGGTTGGCAGGGTGCGCATGCAACATCCATGACACCGATGCGTGCTTTGTCGACTACGGCTGAAGCATATAGACGCGGGTGCTGTCCTGTTTCGCTGTTTTTCCTGCTGCACTGCTGTGAAGACAACGCTCTATCAGATAGCGACCAGCGAAAAAACAAGTACAACTGCTGTAGTCGTGCTTTGGGCCCTACGGCGACACACGCAGCCCACCCAAGCAAGCACAACACCGTGCCCCGGGTGACGTCGATGGACAGCCTTCGCGTGATTGTTGTAGAGCACAGAGCACACATGCAGAAGCAGCAGCAGCAGCTAATTTCGTCCCTGGCGAGTCTGGCGTGTATTTGCTTTGCTGCAGAGCAAACTCTGGCGGTCAGCGAGAAAAATATTATTTAAATAATAGTCGTGCTTTGGGCCCTGCGGCGACGCACGCACACCGCACAGCACGCTCCATGAAAGCGCCTAACAACGCGCCCCGGTGACGTCGTTGGACAGCCTTCGCATGATTGCCGTCGAGCATAGAGCACACATGCACAAGCAGCAGCAGCTACGTGGTACCTGACCGGACGTGTACTATTTTCTAAACCAGCATGTCGCACAAAGCCGTTGGTTTTGGCCGCTAGTACTTTTCAAATTCCTAGACATTAACGTCCGCTTCAAAAGCAAAATTTTATGATTTGGGTCGTCCTCGCAAGCAACTTGAACATCGGTTCTGTTGTGAAAGTCTGAGTAGCCCGTGGAAGCAAACCCAATCCAAGTCCGATCTCACGCAAATACTCCATTCTTCCTTCCCCCCCCCCGCAGATTTTCGTTCCGTTTTTTTTCTTCGCATGTTTATTGTTATCATCGCACTTTGCGTTTGCGGTTGCGTTTTCGTTTCGCTTTTTTTTTCGGTGTGTGTACTTTCACACCCTTCTGATGCCACCCGCCCACCTCCCTTTGTTTGGCTCGTTCGCGCGCGTCTGCTCTTGTCCGCCCATGTGCTGGCTCGGCATACGGGTGCGCGTGCTGTTTCAAATTGCGCCCCCCTCCCTGCTCTCAAAAGCTTGACGCCTGGGGCTCCGTGCTAAAGATCAAGGACGCGGATCCGGCGGCGTACGAGGTGGCGGTTACCGCGAACTTGAGAGAGGTAAAAAGGACGTCGTTTTAGCCGGGCTGGAAGGGGGGGGCGGCGTAGAATAGCGCCAGGGTAAATGTTAAATTCCGATCCAGTTCAATGGCATATGTGCTAGAGTACGATATATCTGGTTGTTGTTGTTGTTGTTGTTGTTCTCATGCCAACCCGAGTACTCAAGTCCGTGGTTACAGGACAGGCGCCGGTCACTCTGGAGTCGAAGAATACCCCCGGAGAAAGAAACAACAAAACCGAAAGTGGCGCACGTATACGAAATATATCATAGCCGAAGCAAAGCCATACATCCGCCAAAAAGTATAAGAATGAAATCGGAAGTAGCGTACGTACTGGCAAAACATACCAGGGTGCCATTGTAAAGGATATACGCTCTGGAGAACCATGTGGGGGTCTCTGCGTATAAATAACTACCTGGGTCCCCTCAACTATTGTGGAGTAAAGTAGAGCAATGGATGTAGGGTTGACGATAGTAAACAAACGGCGCGAATTATAGTAATATGTCGAAGTCTTTTTATGTCAGCAGAAGGATGGAGTTTTGGACATTTGCTGCTTTAGGGTTTATACGTTGGGTATCATCGTCGCCGCTGACGTGCTTCGTGTGCGACGGGGCCATTCCATCTTGTGCTTTTACATCCCGCGAGACGCTCATTTGCAGTTGGTAACAGTACTGCGTCGGTTGTTTCTCCTAGCTACGCAGGCGAAGATATCATTGAATAGCCTCTCTCTCGCCCCCCCTCTCTCTCTCCCTCTCTCCCTGTCCTCTCCTTGTCGCGTTTTCTCTTTATTTATCTCTTCTCTTACTGTGCATCGCTCTTGTTTGTCTGTCGAAAATAGGTGATGTACACCATCAAGCCGCAGGCTACCATAATGGTCACCTCGCCGAAGGGGGCAGACTCCGAACCGTTGACTTCGGCGGCGCTCGAGCGAGTGACGGACCAGGCTGCCGCCACTTACAACGCGTGGTGAGGCCTTGCTTGACAGTGTTGCGCCGCTGAAGCAGAGAGTAGCATGAGTATGCGGGGGCGCTTCCGTATTACACCTTCCCTGCCTTCCTTCCACATGTTGGACTGACAGACCACCGATCCCCGCTTGATTATCGAGATATTTCAGGAAAGATCTGTATGGTCCAGCTCGTGCTACCGGGTGCGAGCCGTACGATCTGCATTATCTAGCAAATGCTTCCAGGAGTTGGATCTGTGCTCTATAAAGACAGATCCTGCACACCATCTCATAACGGCAGATACAGGATCTACTGTAGTAGATTATCTAGATCGTGATCTGTAGATGATCTGTAGGATCTAGATCGTGATCTGCAGTATCTAGATGATCTAGATCGTGATCTGTAGTGTCTACTGTAGATAATCTAGATCGTGACCTGTAGGATCTACTGTAGATGGATGATCTAGATCGTGACCTGTAGGATCTAGATGATCTAGATCATGATCTGTAGGGTCTACTTTAGATGATCTAGATCGCGATCTGTACTATCTACTGTAGACGATCTAGATCGTGAGCTGTAGGATTTAGGTGTGGATGGATGATCTAGATCGTGATCTGTAGGATCTATTGTAGATGGATGATCTGGATCGTGTGCTGTAGGATATTTGGATGATCTAGATCGAGACCTGTAACATCTACTTTAGATGATCTAGATCGTGCTCTGTACAATCTACTGTAGATGTAGATTGTGATTCGTAGGATCTACTGTAGATGATCTAGATCGTGATCTGTAGGATCTAGGTGTGAATGATCCAGATCGTGATATCTCCGAGGCGTGCTTCATTCTCCGACCGCCTTCGGTGACGTTTTGTGTGGAGGCGGGGAACGAGATATTTTTCCAGTAGTAGTTCGTCCCGGCTCTAAAAAAACACCCGTCCATCATTGCGGGTCACATGTTGGTAAGGCGAGTTTGTTCTGCCATCATTTTGGGCATGCTACTCAAACAAGACGGCGAGAGGGGGATTTGTGTGTGGAGCTTTCTCCGCCCCGTTTTTGCCACGCGCCCTGTTGGTGTGTCCCCTTTATTCGTTTCGTAATAGAACGGTGTTTTCGTTTCCTTGGTGAATCGTACCGGATACCCTGGGACCAGGTATGTTTCTATCGACCACTGTCCGCCATATGTGTGTCCGACTCCCGTAGCACATCGGCCAACGTGCTTTCAACCCCTTTGGAACCCTAAAACCCTTACCTTTACTAATTCCAAGTAATTTTGTCCCCAGAACGGGTTTCCAGCTGTGAAGGCGTTAACGCCGCTGGCATCCACCTCCTCCCCCCGCAAGTAAAAATATGTAGATGTTTTTATGTCATTGTTGTGAAAAACATGCTTCCATTCTGCTGCTGTTGCCACTGCTGCTGCTGCTACTGCTGCTGCTACTGCTGTCAATGCCGTAGGACGGAAGGGAAGCAGGACCCGGTGACAATTATCAAGGCCGGCGCGAAGGACATGGCCTACTTAGAATTCTTTCCTATGCTTAACGCGGCGATGATCTCCGCATGGCACCAGCCGAAGGTGGGTGATGCCCCCCCCCCCCCACCACGAGTAGCAACCCTTCCAATTCACCCCGCTTCTCTCGCCTCCCCCCCCCCCCAGCTAGCGTTCCGGTTGTCCTGATTTTCCAGCGGCCAGCGGATCAACTATCCAACGCCTACCACGATAGAGGCACGAACAGTTTTTGGCGACCACCGTTTGCGAACTACGGAAGTCCTTAACCCAATGTATCCGGATTTTTTTTTTTATTTCCATTCTTCTCATTTTTTTTTTTCGTTTTATACCTTAGGACATTAGATTTGTACCTTAGGACATGATTTTGTTCACCCGGGTTTGCGCTTTCGTTTTTCTCGAAATCACCTTTTGCTTTTTGCCTCAAAAGGCTTGAAAATGTAAACATTGGAGCACCTCTACCGTCGTTCCATGTGTCAAATGGGTCATCCCACGGTAGGTAGGGGTTGAACTCTTTTGGGCCAAAAAAAGGTATACCCTCTGTCCGATTGAGCTCCTCAGGTGAGAAGCTAGCGGCTAGCCATAAGTCAAGTAATTTCACGAGTACATATCGTATATGGTTTTAGGACTAAGGCATAGAAGCTTGGTCGGGTTGTGCGAGCGAATGCCTTCGGAGTCATTTTTCGGGTGAGATATTGAGCTCCTCACGTGAGGACCTCAGGGGCTGATGCTGCACACACCCCTACCCTACCGTGGGATGGCTCCAATATGCACACTGACACCCCCCCCCCCCTCCTATGCTCCGAGTATCTTATCCTTGGACAGTTTAGCCTTCGCGTTGTCCCGAACGACAGGGTTTGGCGGTCTTGGCGAGTGCGCGTAGCAGCCGAGGCGTGCAGTTGCCACCTTTCTGTTGAATACCCCGGTGTTTGGTTTTTTCTTGCCCCTTCAGCGATGACGTCTTCACGACGATTATGCCGACGAACGCCACCCGTTGATGCTGTTGTTATCACAAACGCGACCGGATTTCGTTCCTGGTTCAGTCGAACTATGCACACAAACGCTCCCCCGTACGTGTTCGTTTTTCTTGTTTCCCTGGGACGCTTTGACACCCACGTCATCACAAACGAACAACGCCCCCCCGCCCCGCCCCCCCGCCCCCCCACGCCTTATTTTTTTTTCTTTTTTGCTCTTTAGCAAGTTCAGCATCCGCGTGATTCCGAGCCACTGGATGGGCGGCACTCTATGCCTCACCGAAAAACTGGTTTTGAGCAAAATTAAAAGTGCAATCCGATGAACAAACCCCCAAAAATGGCGTATTTCCGACGATTTCGGGTGAAGGAGCCCCGTCGTTCACAAGAAAAAATGGCCAAAATGCGCCAATTCCTCTATCATAGCACGCGTCACCAAAGACCGAATTTCGTCCGCAGCCCGGTACCACGTAGGTCAACTATGCGCACAAACGGTCCTGTTATGGTATCCCCTCTACCCCGTTGCTGCGTTATTGTTTATAGCGGGCGTTATGGTTCATAGCAGTGTTCCCCTTTATAGCTGGCAGGCGTTATCGCCTGCACAAACGGTCCTGTTATGGTATCTCCTCCACCCCGCTGTTGCGTTATGGTGTATAGCAGGCGCTATGGTTTACAGCAGCTTTCCCCTTTTTAGCTGGCAGGCGATATCGCCTGCATGAATGAACGGCTCCGCCCGCCTATCCCTTCTGTCAGAAGGTATCCGGCATACAGCAAGCAACTCATACGAGAGATGCAACATCCAAGCAAGCAACCCTTGTTTGAGTAACCATTACAAAGCCAGAGGCACCCCTGCATAGCAGTAATTAGATCCTTATTGCCCCAATACGAATACACGCCCCCTTAATTGTCGTTTTTTATTCTTACTGTTGGGTCCACAGCTTGGCATGTACGTCGTCACAAACGACCAACGTCCCCCTCGTGTTAGTGTTTTGGTATCCGCGTTATCGCCAACGGCGAACGCCCCCCCCCTCCCCCCCCCTGTTTGTTTCTTGCCCTTTTAACAGTTCAGCATCCACGTAATTACAAACGACCGGATCGCGTCCCTGGAGCGGCTGGTAAATTCGCTCCAAGCTAGCTACTTCCTGGGCGACGAGGTGCAGCTGAGCCTGCACGTGGACATTGACGCAGACGAAGAAATGATGGACTATATCATGGTAAGTGGTTGACTAGACTATAGCATATAGTTCGTAGAAGATGTACTGTATCACGTGGTAAATGATGGACTCTATCATACCTGGTTTGGTAAATGATGGGCTATACCATGTGGTACACGCAGGACTCTATCATACGGTAAGCAATTAACTTGACTACATCATACCAGGTATCATTTATGGAGGACTGTATAACATGGTAAATGGACTATATATCATATAGGTAAAATGATGGGCTATATCTTGTGACAATTTATGGACGATAGAACATGGTAAATGATGGACCACATGTATAGCATATGGAAAATTATGGACTGTATCATATGGTAAAATAATGGACTAAATCATATGGTAAATACTGGATTATATCATATGGTAAACGATGGTCTGTATCATATGACAAATGGTGCACTGTATGGACTATATCACGTCGTGGATGGTGGGACTACATAATAAGGTAATTCCTGGACTACGGTATGTTGTGGTAAATGAAGGACTTTATCAAGGTAAATGAACGATGGACACTATCATGGTACATATTTTTCTGGATTATTTTCGTCATGTGCCCTAGCGAACCAACAAATGATGGACTTTACCATGGTAAGCAAACTGTTGTCTGGCTTCTTTTCATCATGGCGGACTTTTTGGGTTTCTTTTCATTATGGTAAACCTATTTTTTTTCTTCTGGTTCATCTCCGCCCCGGAATACCAAGCCCTACGTACTGTACATCGCCCATCATTACCCCTCTCCTCGTCTTGTTTTCTCTTCCTCTTCCTCTTCCTATCCCCCCCTCTCCTCCGATGCTCCGTTTCCAATGGGATGCGTGGTCAATAGTCAAGTATCTAAGGCAAGCAATAAATGCGTACTCCCCCCCACCCCGACCCCTTCCCCCTCCCCCTCCCCTACCTTTTCCGACGAAACGAAAAACTAACAGAGCGTGGACTGGGCCCACGGGGCAAAAACGGTGCACCACCGAATCCAGAGGGGAGGTCTCATCTCGGCCGTGACCGAGTCTTTCCATCCCTCAGACGTTCACTCTTATGCTGTTTTCCTGGAGGATGATATCGAGGTGATGTTGGCTGTCTTTCGTCTTGTTGTGTGTGTTGTATTGTCTAGTCTTGTCTTGTCTTGTTTTATCTCGTCTCGTCTTGTCTTGTCTTGTCTTGTCTTGTGTCTTGTCTTGTCTTGTCTTGTCTTGTCTCGTCTCGTCTTGTCTTGTCTTGTCTTGTCTTGTCTTGTCTTGTCTTGTCTTATCTTATCTTGTCTTGTCTTGTCTTGTCTTGTCTTGTTTTGTCTTGTCTTGTCTTGTCTTGTCTTGCCTTGTCTTGTCTTGTCCTGTCTTGCCTTGTCTTGCCTTGTCTTGTCTTGTCTTGCCTTGCTATGCCTTGTCTTGTCTTGTCTTGTCATGTCTTGTCTTGTCTTGTCTTGCCTTGCCTTGCCTTGCCAACAATACCACGTTTCGTGCCCATGCATGACCTGCCAGTAATAGAATGAAAAGTTATCGTTAGCTGACACTCACGTTTGTAGCGACAAATCGTTTTTAAGTCTTTACTAATACAATACAGTATGATAGGATTGTTTTTGCAGGAATAAAAGACACATGCTACAAATATATTATGGGAGTGCGACCTTCCTCGCTTGAGGAATTCTGCATTTGACACAGGCACAAAAGTTGACATAAACTGAAAGTGCAATCCGATGGACAATTTTGTGGCCTATTAATAGGTGTAACACGAAAAAATATTGCAAAAAAACACACGACATAGGGTCAAGGCGCCGGTAATTCGGAAAATATTTTCTTGCCAACCCTCCACGCGACACGTCGAACGCTTCGTAAGGCGCGTCGCGTTTTGGTGCAACAAGGAAATTCTGCCCGGCCGGCGAAAGCCCGACGTGCTCCGTCCCGACATTGTACGATACGAGGGTCAATGGTCAAATGACTAAGGCAAGCAACAAATGAGCGCCCCCCCCTCCCATTGGTATTTTTCCGACGGACTACGTACGGGTATGCATGATGCGATGATTACCCCCCCCCCCTTCTTCCCCCGTCAGGTATCCCGGGGGTTCTACGCGTGGGCGAAGAATGTTCTGCTTCAGTATCGCTACGTGTCGAAGAACGCCTACCCTGACTATCTGGACGAAGACACGATACCCACCACGCCGCTCGCCGGCATCAGCCTCTATACGCCTCGCATTGAGGAGGTGGGTGAACCGCTCGATGCCCACCGCGCCGGTCGCGACGCTATCATAGGACTGCGAGTTGGCTGGTGTTTTTTATTTGGTTTTATTTTTCAGTCGTTCGCTTTTACCTTCCGGCTCAACTCGTACCAGGTAAGAGGTTTTGCCCTCGGCGACCTTCTGGACAAGCCGTGCGCTCGCACAGGTGTCTTCCCTTCTCCTTCCCCCCCCCCCCGGCATAATACGTGCCTTCATTGTTATCGCGCGTAGTGTTCGACGTTCCCACTGTTTTGTCAGTCATTTATGCTCGTTGATTTCCATCGAATTTTTGTAAGTTGGCGACTGTTGCGGAGATCCATTGATATTGATAGTAGGAAAAAATGAAATACGTTGAAAAGGGAGGCGGAGGAATCCCGGTTTTTGGTGTGTTTCGTTTTTCGTTTTCGTGGGTATTTAGTTGCCTGTTCTTCTATACACGCTGCAAAGGCTTAACACTCACACGTACACGGAGCTTAACTGAGAGACTTAGAAATTCCCCCCTTTTTTTGTGTTGACTTTTTTCCCTACCGGTAAGAATGAAGAGAGTAGATATCCGTAATACCAGGAAGGCATTGCTTGGCTAGGGTAACAATATTTCCCTCGCAGTGCAACCCAGTGGACAATCATTTCCGTGGCCGACGACAACAATTTGTAAAACACAAATGGGACACATTCCGATGATTTTGGGTGCTTTTTCAGATACGGACCCTCGTAGGCGAGCGGTTTCGCTCGAAAGTGCTATATTTGTTGCATCGCGTGCCGCCTTCTCCTCGTTTCGGCCCCCAAGTAGTATACTCGTACTCGTGTCTGTGGGCATAATGCGCCCCCCCCCCGCCTACCCCCCTTCCGTATGGACGGTGGTGGTGTGTGTTTCATATGATAGGCGGGTTGGTGGGCGCCCGCTGGCTGTGCATCGTGGCACGTTAATGCAACCAAAAGGGGGGCTGACTTTATTGTGGACACAGTAGTATGTGGGTAGGTTTTAGTATGAAAAAGGGTTTGTAATAGTTGTGCCGGATGAAGCAGGGGGGGGGGGGAGTTAGTTAGGCGTGCCGTTATGTCGTTGGGTGTGTGCAGCGACGAAGGGAGGGGAGGGGGAGTACTCATTTCATGCATAGCCGTAGTCGTATGGCCATAGACTCTCGCATTCCTACAACGCCGGGGCGGAGCAAGGTACATCAATACCACGATGGTCCGAGTGGTAAGTTACTGGTGGGTTGCTAAGACGGAGCGGCCCTCCAAGTGTTTGGGTTTTGTTCCTGAGGCATTTACTCTTGTTAGCTTTCAAAGCTCTGCCGGTTGAGCAACTTCTACTGACAGAGCTAGCTCAAGGTAGAGCTCCCAATGGTTCCATTCGCAACAACTAACATATATGTTCCACCCCAGATTTGTTGGAGCCGGCCTGGCGCGTGTGGTACGATAAGAGGTAATCAACGTCTTGGCACTTTGTGCCCAGAAAAAAATCTGGGAGGGCGAGGCTCCTTAGCTAGAATCGTCGGAAAGTCGACATTGTTCTGCTAAATTATTGTTTTTTGTATAGCTAGGCCATCGGGTTGCAGTATCGTTTTTCTCATAGTCAGTTTTTGGGTCTGGTATAGAGCCCAGCTCAAGCAGCAACCCACAGAAGGAAAATGCTGGTGCACCTGTACCGTACTTGTTCGTGTTGTGCTGGTGGTGGTGTTGGTGTTGGTGGTGTTGCTGGTGTTATTGGTGGTGGTGTTGGTGGTGTTGGTGTTGTTGTTGTTGTTCTCACTTTAACTCGCATAATCTAGTCCGTGGTCACAGGACAGGCTCCAGTCACTCTGGAGTGGAAGAATACCCCAGGGAAAAAACACAAGCAACCCGAAAGTGATCCACACATATATCATAGCTGAAGCAACTCATACCTCCGTACTTTCTATCATTTGTGGCCTTTTGGTCATGGACTATAATAGGTTATGGCGATGCATTGGGTTTGAGGACAACGGCAAGCGGTGCGGCGGATGTGAACGTGCGAAGTTACTTGAGCCCGCGAGTGCCTTGACCCCGTAAAGCTTGTCCGCCGCTGGCCTTTTCTTTTACGCCCCTCGCCAGGTGACCCCTCAACGACTGCGGCTGGATTTCGAGAAAGACTCTGGCGGCTGTAACGCTCTTCTCTTTCAAACACCCTGCAGGTTCGTGTACCGTTTAGAGTCATCCCGCGCAAGGGGTGCAGCTGATTCTTGGAAATTTCTGGGCTCCTAACATGAGGAAGAGGTCAATATATCACGACCCGAAACGCTACCTCGAAGGCAATCGTTCGCGCAACCCGACCACCAGGTGTATGCGCTACTAACCGATAGTTCCACGCTTGAGGAGCTCAACTGGTAAGGTATACCTTCTTTTGGCGAAAAAAATGCAACCCCGACCGCTCTGTAGAGGGATGACTCTTTAAAAAGGTGCTCTTAGGACCAAGAGGGGTTTGGGCGCTGTTTCCAACAGCGCCTCCGATGATTTATCTCGGCTTTGGTTACGTGGCGTGTTCTTCCGCATGCTTGCCCCTTCCGACTACGACTAACACATAGACAAACATGTATATATACATACAAGGGCTCCGCTCCGCGGGCGGCTGACGCCGCCCGCTACGCTCGCGCAAGGCAAGGAAGAATGCAACTAAAAACATGGACTATGTAAAGGGGGCAGAAAGAAGAGGCCCACGATTTGGTGCGAACAGCGATTTGATAACGCCAAGAGCTGCTTGTGCAGAGCAAATTGCCCTGTTGTGCTCAGCTGTGCTGTGTGCTTTTGTTACCGGTGTTACGTTCTGATCGGCAGTACGGGGGTAATTTGCGTGGGGGAAAAAACAGGGGGCCGTGAAAGATCAAATACAGTCTATAGAAAAAGAAAAAGAGGAAAAGTAGTACTCCGTACACAACACACGCATTATACCCGGTACTGCTCTATGTTCGAAAGAAAGCACACAGCGCGGCGACACAGCACCGCAGCGAAGGGCACGGCACCGCACCGCATGGCTCCGCACGGCTCCGCACGGCGGTACGCTGCGCTGCTGGGCCATATATAGCCGGATTGATCTGAGCTGGGCGTGCATGTGATCCAACAGCGCAGTATCTGATGGTACGTACAAACCTGGTGTAGTAGTACCGGTATGTACTATTATATTGGCGTTTCGTATATCGAACGAAGCTGGAAAGCAAAGAAAAGCTGGAAAGGTTCCGCAAGTAATATGGAAGTTGGAGCTCTGAGAGGCCAGGGGTGGGCAATCCCTGAGAAAGACAAATTAAGTAAGTCTATATATTTTTTTAAACGTTTACACGAGAACATGTTTGGACGCGGCCGTTCGGTTGGATTTTTTTTCATTGTTTTTGGCTCGGTCGCTTGTATTTTGGCTTGGCCTTCTCTCTCTCTCACCGTTCCCGACCACCGCTTTCCTGCCTGCCTGCCTGCCTGCCTTCAGCTGGGGCACGATTTACTTCCCGGAGGTGTGGATGCGCCTTCATGCCGAGATTCTAAAGGACGAGTACAAGGAAATCCCGGGAGTTTTGGTGAATGGCTGGTCTGGGAGTTGGAAGAAATTCCTGTTCTCTATGATGTACCACAACGACTGGTACTTGCTCTACCCAGGCTACCCCGAGGTGCGGGACCCACGAGAGAGGGGAGCCTCCTTTACCGCAGTTCTGGTTTACTATCCAGGATAACGGATGGAAATCGGGGGATGTTGGTTTGGCCCACGTGTGCTTCCAATATTATGAAAAGAGAAATATCAAAACTGCCCAAAACACTACATTAGACCCTAGCCCTAACCGAAACCCCGATCCCAACCCTACCCATAGAACTTCGTCCAGAAAATAAAACAACTTTTTTTTCTGTTGGAGGTTTGGTGAACTACATGAATTATCATATGTCAAAATATTCCCCGATTCCCATGCGTTATCCTAGATAAAACCCAGACGTCTCGTAAAGGCTGCTGAGAGGGTGAAGGGGAAGGGGAAGGGGCAGAAGAGCGAGCTCTGCGTAGATGTATGTTGTTTTTCTGCCTTGACTTGTGTTTGGGTCCTGCTATTAGCTGCGCCGGTGTTTGGAGTGTGGGTCAAAAGTGGGGGTTCAAGGCGTAGCCGCTTTAATAGAGCACCCGCATTTTTGGGACAAACTGCAGGATTGAATGTAGGGTGCGTTGTTTTTCGCAGTAGTCCAAGGTTGAAGTGAGGAGGGGAGGGGGGCGGGATACGTGTGTGCGCGATTCAGGCGGCGTTTGGTGTAAAATTACATTGGTTTTGTGGCAAATTCCCTCCTCTGTCGGCGGGGTATTTTTTGTAGGCGTCTACAAAGAATAGTTTCGCGGACGTCGGGCAACAGCAGTGCTTCCAAGACTCGTTTTTTCAGCGGGATGATTTCGTTGTGTTATGCTTGGTACTCGTGAGCGAGCGTTTTCCTTGTTCATTCCACGGACAACGACTTTTTTGTTTCTGTTAGTCGTGCTGGACAGACTCTTCCCGAACTCCGTGCTTGCTATGCACTTCGCTAATAGTCTGGATGAATCATACGGGAAAAAAAATTATAAACACAAACCTCTACTGCCGTGCATTTCCTCTGTTTTGGTCGCCGAGCGTGCAATGCTGTTGCTAAGGAGTGTACCGTGGAAGTGCGTGGGTAGATACGTTTCTACCTGTATAGAACTAGGCTTACGTGCCACCATCTCTCCACAGGGCAACTAGCTGGTTGTTGCACACAGGCAGTGCGGACTGAATCGAAGCCAGTCTTCCTTACCTTTCGGTGGTGGATGTACGGAAACGAGTTGCGCCGCGCTTCAACCGATTATCTCCGGTCCTCGACGTTACCACTCTCCAGATGCCCATCGATCAGCCCTCGCTGCACCATAACCGCGGCCGCTGTCGCGCCCAGCTCCTAACCGCTTACGCCATCACCTCGTTGCCATGTCCTTGGTTGCCTTTATATGAAAGCACTGCTGACGTCACGTCAACTCACTGGTATTTTTTTTTCAGTCTATCGCCCACAATAAAACCACCTTTTTGTTTGTCCCCCTATACCTCCCCCCCCCTCCATATACCCCACCACCTGCACGCCTACCGGTGTATCTGGACTTGATTGGATTGGATTGGATTGGCTTGTCCGACCCCACCGACCGCACCCCACCTGTATCGTCCGGATTTTTACTTTCTTGTCGCTGCTGTCTCCGGCGGGAACAGGAGCGGAGCTTCGCGACAAATCATATGGAAATAGGAGTGCATATCGGATCGGGCTCCGTGAAGCACGACCCCAAGGTGCGTACGCGCACGCAATTAAGTGTCCGTTTTACTTCTGTGTATTCATTGCGCGCCTTTTTGTGTCTGTTTTATTTCTGTGTTGATCTTGTTATACTTCTGTATAAGCGCGCTTAGTGTGTGCACGTCTGTTTTGCTTCTGTGTACGCGCAATCAGGTTGTGTCTGTTAGACTTCTATAGAAGCGCGAAGCGCGCCCAGTTTGTGTGCGTCTGTCTGTTTTGCTTCCTTCTGTGTAAGGTGGGCCACGTTTTGTGCGATATATTGCTAAATGTATCCTTTTCATCGGTTGAAATTTCGTCACAGTTGTGGTTTGTTTGAGCCAACTGGAAACACGAGACCGTCGATCGATGCCCATCCCCTTCGCCCGTCTTTTTTCTTCGGTGGCCGGTGTCTTGCCCACTCCTGTACATTCAATCCTCACTCCTGGAAAACTATGCTAAACCAGCTACGATCACTAACGTGCGGTGAAGCACCAGATGTACTGCACCCGATCGAGGTATTCGACTGATCAGGGCGTATCGGTTGTTGCTACTTTCCTCTCTTGTTGTTCTTTGGATTGTATTTTTCACCCTTTCCTTTCTTACGTTCTCCGTGGGTTTTGCATTTTTTCGTGCGTCCGTCCGTCCCCTCGTCCCTCCCCCTCTCTCCCTCCCACCCTCCCTCTCCACCTGCCTCCTGAACAGGACTACGTGGTGCCGCTGTTCGAAGACCAAGATACGTCCTTCTGGGCGCGGGAGTCCTTAGTCCTTCCTAAGGTGAGCAGCGGACGACGCTGACACCGCTGAGATCGAGACACTAACCTTTGACGCTGCAGAGGCCGATCCAAGGCCGTTCGCAACGAATCACGTGTTGAGCAGCACTCCAGCCATGCTACTAGTCATGCTGCAAGCCATCGCTACTATTAATAGTCATGCTCCAAGCCATGGCTACTAGTCATGCTACCAGTCGTGCTACGGTAGTTGTGACGCTTTTTTGCGCGACGATACCATTTCTGACCGACGGAGCTTGTGCAAACTTTCGGAGCTCTGCCCTTCCTTTTCTTTGGATCCCATGTGCAGTTTGCAATAATGTTGTAATATCATTCCGTCGTCGCCTGGTTCGCGTACTAGGTATAGTTTTAGGATCAAGTTATTTATCTCCGGCCAAATACCTTTCCCTTGGGATTGTGTATCAGGTTTTATATAGAAAGTGACGTTTTTCTCAAAAATCGCGCCCGCTCCTTGCCCCTCTCGTTTGTTGTTCTCTGTCGCCGTTCGTTCGGACCAGTTGGAAGACTTGGCGAGAGTCTCCATTAAGGGAGAGCTAACTCAGAAGGCCAGGTTCAGGAGCGGCGTCGGCCACCATTAGTCGGGGAAAACAGGTGAGCGATATGCAAAAAATTGCCGGTGCACTAGAACACCCCCCCCCCCCCCTCCCCCCCCCTCCGGACAGCGAGAAAATAAATAGCGCGCTCCTCACGATATCCACCTTCCGCTATCTTACGTTACCGCGAACGAAGGCGAGTTTTTCATGTACACGCCCTCCGCTCCCCGCATCCCTCTCTCGCTCGCTATCTCTGTCATGGGTTCTTATTTTGTTTTCACCCCATCAGTTTGAGTCGTCCAGGTGCACAAACCCCACGTCACGGGAGGCGTTTTTGGGGTGGGAGAAGGATTTCGGCAACGACCTGTAGCCTTGTCTCCTCTTCCCCGCCGACGGCGGGCAAGCACGCGGTGTGTCTTGCGCGCGCTGCTTGTGAATTTTCACATCGCCGTCGGAATAAGAGACTTCGCAATTTTCGTCGTGTCTGCGTCGTATGTAGCTAGTCGTACGTGCGCTGCTCGCGCGTTTTTATGCCTGAGAAAGCATAAGAAGGGGAGCACAAATGTTGTTTCAAGCCGTTGATTTTTGGCGGCGCTCTCTCCGTCGCGGGCTAGAAATCACGCAGTTTGCGGGAATGAGTGAAGCAAAAATTGAATCCCATAGATGCTGACGGGGGGTTATTTTGTTGTATCAGATAATAGGTCGGTGAATATTGTCCGGCGTGTGGCGCGATTCTTGCGAAGAGGCGTTTCTGGGCACAAAGCCAGCGTCTCCGCTTATTCGTAGCTCCCGCCCCCAAGTTCGTCCTCGTTCTCGCTGGCTGTCGCTGTACAGTGAGGGGTTTCCTATAGCTCCGGTTGTAGAATGCCACTGCTCTCTATAGTGGGGGTGTAACCGGTTGGGCCACCGGAACTCTCTTTACGTAGCTATCTATAGAGGCCATGTTGCCAATAGCATACTGCCGGTGCCCCGAATAATGCCGGTATATTGGGCTGGCACACACCAGCACTACTGGGACCCTCTCACTGTATTGGTCTTGGAGCGAGCTCGTAAATGAGAGCTCGCAACGAGGCGGTGTACTACTTACTAGGAGAAAAAAAAAGAAGTGTTTTTGCGAACAAAATTTGTGTGTGTTCTTTGACGTGCTGTGTAATTGGATTGGTGGAGGGGGGTGTAAACGCCAGGTGTCAAGATTATCTCTAGTTGCTGTCTTCGTTGTTGCTCCAAGACCTTTTTCACTGGGTTGTTTTACCTGATTATTTGTGCTGCATGTTGGGGGGGGGAGGGGGGGTGTTAGTGTGTGCAATTGGCGAGGGTGGGTCTCGGGGACTACATATGTATCCGTGCCTCCGATGTAACCGCTAGTGTAGTACGAACCGGAGCGCGAAATGATACCGTACCCGTAATGTTCTAGTTTCCTGCGTGCAGTCCAGTAGTTAGTCTATGCCACTCTATAAGATGGCAGGTACCAAAAAGCACCCGATTGGGATTTTTTCCCTGTCGACAGACTCACGAACGGATGGAATAAAGTCTATTGCGCGATAATGAGAAGAGTAGAAAAGGAAGCGCCGTTCGTTACTGCCGTGCCTGTTTTTTTTTTTTCGGCTAAAACTTGCGAATTCCTGCCTATTTATTAACGCCGTGACTCTTTCGGTCTAAAACGCGAGTTATTGCCTATTTATAAACAGACGCCGTGGCTACTTCCAAGTCAGCACGCCTTTTTTTTTCGTTCGTTGAGTCAATGGCCCCGGGAGGCGTCCTGCGGTAAAGCAAGAGAAAAAACTTGTCTCTTTTCAGCAGCGCCCGAACCCGGATAGCCTAAGCGACAAAGAAAAGGCGTTTCGAGTGTTGGGGTGGAGGGGTGTACAGTAGTAGCAAAGAGTAGGCTCCGAAGTTGCCGTAGGGATCCCCCAACAAGGCGGTCTGAGTAGGGCGGTATCCCGATGTAAGGCGGTCAAAATCGGTGGGCGCGGCCGAGGAATTGCGCTCATGGCGTGGAATGAATTCAGGAGGCTTCCCTGTATACGTCGGTCCTATCCCACGTTTGGGAGACAGTTATTTTTTTTCTTGATGAATTATCAGAGGTTTAGTTAGTTTTTTTTAGCGGAATTGAATATTTTTGTTGCGATAGCGGGAGGATCCTCGAAACACCTCGTGCGTTTGCTTTCGCTTGCGTCGCTTGCAGTGCTGGGATGGATTTAAATGTGATGTATTAGCGAGGGGTGTATTAGCGGGGTCAGCGGAAGGGAGAATATTCAGAGCCCACCACGGATGTCCATGAACAACCGGTAAAAATTTGATCGAATAAATTTTCGTGGTAAAAATTGATCGAATAAATTTTCGTGTTTGGGGGTCAACTCGCGAGTCAAACCGACGCTCAAGGGCACTGCAGGCAGGATGCTGAGTGGACGCGTGCCACGATTATAGAGGTGCACCACACATTTTCTGAGGTTCTCCAGATTGTTGGGAGCTTAAGACCTCCCAAAAACTGTTTTTTTTTGGATAAAACTAAAAATTCCACCGCCGGATGAAAAATCCCATGACCTTAGTAGTACACTACAAAAAACATTGCAAAAAAAAGTTGTCTATTTCCAACGAAATTGGGTTAAGGAGCCCCATCATTCAGGAAAAAAAATGGTCAAAAAATGTTACCTGTATCGTAGCATGCGTCAGTCACACACACATATATACACATATAATATATGCTATAATATATAGACTATATATGCAGCGCGGCAGTAAATGGCCTCAGTGTTTAATCACACGCACGAAAACCGTTGGAGCAGAATCTACGAGACATGGGTGGATGGACATATCCAAGCCATCTGGTACGCCGCAATCGTCCGTTGGAGTCGAAGCAATGTGGTGCGTCGGCTTCGGAATAAGGAACCGGGAAGTGAAGGGTACGACCTAAGGTGCGACGAGGAAGGACCCTAGATATAACACCAACGTCATACAGTAATGAATTTCCAATTTGCAACGGTGAACTGGGAGACAAGCCCAGCTTACCTGGGGTTCTCAAAAGTAGACTGCTATGATAGAAGGGTACTATTTGTACCGGTGCAAGGAAGTAGAAGAACGGAAACATGTTATTTAATAATCCCAGCGCGATGTTCACCTGGCAACATCCATAGGAAGCCATATACACTCAAAGGATATTACATGTGTGAAAGCGAGCGGCCATTGTATCACGCAGCTTGCAAAGAAGAGCATCGACCCTAGTTTTTTGTCGAATTCAGACCTGACGTATTTTGAATGTTTTTTTTTGTATAGTGCGGCTGGAGTAGGGCACCACCATTGTCTACACGAACGTACTATGCGTTTCTCGATCTTGCAGACCACAAGAGCCACCCTGTTGGGGTATTCTCTACGACTATGTTGACATTCTTCATCGCTGTCGATCAAGGATCGCCAGGTTGTCATGACAGACATTTTCGATCAATAGCCTGGCCACAAATTGCGAAGCATAACCCTACTGCTCCACTAGTAATAGTAGTTCCTCTACCTACGTACAGATACTTGCCACACTTTTTGTCAATACTACAGCACTCTTGCGTTGGGATATCGTATCCCGTTGGCCTGGCCTCCTCGCAGCTTATAGCCTGCTACCGGGGACTTACTCACCCTTTAGTCCCCAGTTCTGAACCATCGCCAAATAATGCCGAAAACCAATCTTACCACAATAGCTCACCCTGATCAGCTGTCGCCATATATATTACCGGGCGCGCGATGGGGCAACCATGCGTACCAGGTATATCGTGGGTCGTAGGTACACTTTGTCCGTGGCAATGTCATATCTTCTCGAAAATTTTGTATGAACGGTGACCGTTCCATAGGTGTTGGGTATCGTGTATTTTTGGGCTACGTAGTGGTCGCGGAGTCTTCGTAGATTCAGGCGACAAAGAGTCGGATAAGTCCATTTCCTATCAATAAGTGATCACTGCCCGATTATCATCTTCCTGTGGAAGCATCCCTCGTTTTGCTTCAAGGCACTTCTATCGTTTCCCTTGCTTGATCGCCGTCGGGCCCTGCCCCAACCTTGCGTGTACTACACGCTACGAAAGACAAGAAGAGAAGCGGTTGCAGTCGTGAGTTGAACCTGGGAATCCCAAACCCTCATCTGGTGTCGACGGTATCGTTGAGTACGTGAGCTCGGCACCATACAACCGTGCTGAAGAGTGAAAGCGCATACCATTGGTAGTTTATAGTGTATGACCGACGCCATGCTTCATGCAAGCCCGTGGTTCTTACTGCGCAGGGAGTGACATGATTAGAAGATGAGCAGGGGGAGGCATACGCATCAACTACCACAGCACAACACAACACCCTGATTACTTAGAGCCTGAAAACCTGTTTCCCTTGTAATGTTCGAAAGTTGTACTGGATTCTCCAGTATGAATGAAACGTTCAAACATTTGGGGGCGATGTGGGTCGCAGGTGCACTCTCTACCGTTGCAACGCCATATCTTGTCGTGAAGAATTGAAAGGACGGTAGCCTTTCCAGAGGTGCTGTGGATATCGTATCTTCTTGTTGTACTAATGTAAATGGGTCCTGGAGTCTTCGTGGATTCAGGCGACGAGAGAGTCGGGCGAGTCCGTTTTCCGTCGACAAGTAATCACTGCCGACTCTCACCTTCCTGTGGAAGCACCCCGCGTTTTGCCTCAAGGAACTTCTATCGTTTCCCTCGACTGGTTCGCCATCGGGCTTCGCCCCAACCTGGCGTGTACTACAAACGACAAGAAGACAATTTTTTGCAGTTGTGAGTCGAACCTGGGATACTCAAACCCTCAAACGTGAGAGTTCGTGTAATGTTTTATATTGCTATCACCGTAAGCAGATCAGTTCAATAGTAGCAAAACCATAAACACACGACCCCCACTAAACGTACTACAATAGTACGCGTGCATTCAACAACGTGCAATATGATGTGCTCCCAATTGCTTTAGAACGGCCATAGACATACTATTAGGGGCTGTCGGGCTTTTAATCTCAACCTGTGAGATGATCATCCAAACAGGAGAGTTGACGCCAGAGAAAAATGGAGATTAGCTGTCAACCCTCGACCCAGGGTGACAGACCCTACACGGTCAAACTCGAGGCTGACCAACGACTAAAGACCAAACACAAGACGACAAAAACACACACACTGACTGCCGTGCGAGATGACCCATCAGCAAACAGCAGCAGTTCCGTTTTAAATCCCATCATAATTTTCATACACCCGAAACCCCGGGGATGTATTAAAAATATCCCCTGTGTATACAAAACCCGTTATACCGTACCCACATGATCCATATTCACGTACGCTTAAGATGCATGAGGATATCTCCAGGATATCCCTCGACAACCACAGCCCCCCCCCCAGAGCTAACACACAGGCCCAAAGGGACTTGGGGTCCCTCCATGACCACAATACGTAGTGTTAAGAGTTACTCCTACCCCCTAAAAGACTACCGCTACCCTGGTTGCCGTCGATATTCTCGAAGCTTAACCCCTTCACGATTGGGAACCCTTGTTCGGAGACAAATTACTTGGAATTAGAATAGGGAGGGGGTCTGGGGCCCTGAAGGGGATAAGCTCAAGACACTTTTAGATCAGTTCAGATTGTAGTGCTGCCCCCCCGCCCCCCCGAGGAAAACTACTGCTACCATACCCCCCCCCAGCCTGTTCGAATCTTATGATATTTTGAAATCAGTTCTGCATCCCCCCGAAAACAACATACTACAACCCTCGGCCTGCTCGAATCATACGATATCTTGAAAAAACACACACACACACTGCAGTTCTGCCCCCCCAAAAAAACGACCAAGGCAAGCAACAAACGCCCTCCCTCCCCCCCCTAGCCTTATTACCCCAACGATGGTGTGTAGCTATTGACGCTCCAAGTTCCCCGATGTACGTGCCAGCACCAGGGCCCTCGCTCCTCGCTACAATAGCTGTTGCCAGCGCCTCGTCGAGCATATAGATGCATGTTGTATTGTTCTCCAAGATCCAGCGTCTTGATTGTGCGTGGGAGACTCTCTTGCCCTAAGCACCCTCCGCCATCCCCAACGCTCTCGCCAGCTGCCGACCTGTTGGGGTCTACAAATAGCGGTGGGGATCTAAATAGATACAAACGCTAACGAGGTTAGGTGTAGCCAGTCTCGACCCTTCCTGGGTCTTGGGTGTCGAGGCAAAAAAAAACAATTAAAAATTAGTGCTAGAGCGGGTGTCTCGCGTTTTACTCGCGCAAAAGCCCTCGTATAATAACGCCAACGGGGCTCTGTACCAACGGCATTCCTCATTCTTGCGCCCCCGACCTGGACGGGTTCTCCCGCCCGGTACCTGACTACGGTGCAACACGACAAGGCAACACTCCACCCCGCGGATGAACTCCAGAGCTTGTTTTCTCCAACACCAGGGGGGGCACGCACAAACTAACCCCGTTATCTTTGGAAAGATCTCGTCGAAAAAGATTTCATACCTCGAGCAGCTGATGACGATCTATACCATCTACTGCAGATACTAACATCAAAGAGCAGATATATCTCTGATCTGTAAGATCTGAACGACCTAGATATTGTTGTTTGTACGGGTGGGAGCCGTGCGATCTGCATGATGACCTAGCACATGTTTGGTGGGTTGGAGCTGTTGTTCACGCAGATCCTGTGCATCACATCATATCCCGGCGACAGCTACTAGATGATCTATATGATCTACATCGCGATCTGTCGGGGGTGTGTAAATGTTTCACAAACGTGTCGCTTGGCGTTTGATTTTTCCACGTTATCGAGAATATCATTTTTGAAATTCATACGAGGGGTGCGTGTTATCTTGCGTGGTATATATACGGTACACAAAATTCCCACTGCTTTCACTCTTCCTTAACCTCCCACATGATGAATCCTTCTAGCTCATCTCAGAACGTGAAAAGCTGCACCGAGACATTTTAGCGCCTGACCCAGTTGTCAAAAGCGATGCTTCATTAATGCGCGAGGTGTCACGCGATGGGTGTCTAGCTCGGCTGTCACATCGTAAGTCGTCAAATGGAATGAAACTTCCCAAGTATTTCTTAGGACAAATAGAGTAGTTGCGCATGTCACACGGCCGGAATCTCCGTGCGGTTGCTCCTTGGTGGGGATTAAAACAATCCTTGTACCGACACTCGGGCATTCATCCCACGACCGGGCTCAGCTGTCCAATCTTCAATATCGTTAGCTTTGGTCCCACCTCGCGTCCATCGTCAATTCTTCGTGGTTCTACGAATGACAGCTTGTACGAAGTGGTTTCAAGGTGGTTGATGCAGTCAGCATCGATAATCAAACATAACTCGGTCAATTCTCCCGAAAAAAACGTATAGTGGAATGCGTAAGTAAGAATGCGTAAGTAAAAGGTTGGACGACAAAGTGCCAACAAAGCACCGTTCAAGTGGCATTTTGATAGGATGTAAATTTCGTAGACATGGCAATAACAGCTCCTTCGTTACTGGGAACGGACACCATCTTGGACATGGCAATACCCCACGTGTGTATGCACGCCCTAGACGCTGTACTGGGTCGCTAGGGATGAAACCTCGCACATTCTAGAGCACATAAGAGTCGTTCTACGGTAGCCCCCCCCAACTTTTCTTCAATGAATCACCGATTTCAAAACCAGCTCCCGGTCGTATCTCCTGAAATCCGGTGCCCCTCGACACCCCGACGTCGTCGATCGCGGCAGGGTTTTGATGGACGACTTTTGCCTTGTTGTAGGGTCTACGTTTCCTTCAACTGCTTTTCTTCGCGTGTTCCTGGCTCCATAGCCAGACGGTTAGAGGTGTGGGAGTGAGTTTTGAGGAGCCGCATCTTCGACTCATGGTCTAGTTCGTAGATCGGAGTTTCCCGAACCTCCCATATTTCTGCATATGCGACTCATCAGGGTGGGCTAGTGTTAAGATACGGCCTCGAAAGGCCTGTAATTATCCAAATTTGAGATCATTTGGATGGGTTTCGTATGATAAGGTTGGCGTTTTATGTTCGGGAAAGTTAACAAAAAGATCGGAGGCACGAGCCTCCGATCTCAGAAGCTATCTGGGGATCTGGTGGAATCGAATAAAGCTACGTCTCTACGAAGGCAAAGAAAGTGAGTACTCTCCGAGGACCTGCTCGATTGGCAGACCTGCAGGGGGCACTCTGTGTCCCCCCTATAACTTTACATTAGACCTTTGCACGCAAGAAATATATAAATACGTTTTTTTCAACAGTATCCTTCCTTGTGTCGAGCAGCCATGAAACGTTCGTTGAAGAAAACTGCTGGTTTTGGGGGGGACTATCGTAGAATCAGTCATGACCTCAGGCTTCTGTGGTGCTTGTGTGTACTCACGTGTACCAGGGGTAATGTGAGTGTCGGTATCGTGGTTGTGCCGGAACCGTGTTTCATCTGTACAAAATCGTTTTGTGTTCGCTTAAAGAACAAAAAAGAATTCAACGTTTTGAATTTACTATCAATCACCACAACCACCTTTCGTAGAGCGTACAGATGGGTCCAAGAGAAGGGCCGACTACGAGTACTCGTAATAAAAGCGAAACACCATGCCACCAATGAAGGTACTAACGCTATCACGACAATCAAATAAAAACGCAGGAGACTGGGGATAGGTACAGGCCCACGTCATAGCACTATTGCGGGAGGAGGGAAGCATGTGCACAAGCCGGCTGAGGGCAGTTCGACGCAAACGATGTCTTCCTCGAACTGACCAGCCGGCTTGTGCACACGCTTGGAATCTTGCTCGAACTGCTCTCAGCCGGCTTATGCGCATGCTTCCCTCCTCCCGTGATAGCGTTATGTATGGTCGTCGTGTACCCACGTCCAGTCTCCTACTACCATTTTCGTTCGATTTGCCATAATTGAGTCAATAACCTTATGAGCGGCTTGTTGGTTCGCCTATATTGGCTGGTCTTCCCCCCGTATACTAAATTAGGTACACGCTTGCACTTACCTATGCCGCGCCAACTCAAGACAATTGAGGGGGGCCTCTTCGCATTTGGTGGGCTTTCACGCCACTAACTTCTCATACAAAACCACAGGAAACTTCGGACACCGACCTACGTGTGCTTCATTGGGCGCCAAACCCGCACCCCTGCTCACGATGTTGTTGTGGATTGATATGGCGTGCAGTAACGTCTCGAAGATGTTTTGGACGCCGCGTAGCCGTCATCTCGACCGGCAGTGCCTGTAGGAGGGGCCCGCGGTCCCTTCGGGCCGCTATTACTTGGAGCGCGGGGTTCGCGTCTGCTCTCCCTCAAGAGATACCCTTGGGCCACCCCCAATGGGTGCGGGGTTCTTGGCCCCCTCGGACCACCCCGCATGGGTGCGCGATTGTCCTCCTCTACTGATCGCGTGGAGGTATCTACCCTTCCTCCAACTGTTGAGCGCGGCGGCCGCACCAGCCCCGGCCGTGCGCGCTGCCTCGGCTTGCCCCTGGCTTACGCGGGCGGACCGCCTGGCTGGTGTCTAAAGCTTTATTGATAGTAGTTGTTGGTGGCTTAAACCTTTAATTTGGTGGCTTTATTGTTATTACGCATTTCATTCAAAGAACCACAAAAACAATAAAAACAACAACAACAACAACAACAACAACAAAGAGGGAAAGGGGCACACAAAATACTCACCGTACATAATAGTCTACATAGTGAGTGGCTCGGCTACACATGCTTTACTTCTTGTCTAGACTACTGGCTTGCGTTGTCGCACTCTGCTGTCTGGTCGACACGAACGTAATATTAATGGTATACTATAATACTACTACTGCTGTAACACCAACGAACGTACTACTATTATTACTGCTGGTGTATGTACGTTGCTGCTTTGTGCAGGGCCCATTTGAGGCTGTCCTGCTGTGCTTGCGGTACTTAGATACGGCGGTGGCTATTATTGGAGCTCGGCTTGTGCCTTCGCTTCGCGGTGTGCGCAGAAGAAGAAGCAGGATTAAAACCGAAAGGAAAAAGAGGAAAGACAAAGGTTCGTTCCGGAAAAATAATTATCTCGTCGACTGAGAGTAGGCTGAGAGACCAAAGAAATGCCCTGGGGCTGCAGCCGAAGCGACTGACGTTATAAAACTATATACCTAGACCTCGCCCCCCTCGGATGTCTCGCTCGGCATATCCTTCCCCCTCTCAGCCCTTCTCAGCCCGTAATTGCCGAAAAGAAAATTAGTTGCTGGGGAAAAGAACCGTCCCGAAGTTCCTTGCCTTCCTTGCTTTCCCTAGTCTCATTCTTACTTAGCTCTCATTCTCTCATCTTTACTGCGTGCTCTGATATTTTTATTTTGCTTTTTCAGCAACTTCTTTTTTGTACTTTTACTTTTGAAGTTGGCCAATTGCTGGCTGTTGGGAGGGAATTGCCGTTGACGGCTGCAAACAATTTGAATTTGAAATTTGCCGGATCGGCAATAACAATTTGCAAGTTGAAATTTGCGAAGCGGACCAAGGCTAGTGCGGGAGGAGGCTCCGCCAACAGTGGTGGGGGTGGTGGAGGTTCAGGATCAGGCGTGTGGAAGCTGGTCGGGCAAGAACGGGACTCAGCTTCTTCTGGCAATCCTGATTGGCCGTGCCCGAGCAAGGGTTGTGACGGCTTCCTCATCGCACGAAATAGGAAAAACAGGAGTTCCCAGTACGCTGTCTGCGACACCTGCAGGAGTGACGAGCCTTCCACGTGCCAAGCTTTTCATGTAACCTTAACAAGAAGCACTGGGGAAGCGGCGACAACCCTCGTGTGTGTGACTGGTGTGACGCGGACACCTGTGATTCACCTTCGATCGGCGTCCCTAACGAAGGAGCTGAGAGCTTGACGAAACGTGAGTTTCATTTCTTCGTGTTGTTGGAATTTGATGTTTGCTGTCAGCCACTATACTACTGAATCTGATGATGTTGAGAGTTTCCCGTTGTCAGTGTGTTCAGCGCCGTGCGACATAGGTAAGACACCAGATGTCAACACCCTGTATTTTCGGTAGTGCTGCGTTGAGTGTTGGCTGAGTGTTGTTGTTGTTGTTGTTGTTGTTGTTGTTCTCACATTAACTCGCATAATCAAGTCCGTGGTCACAGGACAGGCTCCAGTCACTCTGGAGCTGAGGAATACCCCAGGGAAAAACACACACAACCCAAGGTGGTACACGCATATATCACAGCTGAGTGTGCTGCAAGTTGTGCGCAATAGACTACCAGTATGTGGTTTTGGGTGTTGGTGAACTCAAGCGAATCCTGTTTCCAATAATGATGCACATTGAAATTTACATTGTTTGACCTTGTGTGTCTGTCTGCAACGTCTGCTGTAGCATGTGTGTGCTACACCAGCGTGGTCGAACTACCACACGGTGTGGAAGCTGTGCTTGGGGACGCGTAGCCTGAACAAACTCAAGTTCGCCTTGGTGGTCACGGATGGCAGTCCCGTCGTCGGGGTAAGCATGTTGTACTAGTTGTCTACGCAGTTGTGTGCTGTGATTTATTTTTCATGCGTACAAACACACTTTTGCATGTACGAGTACGTGTACGGGGCAGCCCCGTCATCGGGGTATAAGCGGGAATTGTACAAGTACTCAGGTCTACGAGTAGACCTATGCAGTGACGCCGTGTGATGCGATTTCTTTTTCATACGTACAGCCAAACACACTTCATGTATGTACGACTACGAGCACGGGGCAGTCCCGTCATCGAGGTAAGCGGATGTTGGACAAGTGGTCCATGCAGTGACGCTTTGTGCTGTGAGATAAACACACGTTTTGGATGTGCGACTACGACTACGTGGTATCTATACATGTAAGACGCAATGAAAACGGGAAAGTCTCATCACAGGGGTCAGCCAGGGTTGTAAAAATGGTCCATGCAGTGATAAATAACACAGCAGCATGATAACTCAGCACCAGTCGCAGTACACACTGGAGGTTGATATATAGCAGTAAACAGAAGCTGAAGTTAACCTGGGTGATGCTGGAGAGCAGTCCCGTGATTGGGGTTAGCGAGTTGTTCATGTAGTGACGCGGTGTACTACTACTGTTACTCATTTTTCAAACAACCACATGAACTCTTTGTATTAACGAGTACAAGTAGGGTGCGCAACCTCTTCAGGAATCGCAGTACACGTCGGTCGTAATAGTGTTGATAGCAGCAGTAATAGAGTAGTACCGAACAATATATACAGCAGGTACTGTCTCTTACCCTTCGTTGTCGGTATTCCGCCGGTAGGCCTTATGTTGCAGTGTACCGGGGCTTTCGCTTACCAGTTGCGACTGTGAATAACACCCTGTATTTTCGGTAGTGCTGCGTTGAGTGTTGGCTGAGTGTGCTGCAAGTTGTGCGCAATAGACTACCAGTATGTGGTTTTGGGTGTTGGTGAACTCAAGCGAATCCTGTTTCCAATAATGATGCACATTGAAATTTACATTGTTTGACCTTGTGTGCCTGTCTGCAACGTCTGCTGTAGCATGTGTGTGCTACACCAGCGTGGTCGAACTACCACACGGTGTGGAAGCTGTGCTTGGGGACGCGTAGCCTGAACAAACTCAAGTTCGCCTTGGTGGTCACGGATGGCAGTCCCGTCGTCGGGGTAAGCATGTTGTACTAGTTGTCTACGCAGTTGTGTGCTGTGATTTATTTTTCATGCGTACAAACACACTTTTGCATGTACGGGTATGTGTACGGGGCAGTCCCGTCATCGGGGTATAAGCGGGAATTGTACAAGTACTCAGGTCTACGAGTAGACCTATGCAGTGACGCCGTGTGATGCGATTTCTTTTTCATACGTACAGCCAAACACACTTCATGTATGTACGACTACGAGCACGGGGCAGTCCCGTCATCGAGGTAAGCGGATGTTGGACAAGTGGTCCATGCAGTGACGCTTTGTGCTGTGAGATAAACACACGTTTTGGATGTGCGACTACGACTACGTGGTATCTATACATGTAAGACGCAATGAAAACGGGAAAGTCTCATCACAGGGGTCAGCCAGGGTTGTAAAAATGGTCCATGCAGTGATAAATAACACAGCAGCATGATAACTCAGCACCAGTCGCAGTACACACTGGAGGTTGATATATAGCAGTAAACAGAAGCTGAAGTTAACCTGGGTGATGCCGGAGAGCAGTCCCGTGACTGGGGTTAGCGAGTTGTTCATGTAGTGACGCGGTGTACTACTACTGTTACTCATTTTTCATACAACCACATGAACTCTTTGTATTAACGAGTGCAAGTAGGGTGCGCAACCTCTTCAGGAATCGCAGTACACGTCGGTCGTAATAGTGTTGATAGCAGCAGTAATAGAGTAGTACCGAACAATATATACAGCAGGTACTGTCTCTTACCCTTCGTTGTCGGTATTCCGCCGGTAGGCCTTATATAGCAGTGTACCGGGGCTTACGCTTACCAGTTGCGACTGTGAATCCCGTTCGTTCCTGTCCCAGTGGTGGTTTCACAGGTGTTAGCAACGTTGTGGTACCAGGCGGGGCTTTGCCCATAAACGACCGCTTTCATTACAACAGTGTTGAATTGTACGACTTCCTTTCAAACTTTGGAAATCGACGACAGCTACGTGGCCTTACTATTTTGAACATTCACTGAACGCAAGGTATTCCCATCCGTTGTTGTCGTTTGCAGAAGCCCTGCGAAGCAGCCGCCGAGGGCCGCCAAGTCGGCGAGGACATAAACGCGAAGTGCACCGGCGACATCAAGGTCGGTGACCTCCTGAAGAAGGCAGGCGACCACTTGCTCGATATACATCCCGCATTCCATTCCCACGGTGCCACGAGGGCGTTCGACATCGAGGTACGTTCTACTCTTATCTTGCGTCCTGTGTGTCACGAGTCGAGACATCCATGTCTCTTGCTCAAGACTAGGGGATGGCGTGCGGCTATAGTCTATGAAGTGCGGCTCTTTTTCCGAGTACCAAGAGCAAGTACAACAATACCACAACAATTACTAACAACGAAAGGAGCTCCAATAATTAGGATGGTTACGACGTCTGCTGGAGAGAAGTACCGATACTGTTTTACGCATACTTATCGACGTCCTCCCGCCATGCTTCAACGTTTGTGGACAGATCCACAAGATCATCGACAAAAAACAAGAGTGCAAGGTGCTGGGTACCTCCGCTGAGGAGAAAGAAGAGTCCAAGCAAGCCTGCATGCTCCTTCGGAAGCAATGTTGACAGCACGTTCTTTATAGAACGTTAAGTTGTGGTTTATTATACCAGCATCGTTTTTTGAGAACTATGCCTAAATGCGTGCTCTTCGTCTTTCAGGAATACAAATGTACTTCACATGTTTGCGGTGTGTGCGTTCAAGTTCCTGCTTCCAGCATGTTTTTTTTGGCACTGCGCTCCTTTACATCTTAAGTTGTAGTTTTCCTGTCTCTATCCTTGACAAGCGCGTGCCTGGTGTTTATGCACTGCGATAATTTATTATTGATGATCGACTAAGTACTTAGAGAGAGCTATTAATAAGTGTACAGGTGCTACCTGAGAGGTGGAAGGATATGCCAAGCAAGTCCTCCGACGTGCCCATCATGGACTGGGCGAATGGATAATAATAACAAACTCATAATCATAATCGTCTCTATCCTATACCGTTGTACTATGTATGGACCTCTTGGCATTTTCAAGTCGCCAGTTGCGCCATTTGTGCTTATTTTCCGCCTTCCTACTGAATGTCCATTCCTCCTTCCGCAAGCGTAGCGGGCGGCGCCCAGCCGCCCGCGAGCGAAGCCCTTGTAGTCTATTATAATAGTTTGTGAGTCTATACTGCGGCGTTGTTGTTGTTGTTTTTTTTTTTTTTTTATCCTCCGTCCGGCGGATGGGGAAAAATAAAGCTTTATTTAGCTCACCACACTTCCACGTATTTTCATACGCGTCGTGTGTCGATTTAATTCAGTTGCTTTCGCAGCCCAACGCTAGCTGGCGCACCCTTCGGGCGGGTCCCATTGTAGGTATAGCGTAAGCTGTCTCTATCAGTGGTCTTCGTTACAACCCCGGCAGCGCAAGCTGCCGTTGTATACGGATGCGTGTGTATGTCGACCCGGCCTGTCCCCTGAGGGTCAGTTTCGGTGGAGATAGCCACCCGGAATGTCATATTTCCGGGTAGTGTGGGACTTGCGCAAGCTCACCCTATAACAAAACCCCTGGCCATGGGAGATGGGAGATGGCCTTCCGCCGGACTTGGTCCAGTTACGGTCCACCCTACCCATTCGGGCGTTTATCTTTTTTACCGTACCGGTACAACAGCTGACTGGCAGTACGGTTAGTCGAACAGCAGAACAGCGGTTGTCGTACAGCACATTTACGTTAGCTTCTCTTACCGCATCCGCCTAGAGCGAGTCTCCATTATCACTGCTGTGCGCAGCTGTGCACTACTGCTGTGTTGTGGGTTGCCCTTGTAATTTGTTCCTGCATGCATTGGGGTCTGGGGGTCTGGGGGTTCAGCTCACGCACTACTGGACAGGTTCATCCCCTAGTCCCGAACTCTAAAACGCCGCCAACTATTGCTGAAACCATTCCCAACAAAAATTCCCACCTTCACACCTTCACATTCACACTGCAGATACAGCAGATCAAAATCGAAAGTTGCTTGTACACGGAACACAAGCGTGCTCGAAGGAAAGCAGGACAAGCACCATGAAGCTCTGCGCTGCAATCCCCCTCCTATGCCTTGCGCCCGTGGCCGACGCATTTGTCGTTGCACCGCCGAACGCCCGCATCACAACTGGTGCCTCTTGCACAACAATGATGGCGTCGCCCCTCCCTGGTGCCGTCTCTGCGGTGACGACTGTGCTGCAAACATCCGTCGTACCGCTGCTGGCGAGCAGCGGAGTGGCGGAGCCTGGCACCGTGGACGCACCAGGATGGGTTCTTCCTGCTGGTGCCGCTGCCGTGATTCTGACGGCAGGGCTGATCCCTCTCTTGCTCAAGGTGTGTTCGTCGCTTGCCTATAGCTGCCTGCATTCATGTTTGAGCTTGTATGCGACAATTTCCTGCTACGAACTCACTCGTAGTTGAACAAACTGCCCTTCGATTTCACATGAACATGTGAATCATGATGAGTCATTAATCGCAACGTTTGTTACCAATGTACCGTACCCATTGCCCACGTCTCGCGCAAACCTTTGCACTCGCCTTGGATTGAGGAAGCATATCCCATTAGTCTTGTACGTAAACCTTGTAAGTATGTGTCGTTGTAGTTCTTCGAGAGTCCCAGCAGGCGGTCAAGGCAGTAATAAATCGAAACGTCCAAATTCTCACACCTTTTGTCTCTACGACGCACTTCTACGTACTTGCGGGTTTGTTTGAATGCATTGCGAGTCAGCGGCACTTGTGTGGTGGCGTTCGGCACATGACTGCAATACATGGCACACGCATCTCGGTTTAGAGCGTATCCAAATCCTGTCGTAGCTGGGAGGACGAGTGCCCTCTGGTCTTTGGTAACGTTCGTCGAAACTATTGACACCACGAGGGAAACACGGGTCGCCAGTGTCAAAATGCGACAACCCTGTATACTCGTGTTTGTAGCACTCCCTCCGATACACCAGCAGTATAGTATACTGACTGTAATATCGAAAGCCGAAAGTACACATTATGCCCGTCCTCACGCGTACCTATTCGAGGCAGCGCTTCAAATCTTCAGGCGGCTGGTATTATTTTACGGTGTGTTCGCTCTTGAGCACGAGTGCACGTAAATCATCATTATTGCTGGTACATGATGGGTACCGGCAACACTTCCAGCAGAGTTTAGCTGCAGTAGTACCCGCCAGTTGTGGCGTTGGGCATGGACAGAACGCTTGAGACAGCAACGCTGCTGTATGAAGCCAGCAGCAGTGTGGACGCAGGGGTTGTTTTTGTGTGGGAGGCTGTGTGCGTACGAGTAGCTCTGTCGCGGGCCCGCAATACGATGGCATGCCATGTATCAGATATCAGGGTATCACGTATTTTGCCGTGTGTGACCACAGCTGCGCGTGACATGGTCTTTTTTTGCGCTACTGATAGTATAAGTATGACACACGGTAGATCGCGAAACTGACTGTACCCCTCGAACCCCGTCTGAGTTTTTTTTCAAGTTTTTACCACCAACTATGTGTTACCGGGTACCTCCAGACTCGTAAGGTCTTGTCATGGCCACGGGCTAGGTATGGCAAGGAGCTAATGTGAGATCAACAACAACAGCACGAAGACGGCATCGCGTATTTATAGTCCTGTACCTGTGATAAATCACCATCATGTATTTATGCGCCTGCCGGAAACGACTGTGCTTTCTGTTGCGGAACGCAAGGTCTCAGCCTCCTTGTTCATTTATCTCTAACTACTTTTCTCGCGCTCATTGGCGGATCACCCCCTTTCGCAACGATTGACTCCATTATTTTTCAGCCTGGCGACGACGCGGCCAAGGACATGCAAGAGCGGGACGAGGCTCTATGGGAGCAAAATAAAAAGTGAGGGTTCGACCGATATCCATACCGCTGTACATATATCTGCGTCGTAAATTCCCTTCGTCGAGAAAATTGATCATTACCCCCTTCATACCTGCACCCTCGTTTTTGGGAACAGACTAATTGGTCTTGGAGTAGGCCCATTTCTGTAGCGGTGAGACGGGTAACATACGTATCATACCGACATAGATGTTTCAAGAGCCAGGGAGCTAAATTCGAGCTGGAATTATTATAAAAATAATTATGAAGCACCATTTCGCTTTCATTCCCCCGCGGCTTGTTATACGATATTGTTATGTAGGGCAGTGCTCGGCATGCAGCTATGGACCGAAAAATGTTGAAAAGCCGTCGCAGTCATGCAACAGTGAATACGCCGACCGGGCTGCGGAAAACTCAACCCGAGATAACATACGTGTGTCGATGTAGTTTGTGGTTTGTGATATCCGGCGTAACCGCTTGCCCTGCCTTGATTTGGTTCGGATAATGATGCCGTCAGCCGCCGAAGCAAAGCCAGCGAACTGAAAGTGGTCAGCCTGTTGCCCGTCAGAAAGGACCATCAGATCGTAACAAGTACCTGGTACCAGGTACACGATAAGATACCAACCATGTAGCAGCCACCGTCGGGTGGAGGGCAGGGTCAACAGGAGAACGTAGGGAAGGGTTTCCATTACTTACAGCATTGTAATTTGTCATATATCCATTGTGCTACTGTAAGACATTCATTTCATAATTGGGTTAAGGAGAACATTCGCCAATCTGTGACATGCTACATCACGCAACGAGGAACGAACGTACGCTCGTGCAGCTCGACGACCATACGAGCATGCAAGAAATCACACAACAAGGCTGGGCTAGTCGGATGAGCCAGGAGAGTACCAATCTAGCGTGCCGATTTTGTGCCATAGATTTATCATCGCGTCCTGTTTCATTGCATCTCCGTTTTCTCTCCGCTATGCGTTGCTGTTAGCCTTATCCTGGCAGAATGATTGATAGGAATTTTCGTCGGGCGTTACGGCAGGATGAATGACTTACCTGTGCGTTTTGCACGAATAACCCATTATGCCCACCCGGGACTTCCACTCGCCACTGATAGTCGGACACGCCTTCCTTTATTGCGGTATGATGCATGTTTGCTTAACCGCCGCGCTCTGCTTGCTTGTGGTTGCTTTTACCCGGCCATTTCCGCCTTTCCATCGCGCGCTGTCCAACCGACCGCATGACCACGCGTCAAGATTGTGAACGAAGGGCATTGGGAGGGCAGGGCTGGACGCTTGCTGCTGAAGCGGGCCGGTGGTGGTCTTCGCGCCTGAAGATGCTGCGGTTCCGGCCTCGACAAACGGGCCCCTCCCCCATCACAACGATACGACGCACGGTACCCACTGCTATAGTGCTCTCCGAGGTCCTCTTGGCTTTGGTCATGGAGTATATTATAGGCGGTATGCACTGGGTAGGGTTTTTTGCCTCGTGGGTACGTGGATGTTTTCGGGCGCATATTGGCGCTCCTGTGTACCGCTGTAAGAAAGCGGAATGCAGCGAGAAAGAACTGCATTATTCTGGGTCGGGCTGGCCGACGCCAGGCCAACACAAGGAACGGAAACGAGGCCGATACGACGAAGTTTTCTAGGAGAGTAGTGGCGGAGTGTGCAATCATACTGCAGCAGTAGCAGCAGTGAGTACTTGTAGCAGGTTCTCCCGACCCATAACATTGACCACTTTTGGCTGAGACGCCTTCAAAGAAAATATCTCAGCGCCATACGCTGCTGTCGGCAGCTGGTGAGCCGGCCAAAAGGTCGAGCGGTCGCCATGATATACCCAAACATGATTCGATACTATGTTTTTCTCTCGTGTCTGGGTTTCGAATTGAATTCCGGCTCTACGCAGTGACGTACCCGTTGTGTGCTGTGATGGGAGACGGTGAGTACTTAGAAGTTGGATCGTGCAGTTTTTCTTAGGACAATTTACCTACACCGAGCACGCCGATAACGAACGGTCGAGGTGCCGATTTTCCGTCTAGACTGGTGCACCTGTGTGTGAGCACTATTTTAATTGTTCTCAAGGTGGAACTCCACTTCGCTGCTTTCGAACTATACCTCGATTGGGATCAACCAATTTGGAATTTCCAAGGACTAAATGTGCTGTGGTAGAACAAGGGTTAGGAGCTGTGGTAGAACAAGGGGTAGGAGCTGTGGTAGAACAAGGGGTAGGATGTCGTGAGAGCAGCGAGTCGACGAACAGCAGCTCAAAGCAGGCCCCGCGCGTTAAAACTGTATCCCTTGTTCTCCATGTATTACATTATTTTCGGTTCACAGTGGTATAGACTAATAGAAGACAATGGCACACCAATCGTAGCGGTCGGACTATAGTGCTGTATACAAGTAGAGACGCCTCGCCACGGGAACGAAATGTTCAGATTGGGTAAATATTATGTTGGGGGGATTTTACCCGTGATGGTGGTAAACAGGTTGTTAAAAGATGTTTAGATCGACTGGAGCAACTTGAGCGAACTGCACGAGCCTCCAATGCTATTAATAGGCAATTTATAATGTGTTGAGTCTTTGTTTTCGGTACATGTGCAGAGTGCCGCCGCCACGCCACCGAGCCTCCAATGCTATTAATAGGCAATTTATAATGTGTTGCAGTCTTTGTTTTCGGTATATGTGCAGAGTGCCGCCGCCACGCCACTGTGTCTGCGCATCGCATCGAATATGTATGAAGGGTCGGATACTCCATCTTTTAACTACGAGTAGTCCGCAAAGAGACTGTGGGTATCCCTCATTATTTTTTTGTCTCGAAACTGCCCCGCTTTCCTTGGCCAACACTCATGCTGGGCTTGTTTCCATTTTGCGTCTCATCGTGTCGTGACTGCTTGAACAAACAAGCCGAGCCCTCTTCGTGTCTTTGTCTTCCAGTAACTGGGGCTCACACGTGATGTGAGCGCCAAGAACACACAACCTCTCCTGCGCATGAATTAGTTGTTCTACACAACAATTTTCACAAGCGCATATCATACTGTGCTCGAGAGAGTTTGAGAGTGTTCCTGGTCCCGCCACATATATCGGTAAACGAATCACCAGGATTTGCTTTTGTTATGACCGCAGTGAGTCGGAAATCTGTCATTCCACTTCCGCGGATCTAGTTGTGACTCGCCTTACTGCCTTGAAAGTTCGTTTAGAACCTGGCAAGACCCAACAATACCTTTCAATTCCTCCGAGATTTCCACCCAGCTAAGCGATGGATTGCACAGAGGTTACCAGCAGCGTGGCTAAGCAGTTGAGCCTCGTCAGCACGGAGGACAACGTGCTCGTGCGAGCGAGCAGTTTTTATGCACGAGGGTACAGCAGTTGTTTGCCTTTTCACATCTTACTTTTTTGCACTTTTGCCTCTTTCACATGGGAAGTGTTTAGCGCAATACTACCCGGTAGATGGTGAGAGGGGTACCGCTTGCGCTACCCCCTCGGTGCGGCGTTACAACTCAGCGGTGAAACCGCGCTAAATGAAACGTCCATTCCACACCCACAAATTTTATTCTTCCGCATACTCTTGCATCTAGTGCGTCGTGACTATTGTAAGTCTGCGGCGCACTATATTTTTTCGTGCTCCCACGCCCCCTCCGTAACAACAGCAGAGGACGAAGAATAGACTATGTGTTTTCGAGGGTTCGTACTATTATGAGGGGTTCTACAAGAGGCTGTTGTTCTGTTCTCGATGCTTTGTCGTAAGTTCGCCCATGCTCTCGAGATCATGTGCACGGTTTTATCGAGTTGGACGAAGAACACCTGTATCTGGGATATGTCCGTCCCCTGTTCTGGAGGGTGTCGAGTTTCCTGATCATGGTCAGTACGTGACGATGCTGCCGCTTGGATGTGCTATCACATTTTACGAGTAGCACCAGCCAAGCTTCCTATCCGTTCGTTCTCTTTTCGGGTTTGAAACCAATTTTGGGCACAAGACCGTCTGTTTATCCTATTCGAACGGAGCCAACAACGTATTGCTGGAGCCTGCAGCGGTGAACGTGCAGCGTTGGCTTGACCCCACGGCATGAGCTCCGTCCAAAGATGCAGGCATTGCTGTGCCAGCGGTATGAGAGCTGTGCTTCTTTTATGCTGTGCTTCTTCGTTGTTCCTATCGCGGGATTGTTGTGTCACAACCTGCGACATTCAGCGCCAAGGAGATACATCGTGGCCGCAATATGGAGGGCTGGGCTGGCTCCTCCTTCTTTCTGCTGAGCGGCGTGGTGTTGGTGCACCCTTCCGTATTTCCACCTTCACACGCTCGAGGTTCTTGCTAGGATGTATTCCTTTTCCAGATCTTATGGGTGGATACAGCAATCACGATAGCAGAACGCAGCGAATCCATTATATTTACGCCGCGTTTTTGGGCTTCTCCTCTTTACTGTGATTCCATTAGTCATTGCATACTAATCGTTCATGTTGATTGGTCAATACTTGAACGTGTTTCATTGGTTGGTATCTATCCAAACACCAATTAGACTTGTCAATTCTTGTTTTTGTGTTTTTGGGACCAAACTTGGAACTTTCTTTTTGGCGCCTGTGGCTCGAGTAGCTTAGCGACTCTTGGGTTTTGGACTTGCTCTTGCTACACGCGCACCTCGCACCCACTCACACTCAGCGCTTACTGAACGCAGGACAAGACCCAGAGCGGATGCTACGTGGCTAAATCACAACCGAAGCGCGCCCTCTAGGCGCCTGCCGCCTACGCTTTCCGTGCGCTGTTTGTTGCGCAGCTTCCAGCCCCCGCTGATTAGTATTGCTCCGCTATACTAGGTACCCGTATTGCCGAGGTACTACAGCAGCAGTACCAAGAATCACAGGGTTTGTGCTAGGCGGATTTCTTCGCAGCTCTCTCTTGCCACGCTTCGCGCGGTGGTGTCGCCGTAGAGCGACCGCCGCTACCATCGACTATCACCATGCTCAACTTGTTCCGATTGGCAGGGGACATGGCTCATCTGGCGGCGATTGTGCTGCTTCCCTTCAAGCTCCACACATCCAGAAGCGCTGCAGGTGAGAACATTCAACTGCTGGATATATATGTTATGCTGTGATCACCATGCTCAACTTGTTCCGGTTGGCTGGGACATGGCTCATCTGGCGGCGATTGTGCTGCTTCCCTTCAAGCTCCACACATCCAGAAGCGCTGCAGGTGAGAACATTCGACTGCTGGGTATATATGATATGCTGTGTGCCGTTCAAAAAAACAAAATAATGTTCTTCGATATTTCTTTTTTACATCATGACTCCCGATTTCACTTTTATATGTACGTTTTTGGTGGAGGCATGAAGTGCGTCGGCTGTGATACATGCGTGTAGCACCTTTGGTTTGTTTGTGTTTTTCCCTGGGGTATTCCTCAGCTCCAGAGTGACTGGAACCTGTCCTGTGACCACGGACTTGATTAGACTATGCGAGCTAATGTGAGAACAACAACAACAACAACAACAACAACAACAACAATTTACATGACATCAGCACAGCTACAGTATGCTGTCGTCGTGCCGATGCCTCCTCCTAGCACGGACGAGCTCTGTGTTCACGTACTGCAAGACAGATTCACGTTGCAAACACAGCACTATTTTTGGTCGTAATATATTTGGTCGTACAATGCCAACCGCAATGAATACGAGGGCGAAACATGTGCAAGCCAGCACACCTGCCAGGCTATGGTATTCTCAAGGAATAAAGAAGAAACGAAGAGAAAATAGGAAAGAAGAGAAAACAAAAAGGAAGAAATTGGAAAGAAATAGGGAAACACGAACGCAGGTCGGAGGGAAGAGGTACCAAGGAATATTGTTTTGGGCGAAACAAGACCCAGGACGACAAAAATGAAAACAAAGCAAAACAGACAGCCAACAGCAGTTTACAGCGGCGTTATACTTATACTTTCGGGAGGCCGTGGGAGGACCAATCCGGACCCCAAACCGACCAGAAACCGGCGAGAAACGTGGCTGCGCCGCTTTCGATCTTTTTTTTCGATTGCCCCGATCTGGGTGGACTGCGATCTCCGAATTGCGGACCACGTTTTTGCTTCCTCACACTATCAATGGAAACCTTGCGAGGTTGTGTTTTGCAGGGTGCGTACAAACCATACCCGGGGTATTTACCGCGGGTACTACCCTACAAATAACTGCTGTAAGTTCTGTAGGACATTCATACCCGTACCCGGAACTTCTGGAAGTTCTGTACGCCCGTGGCCACAATACCCGCGGTACAGGTATAGCATGGCTTGTACCCGCCCGGAACTTCTGTGAGTTCTGTACGCCTGTGCCACAATACCCGGAACTTTGGGAAGTTCTGTAAGACTTCCTTACCCGTACCCGGAACTTTTGGAAGTTCTGTAAGATCCCATACCCTTACCAGAACTTCTGCTTACTCCTGTAAGATTACTGCTGTGCCACACTACCCGGGGTACGGGTATGCCTTTTGTTGCAATACCCGGGTATCCCGCTATTTATTCAGGTTTAATCCGAAGACTGTATTAGAGAAGAACTGCCAAAGTCGCCAATTGTTAAGGCAGTCTTGGGGGATCCTTGTCGATATGACCACAGGTGGGGCTATCCCGGAACCACAGCTGAAATCAGCACAGAATCAAGGTAAGCAGTGGATTCTCTTACGAAATATTATTTTTCATCGAGCAAGGCTTGCTCGATTTTGGTCAGGATACAAGAGTGATCGAGCAGGGGGAGGAGAGGAGGGCGGGGGGTGAAAGCTTGGCTCTATGAGCCAAGCTCCAAATGCCGGCTCTCGTACTGGCAAGGTATCCAAGCTTCATGCCAAATGTCAACCCTGAGTGCAAGCTGCTAACTGCCTACGTCGGCCGCTTCTACAAGGCCACGTGTGTGACTCCTCGCATACTTGAAGTGGGAGTAAGAACCAACTCACAATACAACTACGTAATCACATAAGTCCTCGTGTTCTCCAAAGAACCATTCTACTCTCTATGCGAAAGTGCAACTACCTATTCTAAACCAATCAGCGCGGGACGCGTAGAGCAAGACAGGATGCTACCATTGTTATGTTTCCTGCATGCCCCGTAGATCACTTGGTTCATTATACTACTTCTGACTGTGCGATAGCTACACTGTAGTTGCAAGGGGAGTCGCCGACCTATATCCTTAATGAGGACACACAACCCGTAATACGCGCGATCGGAGTATCACACACAGCTTGCAAAGATGAGTTTCGACAAAATATTCGATCTCACAGCTGGAGTGTATTTTAATTTTTATAATATACGTGCGTGCCGAATCCTGGATCCTGCGTTTGCCTTCCTGGACACTCTAATGATTCCGAATCTCACGATTCCGATTCCGAATCGCACGACAAATGAAATAACGGAAATCAGACTTTAAGATGTCAGCAGAGGAATGTATAACTGTTCCGCAGAGATGTCGTAGGCGGTTGGTCTATAGCTCATGCAGGTAGCGGATACCTAGTTGTTGTTGTTCTAACATTAACTAGCATGATCAAGTCTGTGGTCACAGGACACGCTCCAGTCACTTTGGAGCTGAGGAATACCCCGGGGAAAAAACACAAACCAAAGGTGGTACACGCATATATCACAGCTGACGCATTTCATGCCTCCACCATAAACATATAAAAGTGAAACATATAAAAAGTGAAATCGGGAGTCAGCCTACGATGTGCCAGGTCCATACTGGTGCATACGTCTCACTACTCGCGCCTGGAAAAACCGACTCTACCGCTTGCCACCCAAGAAAGACTACCACGTACATATTGCACGTAGTACCTATCGCTACGCATACGCACGACAGACGTGAGTCAAATGGAAAACAGAAACAACGAAAATAAAAAAGAATAAGGAAAAGGAAAGAAAGCGAAAAAGGAAAGAAAAGCAAGAAAAGACAAGAAGAGGAAGCAAGGACAAGAAAAGAGAAAAAATGTCATTCTAGCAGACCCTAGGAACTGACTGAAGACGGCACTGGGCTCATAGAGGGTATCAATTGCATCATCAATGGCACTGGGGAGAGAACGCAACAAGGCGAAGAAGTCAGGGCGGTCTTACGCTATGTTGTGACGGCCATTGGAAGCCCCACAAATCTCAAGACGATGATGGCCAGACCCAGACTTCAGTCTCTTGGGCAGGACGCCCCCTTCCCCCCCCCCCCCCTTCCCCCTTTCCCCCTTCCCCCCCTCCCCCCTCCCCCCTCCCCCCTCCCCCCCTCCCCCCCTCCCCCCTCCCCCCTCCCCTCCTCCCCCCTCCCCTCCTCCCCCCTCCCCCCCCTCCCCCCTCCCCCCCTCCCCCCTCTCCCCTCTCCCCCTCCCCCCTCCCCCCGGCCGCTTAGAGATGCCGACGGTGGATGGCGCTGCCGCAGCCTTTGCGCGTCGCTCTGCATCTTTGCGTCTCTCCGTCTAATGCCATTTCCGCACGAACAACTCGGCTCCATCCTCTACTCGTCGAAACCATGTGCTGGCCTTCTGAGCAGCCTTTCGCCACCGGCCACCGTTCGAATTTCATTCCAAAGACCAACATATCCTCCTGAGCCCGCCAGTCCTTCTCTTGCCCCTCTGAGTTGCCCTTACCCCCAACAAGCTTCCCAAACATCACCCTCTGTAGCAGACGCTCCTCCCCCATACGTACTACGAATCCCGCAAACAATATTCTCCGTTTGCGCACTATCGCCTCTATGAACTCGGAAACTGTCTTGGCAAGCGCGTCGGCGCACGATAGGGTGAGGTCGTCGAGCTTCCGTTTCCACCATCCGAGGCATCGGAGGAGCATGGAGTGGTGAACACCTAGTGGAACACTATAACAGTATTATGCATTATGATGTCATGTTTTGTCAGACACAAACCGAACACCGAACAGCAGTACGTATCATACAATAGTAGCACCTGTTGTTGACGTTTCTTTCGTTTCTAAGGGCACGTATTAGCGAAGGACACTTTTGAATCAAAAATGTTATTTTTCATTAATCAAATTGAATTCGATTCGATTCAGTTGAAACATACGAAAATGCCTCCTATCGGGAAACCACGTGTTGCATATTGTCAATGTTTTTTTTTTCCGATCGGAATAATGCAGATCGCACTATAATCGAAGTCTTGAACTATCCTCTGTGTTTCCGGTAGCTTCGCTTCTTTGTCGTGGCGCTAGGCTTATCGAGCTGGTGGAAATATTGGGCTTGCGACCGCCATTATTAAAAATACATACTATAGTTTTTCCATGTACTTTTTCGAACGCACACTGGTGAGGGTCCTTCCAACGCACACTGTGTCGGGCCCGGGGGGGGGGGTTCGGGGGGGGGCGCGTCGCCCCCCCCCGACACTGCTACTAGCATCCAAGCACCGTTCGGCTGCCCTGCCAACCCAGTGCTGTTGGTGCATTTTGGGACACACACACGAACACCAACATACACTCTACACTGCTAGTAGTAGCTGCTGGTGAGGGTCCTTCCAACGCACACTGTGTCGGGCCCGGGGGGGGGGGTTCGGGGGGGGGCGCGTCGCCCCCCCCCGACACTGCTGCTAGCATCCAAGCACCGTTCGGCTGCCCTGCCAACCCAGTGCTGGTGGTGCATTTTGGGACACACACACGAACACCAACACACTCTACACTGCTAGTAATAGCATACAAGCACCCTTCGGCTGGCCTGCCAACCCAGCGCTGGTAGTGCATTTTGGGACGCAAACACGAACACCAACACACTCTACACTGCTAGTAGTAGCATACAAGGACCCTTCGGCTGGCCTGCCAACCCAGCGCTGGTGGTTCATTTTGGGACACACACACGAACACCAACACACTCTACACTGCTAGTAGTAGCATACAAGCACCCTTCGGCTGGCCTGCCAACCCAGCGCTGGTGGTGCATGCGCTTGAACGTTTGCGCCTCTGCTGTTCGATCCTGCTACAACATCACGATGCGTGACAACAAAAAAAAAAAACACAACACACAAACATTTCACTTCGTTGTGCCCTGGGCTGCGGACAAAAAAATCCCTTCCCAAAAAACCCTCCTCGTCCTTACAAAACCATAAAATTCAAACGGCTGCGATTCAAATCAAACGGCGTGACGAACTACACCCTCGCACGCAAACAACCACCTCGTGGGTGCATTTTGGGACACACACACGAACACCAACACACTCTACACTGCTAGTAGTAGCATACAAGCACCCTTCGGCTGGCCTGCCAACCCAGCGCTGGTGGTGCATGCGCTTGAACGTTTGCGCCTCTGCTGTTCGATCCTGCTACATCACGATGCGGGACAACAAATAAAAAAACAACACAACACACAAACATTTCACTTCGTTGTGCCCTGGGCTGCGGACAAAAAAATCCCTTCCCAAAAAACCCTCCTCGTCCTTACAAAACCATAAAATTCAAACGGCTGCGATTCAAATCAAACGGCGTGACGAACTACACCCTCGCACGCAAACAACCACCTCGGGGTGCATTTTGGGACACACACACGAACACCAACACACTCTACACTGCTAGTAGTAGCATACAAGCACCCTTCGGCTGGCCTGCCAACCCAGCGCTGGTGGTGCATGCGCTGGAACGTTTGCGCCTCTGCTGTTCGATCCTGCTACATCACGATGCGGGACAACAAAAAAAAAAACAACACAACACACAAACATTTCACTTCGTTGTGCCCTGGGCTGCGGACGAAAAAATCCCTTCCCAACAAACCCTCCTCGTCCTTACAAAACCATAAAATTCAAACGGCTGCGATTCAAAAGACAACGAGCAGCGCACACCGCACACCCTCTTATTCTATCCCTTCTCGGGTACACCACCCTCTTCGGCGTTACGCTGGAACGTTTACGCCTCTGCTGTTCGATCCTGCCCTTGCGGTCTGCCGTGTCTGCGTGCAATCAAACGGCCGCGCTTCAAATCAAACGGCGCTACGAACTACACCCTGGCACAAACACCCTCGCAGTGCACACCGCACACCCTGTATTTATATCCCTCGTCGGATACACTGCGCTCCTCGGCGTTGCGCTGGAACTTGCGCCTCTGCTGTTCGATCCTGCCCTGTGTGGTCTGCCGTGTCTGCGTACGGCAGCGACTGCGTCCTTCAGTTCGGCTGCTGCATACTTTCTCTCGCTGGTTCCTGTCGCAGCTCATCTCCGCCGCGTGCTGTGGGTGTCTGCTATGAGCCTCTTCCCTCGTTCTAGGCTCCTCCTTCCCTGCGGCTGCGTGTTCTTCGCCCTCTTCGAACCTTACGGCGTACCACCTCCTCGTGCTGCGGCAGAATCTTTGCACACACCGTGCAGCGGAACGTCCCTACAGCAGAGCGGTATCTTGACGACTGGGGACACCAACTCTTCCGATACACATCATTAACAGGGCTCTCTCTGTGTGGTACATACATGGGTAGCGCAGCAGTACTCCTGTGTGTTTGCGTTTGTAGGATACCCGTACGTGTTTGAACCTGCCATACTACCTCACCTTCCTCCAGCGCTCCTGCGGTACAAATCCCTTCCATCACATGTGTATTGTTTGCTTCGAGGCGCCACAGCCGGGGTATGCTATGGTATGATATGTTACAGAACAGCAGCGCGGCTGTTGCCCCGGTCGGCACTCGTTGAGGTTCACGATTTATCGCCTCGGTGGTGGTTGTCGATTGCTCTCAAAGCTACGACAGATTGCCTCGGGGACGTTGGCCCAGTGAGATCATACCGTGCAAGCTCGATGGGATCCTCCACTTCAAATCGAACTCCTCCCCCGAGGCCGTGTATTTACCTGGGTTTTACCCGTACCCGGAACTTCTGGAAGTTCTGTAGGACATTCATACCCGTGCCCGGAACATCTGTAAGTTCTGTACGCCAGTGCCACAAATACCCGGGGTACGGGTACAGGATTTTCATACCTGCTCGGAACTTCTGTAAGTTCTGTACGCCCGTGCCACAATACCCCGAACTTGTGGAAGTTCTGTAAGACTTTCATACCCGTACCCGGAACTTGTGGAAGATCTGTAAGAGTTTCATACCCGTACCCGGAACTTCTGAGTCTGTACGACCCGTTCCACAATACCCGGGGTACGGGTAGAGCATGTTTTGTACCCGCCCGAAACTTCTGCGAGTCCTGTACGCCCGTGCCACAATACCCGGAAACTCTGTGAGTTATGTAACACTTCCATACCCGTACCCGAAACTACTGGAAGTTCTGTAAGACTCTCATACCCTTACCCGGAATAGTCACACCCTACAGAACATAACCTTGAAATATTGAACCTTCTGGGAAAGTCCCCATGCCTAAGTCGTTTCTAGGCATGCTGGGCCGTGGTACGGAAATTTGGACATCGTATGCGTAAATAGTAATAATGTGTAAATATCCTCACAATGTGCACCTTACACGCTTCTTTTTTGCCCTCTCGTAGTAGGCGGGCATCAGGGGTTCTTCTAGCGTACATAAACAATAGCCATCATATTTTGTCCCCCTCAAAAACGGGTTATATATTTTTCGTGCACATTTTGATTATTACTCTGTTTGGGACCCGCGTATAGCGACCGAAAAACGACGATTGCTATCTACCAGTACAATAGCGTGAGCGCGCAAGCAGCAGTGCGAGTAAGATCATGCTCAGCTTGCAAGCTTGCGTGTGATAACTTCGATCGCGCTGTTTTACACCCTCGTGAAGGATACAGGTCGGTGACTCCCCTGCTAACGCCGATTTTATCATCGCCAACCAGCAGTGGCCGATGACGTATTCGTTTTTTTTCGTCGCCAATTTTTCCAGTTTTTTTCCTTCTGAAGTTTCGAAGGGGTTGACATCACCCTGTTGATGTTGGTGCAAGCTAGTTCTAAGGGGAGTCGCCCACCTGTATCCTTAATGAGGACACACACCCAGTAACACGCGCGATCGGAGTATCACACACAGGTTGAAAATATGAGTTTCGACGGAATAATAATGTTCGATTTCACAGCTGGAGTGTATTTTTTTTTTTTATACCAGGTAATGATAAACTGGTGCGTCAAGTAAAATAAGTACGAAGCCAACAACAACAAAAAAACGGGAACGAAACAAAAACATCACCTATGGTCAATTGGTCGCGGACGAACACTTAGCTCAGGGCGGGCATCGCTCAAACACCCAAGCTTCCTCATCCACTTGAGACACTCATGAGAAAACACAGCAGTTGCATTAGAGCACCTTGGGGCAGGGTCTAGCCATCAGAGTCACACCAAGAGCAAGACTAGCAGGCTGTGTGCGATGTTCCACAGCGCCAGCGCCAGCAATCCGTTATACCCCCGTACATAGCATCTACCTATTTGTGATGCCCCAAGATTGGCCTGTGCTCTACCTGACTGAATGCATGATGACAGCTGTTTCGAGTCTCGAGTCGGCGTGTGGAATATTGCGCATATATATGGGAAGGGGTCTTATCAATTTCACCTGCGTCAAAGACGGTTACAGCAGTATGCAAATCAAATAAAAAAAAACGCCTGCCGTCGGAATACAACCTAAACGAGATTTAGCCAATGTCGAAACGGACCCTAAAACAGAATTCGACCCAAAAATGTTTCCTCCTACAGCGAAAAAACCGGGGGGAAAAAAAAAAACACGGCGAAAACAGACCAATTTGTTTTTGGCCTACGGCGAAAGGGGGGCCGGACTCCGCCAGTCTGACGCGCTGTCGGCTGCGTCTGCCTTGGGAGTTCCTGTCGGGTTGTGCTCGAGGACACGGCGGAGAGGATTCGCAATATAATAGGTTGAAGAGTGATGTACTGTATAGGTATTCTAGTAGCGGGCTCATTATATGTTGGGGTACGTGCGCGGTGTTTATCCGTGCCACCCCACGCCGCTCTACCTTCGAGGTAACTCCATGGGAATGCTCCTACTCGTGTGGAGTCAACTACGGTGATGTAGCAATAATACGTTTGTTTCTGGGGTATTTTGCTCAAGGTACCCCCGTCCAGCCGGTCCAGCCGTATGAGTATCTGCTGTTCCTTTGTTTTGCGGCGCGCGGGTCTTCACAGGGGTGTCGCTCAAGACTCAAGAGCTCTACCTGCTAGTATTCCTCACGCGGTACTTGGACTTGTTCTTCAGATTTATCTCCCTGTATAACAGGTGAGGAGGCGCTTGCTACTACTGTAGTATTGTGATACTGAGTATCTCCTGCTTTATCTGGGGTAGGCGTTGGTTGCTGCTAAGTATCACTCGCCGTTTGATGGTCATATCTCACTCCGCCCACCCTCGCCCTTTCGTTTGTGTTGGCGATCTCTTGCGTTCAAGAGCACAGAAACGCCGTTATCGGAACATCCGATAGTTCAGTCCGCCCCCTACCTCAATGTCTGCCTGGTCGGTGAAAACACGATGCTTCTCCCTCCCGGCATTGTAGGGGAGCGGGGGTTGTTGTTGAAAATACCCTCTGGCCAATTGGAAAGAAAATAGTAAAAAAAAGGGAAGAAAAAGTAGACAAGAAAGAGGAATCAAGAAAAGGAAAGGGACAAAAAAACATAATGCAGATGCTAGAAACTGACTAAAAACGGCATTGGGCACACAGAGGGCATCAAGTGCATAAAGGGCACTGGGGGGAAACACAGCAAGGCGAAGAAGTCCGGGCGGCCTTACGCTAGCTACTTACGGCCATGGGAAGGCACACTGTATTCAAGACAATGATGGCCAGACCAAGACCTCAGCCCGTTAGGCAGAAGAACGCCCCCCCTCCCCACTCCCCCCCCCTTTCCCGCCGCCGTGTAAATATAGTGTATGTGGTCCTGAGGACTGCGGCCATGCGTGGCACCAGGTATGGTATGATTGCAACCTCCCTCGTTCCGCCACCCCCTCCCCAAGCTAATGAGTGTCGCATGGGTTGTTATTTACACAAACCGTAAACACTTGGTTCGTTGCTGTGGACACGCATGTGAGAAAAAGGGGCTTCTCAACAGCTGCGATCACGCCCGCTTGTTCACACTCGCCCACCACCCGTCGCTGTCACCGTTTCGGCTTGATTTTGCAGCGTCATGAAGGTTACGTACGTGACGTTGACGGCTCTAACAATCGCCATGATAAAGATGCGCCCTTCGCTGAAGGCGTCGTATGACAACTCCTTGGTGAGAACCCGTCGCTTGCGCCGCCTTTTGCAGTGGTGGTCCCTCTATAGTGCCGGTTGGGTACTGCCGGTTGCCCGCTATGGTGCCTGTGAAATCGATGTGTTCCCTCTGTAGTGCCGGTTGAGTAGTGCCGGTTACCCGCTATAGTGCCTGTGGAATCGGTTGGCACAAATGAGAATAATCAATAGTGGCAGTATGCGGAGTAGTGCCGGTTGCCGCTGTAGTGCCGATACTTTCGGCGGGCAAACACCGGCACTATATAGGGACCGCCACCGTAGTATTATACTATAGTTCATCCCACTATAAAGTCGTATGCCGAAAAGGTGTACCTATTGTTGGCATCAGCGTTTTTTCTATGTTTGTTTTTCGAACGTGTGGCACGGAGCTCTTTCGCTTTGATGGGCAGGATTCTTGCTGCTGTTGGTGACGTTAAAAATCGATGTTATTCGTTTTTCTTCTTGCGTACAGCAGCGCCTCCTGCGGTTACCAATGGACATGAAGAGTATGTGGCAGATAACATAAGACGCATTTTGCAGAACTGTATATCTCCAGACGCATCCGCCTTGCTAGACGAGAGGGAAACTACATAGACAATGCGCAACGCAATGGATTATGGATGGATGCGCAGCCCTGTTGTCGTCATCCTTGTACACGGGGCTGCCTGGAGGGTACCCTCCCAAGCCAGTGCCTACTAGCAAAACAAGTGAAAGATTGAACGTAGGAAATATAGACTACTAACATATGGAAGGCGTGTTGGTTCGGGGACATCTACGTAAATGATAGAGCAAGTGCGTGTGAGGCTGTGACGGGTACTAGAGAAGCCCACGGCAGAGCATAACGCCGGTTGGTATTCTATCCACGCAGAAACTACCGCTGCTGCAGGGAGTACGGCTTAAGAGATTAGCAAGTTTAGGAGGATTTGGAACATTCGAAGGGAGCTATTGTCTGACGTCTTATGTCGGAAATCCGCTGAGACAGAAAGGGCTCGTGCTCGTCGAGTTAGAGAAGCCGCAGCGGCGGCGGCGGCGGTAGCGACTGCGGCGGCGGCTGCCCAAAATGGGAGGCAGCGGCCGGGTGGTGGTGTGGGGAGATGTGTCGGCGAACTGGGGAGTACCCTCGGAAGCCAGTGCGTACTATTAATAGTGAAATAACCGCCAATGCATTATTCCATGTACTTACAGACAGAGGAAAGATAAGGGTGGGAGAGTGTGGGTATGTGAGAGAGGGGGCGAGAGAGAGCTGACACAAGGAGAGATAGAGGGAAACCGGGAAAAACCTCCGTGTCAGCATTTTCTTCCCTGCTGTTTTCCGCGGCTCGGATGTAAACGGCTACGAAAGGACGAGGGGACTGCTGTACTGCGCGCCAACGGTAACAGGCAACAGTGAGGCTGCGCAGGCGCTTGAATACGTGATTACCGTATACCGTATAACACGGAAGACAACACACACCCCGACTATTAATACTTGTAAGGCCGACTTTATCGAAAACGGCGGGAGCACAAGCGCCACGCGATGCGTGTATGGAATATTTCAAGGTTGTCTTCTGTAGGGTACGTACAGAACCATACCCGGGGTATTTACCCCCAAGTGTTACCCTGCAAAGCACTTCTGTGAGTTCTGCAGGACATTCATACCCGTACCCGGAACTTCTGTGAGTTCTGTACGACTTTCATACCCGTACCCGGATTTTCTGTAAGTTGTGTACGCCAGCGCCACAAACACCCGGGGCACGGGTACAGCATGTTTTGTACCCGCCCGGAACTTCTGTGGGTTCTGTACGCCCGTGCCACAATGCCCGAAACTTTCGTGAGTTTTGTAACACTTCCGTACCAGTACCCGGAACTTCTGTAAGTTCTGTAGGATCCTCATACCCTCACCCGGAACTTCTGTGACTTCTGTAAGACTATGGCACAATACCCTGGGTACGAGTATACCTTTGTTACAATACCCGGGGAGCCCGGTATTCATTCAGGTTTAGCCCGAAGAGTGCATTATGCATTATGATGCCATGTATCGTCAATCACACCAACCGAACACCGCTTGTTTTGTGTGTAACTGTGTTACCCGGCGTCTCTTGCGCAGGACTCTTTCCGTCACTGGAGGTACGCGGCTCTTCCTTGCTTCGCGATCTTCTGCCTTGTCGAGGCGTGGGCACACAAGGCAAGGAACTGACTATCGATGGAGTGCAAAGAGCAAGAAAAAGGCGGACGAGTCCGTGGTAGTTCGGTAACACGTCCGCCCACAAACGCAGCAAATAATATCTCTACGCAAATATTCAGGTTGCACGATCGGACATTATTTCTGGTAAAAATGTTTCCTTCGCCGACTAAAAAGAGCAAGATATCTCTCCGCCAGCGAGCAGCAGGGAGTAATTTTCTGCGTGTCGATGCCTCCACGTGTGGTATGTTCCGCCGCGTCCAGGAGGAGGCGGAACCTCTTCCCGCGCCACACTCTAATCGCCCGGGGCGTTCACCGAGTATTATGCTGCGAGGCGTCGTTGGTGCTACGAAGCGTCGTTGGGTTCAACGCCCCCAAATAGCTCGGGGCGGGATGCACTGCTTTGGTTGCGTTGTGGTTCTGTCGTGCAACCGTACCGTACCGTACCGGCCCGGGACGGGCCGGGCCGTGCGATGAGAGCACGTTTCATGCATGGGGGAAGGGGCGCATGTTGATCATTTGGCGTCGTGTGGCGCGTGAATTTGCGCTTCCCTCTGGGTGATAGCTGCCGGGCGCCTGATTCCCGGTCCGGTTCGTCCGATCTGGTAACATTTCCGCTGTATTCCCGCCTTGGCGACGGTACAACTGTGCAAAGTGCTGTGATATCTCGGCGGTGCGTCTAAAAGTTGTCAGTCTCGCTTGTGTTATACCTGGTGTGTGTTTTCCACCTCCGAAAAATCGCGGGAAATGCCTGCTGTCTAGTACCGCGTATCAAAGCTCGCGCGAAAATGGTGTTCGATTCCCGCCGGCATTCGTCGTTTTGCCATAATTTCTCCCTTCATCTCGCATCGATGGTCCATTTTTCGCCCCCCGTCTCGAAAGGGCTGCGTGGTCAATGGTAGCACGACTAAGGAAGGCAACAAATGAGCGTATGAGCCCCTCCCCCACCCGCAGCTTATTTGGTCGCCCGCCGTACCCCACCCTCCGTCTTCTCTCAACGGAACTATATCGCTTCCTCCTGCTGACCAACCCGATTTGGATGCGTCCAGGGTGGCTTTGTGTTTCCGTTTTCATTCATGGACGCGGCGTGGTCGTTCTCGCAGCTCCTCGAACCGTTGGCGATCATTCCGCAATTGCTGGTGTTTCGTCGGTGCACGGACGCCGGGCGGCTGGCATGTGAGTACCGTAACGTCTTGTCATCGTTCGTCGTTGATCGGGGCAATCGAATTCGAGCATTATCGCCGAAAAAACGCTCGAACAGGGAAATGCCGCTTGCCTGTCTCGACGACATGCCGCCGAACTCAATTCAAATAGAATTTCTCGGCTATAAGGTTCCGCCCTCGTAAACTCTATCTGCTGCAAGCTGTGGGCATTGTCTGGGATTTCTCTCACCCCGCCCCTCGTCGTCGTCGCCTCCGATCAACCTCCGCTGAAACCTCGATGCACGACCAACGCAGGGGTCTACGTCTGCCTGCTAGCCGCCTATCGAGGCCTATACGTTCTCAACTGGATACGGAGGTCCCACACGGAGCCCTCGTATAGACACCATCCCCTGGTGTACTGCTCGGCTGTCGCCCAGGCCGTGTTGTACCTGATATTCGTCGCCGACCGAATCGCAAGGTGTGAGCTTGTGTTCCTTCTCAAGTTGGGTTTGTTACGAAGCAGTGCCACACGCAAAAAATCGCTCGGCCATGCTTGGTTTTTGAACCGAATCTCCGATGAAGACCCGCCGGCAGACCGTTTGCGCAGAAGTGAAGAGAAAATGGCTCGGGCTACGATAGAGGTTGCACTTTTCGTGTGGAATGGTTTCTGAATGGCGAGGCACCTTGGCCCAAAACCGTGGTGAAAAAGCCATTTTTTTTTTCATGATTCTCGTTTTATACCTAGGCCATAGGAAGTTCATCTGGTATTAATAGCGTTTTACTTCTCTCCAAATCAGTTTTTAGGGGAGGTGTCTTAAGCTCCGAAAGTGAGGAACCCCAGAAAAAAAGCGGTGCACCGTTGTCATAGCACGCGTCGTATCTACTATTGGCGTGTCCTGTAGTGGAACGGCCCGTAGAGCTGCCCCCCCCCCCCCCCTCCTCGGCTACTATCACCTGCCCGCTAAAAGTAGCCTTGCTACGGGACGGTAACGTGCTTGCGGATCGCTCGATGTTTTTGGCGTGATGCGACAGCACTGCGAACTGCTGGACCACCAATACCTTTTGGTTTCATGTGCTTGGTGGTAGTGTGATCGCACGCCACAAAACCGCCATGTGCTTGGTGGTAGTGTGATCGCACGCCACAAAACCGCGCGCCGCGCCCTCTGATTTATACAGGCAACCCTTCCCTTCTCCCCCGGTTTCCGCGTCTACATGAAGTGATCGAAGCTTGTGGCCGTGGCAGTCATGCCGAATATTAACCTTCGACCCCCGTCCTATCCTTCTTGTCGAAACTTCCACCCCCGTCTTTTTTCCTTAATGTTTGGCAGGGCTCCAAGGCACTCGCCGCCCGACGTCGATGACATTTTGGGGGCCGAATCGTCGGTACGGGAGCGGCTACTCCCAGATCGCCGCGACCCAGCGGACGGCACCGTAAGCGACGGGTCGGGAACCAAGCCAATGCGCGCCGACGAGGCACGGAAGCTTAAGGGGGCAGCCGAAACCGAGCAGTTGTTGCAGAAGCCTCAGCCGCACCCCAGTGCTGCCCCGGGAAACCGCGATAGTACCGCCTCCGACGTTGCCGGCGACGCCAACGTCATCGTGGGGGACGGGGTGTATCTTGTCTGAAACATCCCTTGATCCTTCACACGTGTTTCGTGGTCGATGAGATTGTTGTCGCCAGACGCCCTTTTGGTCTAAACATTTCCCCGATCGTGCACAAGTGTTTCGTTGCCGATTGGCTCGATTGCTTGTCCCGAGAGACGTCCCACACTGCTGCTCCTCGCACAATTCAGAGGGGCACTGCTGTTTTTTTTTTTGAACGGGCGGTGTTGGGGCTCGGAAAGGAACAGCGGTGACCGGCCTTGCGACGGACGTGATCGCTTTCCGATTATATCCAGTTGAAAACTGCCCCTACGTTTTTGGGGGAAAAATTACTTATAAATAGTGAGGGATGCTGTTTTCATATATGAAAACATTAACAGATGGTTGAGAATCCGGAACGCACCGCTGTGGAGCAGGGCAGCCCAGCCTACCATGGTTAATGGTTGTCGTCAACGTTGGAAAAATCGTCTCCCGAACGAGGTTCTTGCCCTTGGGTGGGAGGGCGCTTGACACCAACTGCAGCTTTGGACTTCAACTTCCAGCGCTCTTAGGATGTCGCTCGGCGGGATCGCGCTGCTTTGTGTTGTTGGTAAGGTTTGCTGCGACCAGTCACGCATTCTCCGCGCCTGCCTTGTTCGTGGAGCAGCATGGCATCAAATTAAGCGTCGATGCACAAAAATACACGGTGCAGAGTAAGCAACGGGTTGCAGTGCTGGTCGTGTTTTAAATGTTCCCGTTGTTTCCCGAAGTGCGGTGCGTAGGAGTTGCCGTCAATGTTGCGGCAGGCTTTAGCATTCAGGCCAGAATCATATCAGGACCCTCATTACCTTGGGTAGTCACGCCTGCTAAATCCATTTGAGCTGGAGCGGAGTGCTTCCTAGGCTTGTAACTAGGGAGAGAGAGCGTGCAAGAAACGTCCTCATAACTCCGGCATTGCAGTGCTCACGTACCGGGAGTCTTAAGCAGTAAATAATTGCGGCTGACTCACGATAGACACATGCTCCAGGCAGAGAGAGGTGCACTTTTTCTTTTTCTTTTGTGGGGGTCCTCGTTGTGCGGGTACCGTACCTGACTCAAAAGCTGATTTTGGGCGGGGGGAAGGTAGAGTGCGATCCGATTAACAAAAGCCGTGGCCTAGACATAGAAGTGAATCATTTTGTGAAGCAAGAATGGCATTCCCGACGATTTTGGGTTCAGATGGTTTAAGGAGAACCACCATTCACGAAAAAAACAAAATGGCCAAAAAGGGCTGCCTGTATCGTGTGTGTGTGTGTGTGTTCTTCACATTAAACCGTTCTTCTACTCGTCGACATCCAGCACACCCAGTGTCCGTACTGATTCTTCACCCTAGAAAGATCAGCTCTGTGGTCACAAGCCACGACACAGAGATAATGCATCGTAATGCATTCGACAACGCAATGTCATGCCCTAGTACTGGGTACGACAGGCACAACATACATACGTCAGCAACAGAAATACATTGGAAGAGAGAAATACGAAATAAACAAAAACAAAAACAAAAACAAAATAAGAAAACAAATAAAAACAAAGATAAAAATAAAACAAAAAATGAAACAAACAAAATGAAGGGGAAATCGAAGAAACAATCGTAGAACGCGTCGATACACCAAGCGTGAACTATTAATAGCAGGCAACAGGGATTTTACCATTAGTATACGCGGTCGGTAGCACTACTTGACGTCGCAAGGACCAGCGGCAACACTTTGCTGTTGTTGTTTATTGGTTTTATTCCGCGTTCGAGTGGTGGTACTTAGATGGGGGATCTGGTGAAATACAAGAGTGTGCGCAGAGGGATAGAGACCGTGCACTGTTTCCCAAGAGTGTTTTTTTTGTTTTGTTTTTTGTCGATATGGTTGTTTCGCACCGACACTCGAGCCGATTGACGGCGAGGTTTTTAAGGCCACAGATAACGAACAACCGAGAGACTGGGCAAGCCGTTGTTTTGCTGTATGTGTGACGGTATTGATGAATGAGTGAGTTGTTTGTGTTTCTGTTGACGGTTTTGACTGTGAGGAGGAAGGGCTCCCTTTCTGAGACGTTTCCTTCTCAACCTAATGTTATTTAACAAGGATCTTCCGACAGCTCGATTCCTGCGCAAACGTGTGGACCCTACGCGGGAGCGTGCGACTGGTTCGGACAGCAGTCGCCGCGCATCCTTGATCTACATCCTGACGTATGCTATGATGAAATGTAGCGCTGTTTGGCAGAAATGTTTTCTGAATGACCGGGCTCCTTAGCCCATCTTAAGCGAAACCGTCGGAATGACGCCATTCTTGTTTTTGCAAAATGTGAATATTTTTGTATACCTAGGCCATGAGTTTGGCCATAGGGTTGCACTGAGGTATTACTAAAAAAAAATGGAAAAAAAAAGGACTAACTGCTGAGAGCGCCAAGCAGCGTGGGTAGAGGTACAATTCGACACGACGCGTATGAAAATACGTGGAAGTGTGGTGAGCTAAAGCTTTATTTTTCCCCGGCGGAAAAAAAAAAAAGAAGAAAAAATCGACGCGAGTTGACGAGGGAAGGAAAAGCTGAATTATTCTAGCTATAGAAGTGAAGGCCCGTGCCGCAGTGTGGGGGGCAGGGGAGGGCCCGCTATGTGACCACGGATCTGAGCTACTACTGGGAGGGAGGGAGGGCGAGAGTAGTGCGAGGACAATGTGGGGGATGGAAAAAAAAAAAAAAATCGGTGCATCGCCACCGTGGCCTGTGTCTTCTGGCGCCAATGCGCTGCAACAGCTATTATACTGTACTTGTCGCTAATAATTTACTCTTTGGTTTTTTATCCTTTTCGTTGATTTTTCGTCACCATTACAAAAAAAACACTCGCGCAGATTTTCGAAGCAAAACGATGGGTTACGCTGCATACACTCGCGAAACATGCCGCCTTTCCTTTTTATTTTCCAGCGTTTTTTTTTTGTTGTGTGTGTGTTTTCGAGCTGCTCTCACCTGATATACTCTTGTTGAGGAATTAGTGGGATATTAGTCCCGTTTGGCCGCTTGCAGAAGGTTAACCATTAGCTTACCCAAACTAAGCCTTGTAACACTCCTCCCCCTTGAAACGGCGGGATAGCAGCCGGATATACGAGCGGACCTGTCAATCAAATTATTACTCCGGAGTATTATATTGGTCAACCTTTTGCAAGTGGTCAAACGGAATAATTCCCCACCAATTCCGTAACACTCTCATGCTTGACCCTGGCATTTTTTCCGAGAATTGGCGGGACTTTGACTTCGACGGCGAGGCCACGAGTAGGGGTAGCTGGGACCGAGGCAAGCCGTCTGCGACGAGTCCATGACCCCCCGTGCAGTTTGAACGCTACAAATTCGCTCAAGTGTTTTCCAAGCCCAGGGTTTGTAGAGTTTTCTTTGACAACCTGATGTTTTTTCCGTTGGGAGTGTTCTTCATACTTGGTTCTAGAGTGGTTGCATAGGCTTTGGTGGGCCAGGTATATATAGTAGCGTGGTGTGTGCCGAAAGGACGTTTTCCTCGTGTGTTTGCTGTTCGAGCTGCCCGCGTAAGTTGGTCCCAGTTCGGCCAGGTAGTAGCCCAACTTATTTTTTTTTTTTCATCCTATTTTATAAATAGTTTTCAAGTACGTCAGCCGTGAGTTCGACGAATTTCAGGTCGATACTCATCTTTGCAAGCTGCGTTGTTGGTACTCGTAATATACTATATGGGTGAGTTTTTATTGGGAGGGGTCCTGTTTTTTGTCCACTATAATAGTAAGTGTTGGTATTTATACTTTAGGTGGGGAATTTTGAGCTAGGTAAAACATCACATCTATTTTATAAATTTATTACCATTTGTTACTGTAGTTTCCACTATAGACTACTGCTCTATCATATGTATGGTAGGCGGTTTGTTTTGTTTTTTCTCCCCCCGGGGGCTTTAATATCGGGAAGAGTACGAATACAGAATTTATTATTAGTTATCTATATGTTGCTCTTAATACAGCATAATTCGAGAACTAAAGTCAGCTACTCCCGCCCCAAAAAGAATAAAAACTCTGTGGGACACGAACCCACTGTTCCAAATTGATACGCCGTCACTCTAATATTCAAATACGTGTATAGAATATATTTTCAGGACACGTCAGGTGTGAGTTCGACGAATTTCAAGTCAGTACTCATATTTCGAATCTGCTTGCTGATACTTGTACTATGCTATGACATGTGGGTAAAAAAAATATGGGAGGGGTCCTTTTCTTTTATAAACAAATGTTTTTCTCCACTTCAATGATTGCTGCTAGTATTTTTACTTGAGGTGGGGAATTTTGGAGTAATCTATCATATCTATTTTATAAATTAATTTCTTGTTATCATCGCACTACGTACTCTCGCCCTCCCTCCCAGTAGAAACTCAGATCCGGGGTCACATAGCGGGTCCTCCCCCCCCCCTCCCCACTACGGTACGTGCCTTCATTTTTATCGCGAGAACACCTAATTCAGCATTTTCTTCCCTCGTCGACTCGCGTCGAATTGTATGACATAATTGTGCAATATTAATGTACGAGTATTTTTTACGCAGTTTCCTTAGAGGATAAAAGCACTACCGATACCGAACGGAGTGAAGTTTTGCCACACGGAAAAAAACAGACCGCACCCCAGCCCCCTCTGTGAATACAAACAGGGTCCCACGGGGTGCCCCCTCTGTGAATACAAACAGGGTCCCACGGGGTGCAGCAGAAAATCCAAAATTCGCATGTCGAGATGACGTTACACGTGGGAAAAAAAAAAAAAAAAAGCGTGGGCAAATCGAAACAAAAAAATACAAGAAAAAGTTGGAAAATGGAAAAGAGAACTAAAAAATTATGTCTTAAATGAAAACCCCAATGATGTCTTGAATGAAAACCCCAAGAGGGCAAGCAAAAGCTCCAGCGGTGGGAACGAAAACCTCCGGGGCTGCCGAGGCACTTGTTCCTCCCGTAACCACACCCTGGCGAACGAAAAACAAACCTGCCCCACGGCAGCACGCCACTCTGGGCAGAAACGTAAGGGTCTCTTGACATCCATATTGATATCCCAACCCAAACGGCCCCTGTATTTCTGTCCACAGTGGTAAGCAGTATAAAGAATCGTCCGTCCCGTAGTAGCTTCGCCCGAGAGCGCTCGAGGTCACATCATAATAGCAGTAAAATAACAATAGCGGTGCAACAGCAGCCCCGTTACAGAGAGAAAGCTCGAGTTCACAGCAAATACTCAGTGGCGAGTAGCTCTTCCTTCTTCGTCGCCGGATCCACCACCCTCAAGCGGCCGTCGGGTGCAACCCCGATGGGAGTTACCGCCCTCCCCTCATCCCTGATCTCCAGGGGAAGAGACCAGTCTACCCATCTCGACCACTCGGAGAGTGCGGCGTCCGCGGAGTCCGTCCCCGAAGCCCACGAGCAGAGTTTTTCCGTGAGGGCCGCCGACAGCTCTCTAACAGCCTGCGGCATGGAGGAGAGCAAGGCGGGGACAACGGGAGCCCGGGGGCAACAAATTGGGCTCGAAACGTTGCCGGGGTAGGGTCAGAGAGCGCACGCATGTGTTGCTTGTCGCAGCCGTTTGACCGTTGACCACGCATTCCTTTTGAGGCGGAGCACCACTCCGACCCCTACTAGACACCTGCAACATCTGGGCGCTCACTACGTGTTTCCATATACCTTGTATTACATAAACACTTCCTACATAGTCGATGGTGGACCGAGGAACGTTTTCGACAGGGATGTCTTCAATAACACCGATCTTCGCGAAAGGCTCGAGCTGCACAACACGCTAGTGTCGTGGGTTCATTAATCGGTTGCGTTCAGGGAGGAACCTTGCAGAAATTGACCCGGGTTGTTGAGGCAGATAACTCAATGACTTTTTGTCAATCTGCTGGCAACACACGCCAATAAACCACTGTCCATCAACAATGCAAACCATCCCGCACAAGAAGGTAGAAGGTCTGCCAATCGTACTGAAATACATTATCGCAACAACCAACAGTCGACAATCGACACCCAGAAAACCAAACAGCCAGTAACGCACACACCCGCGGTGCGCACACACGCACACAGACGCGCACACACGTGTCATACAATCATACCTCGTCAGAGGTATCCGCTCCGAAGTCGGCGAGGCACGTAGCCGTCCTACCGCGGTGTGGACCCTGGCGAGGAACGTCCGGCTTGTGTCTCACGTTGACTCCGATGCCGACCAGCAAGAACGGGAGTTCCGCCTCGATCAACACCCCGGCCACCTTGGACCCCCCTATCAAGACGTCGTTAGGCCACTTAAGAGAAACCCGGGAATTTGACGAATCTATCCCCTGCTCAGAAGACGAGAATAGGGACGGAAGTGGTTCCTGCTGCTGCTGTTGCTGTTGCTGTCGCTGTCCCTCGTCCGTGCCCGGGAGAACGGGCAATTCTTGGCGTTTTAGCCGACGCTGAATCTCTGCAGTGTCGTAAGTTAAAAGACGCGATCGAGAGAGGCGCACGGATTGCTCCTGTGATGCGATCGCGTGCGATGGTGTGCGATGGTCTGCGAGCGTCTGAGCCCCACCCACCGAGCGGATTTCCAACAGGTGTGCATACGACCAGCGGCATTTGTTCAAGCGCCGCAAATCGCGCAAAACGTACAGCCAGCAGTACGGTTGGAGTGCTGCAAATCGCACGGTGGGCGGATCGTCGACGACTGAGGGTAGGGCAACTTAGGGCGGATGTGCGGGTCACGGGCGGCACTCTGGCGCCTTTGTGGAGTCCCTTTCTTGAAAATGCGCTTCGCGTGATAGCCGAAGCAACACCCCTTACCCCAGTTCTTCTGCCCCCTAAATTTTCTGCCGTAGCGGAGCCCTTGGGGCGTAGCTGCGCGCTAAGTGCGTCGCGAGAGAACAGCTCACAAAAACAGTCCAATAATCAAGAAGAAAGCGGATCTCTCGTGGGGATCACCGCAGAGGTTTTGAAAACACTATGTATTTTGCATCCGTTCATGTGCGAATTAAGAGCAGTAAACCCTTCAAGAAAAACGTTAAAAATCAGGCTTCGCTTGCACATTTGCAGTTACAGCAGTGCTCCCAGAAAGACACGAACACTTGAAAATGATGCTTTGCATCGCTTTATGTGTATAGCGCATAACCCAAGAAAGAAAAAACAATGCCGCGCTTCGCTCGCAACACTTTCAAGAACAACGGTCCTCGATACACCGACACTCGCACATTCTCAACCAAATCGCTCATGTCTTGATGGCACACCCCCTCAACCCTCAACCCTCCAACCTCCCCCCCCCTATCCCTCCACCCCGTCCAGTCGTCTCGCTCCATCTGCCCAACCCACCTGGCGCGATCAACGTGCCCACCCGGAGAGGAATGAGGCTGAGAGGTACGGGTACCTGGTCTAGAGGGACCGCCACCGTGAGAAAAACGTTTCCGGGAAGGCCTATCCATGCTCGGCCTTTCGTGCCCCTGCCCCGCAGCTGTTCCCGCGCAGCAACAGCGAAGACCCCCTTCGCGCTGCTCCCCTAAGAAACGGTACGCGCGTGGCCGAACGGATGCGTCGGATAGGGAACAAATGTGTTAGATAGCAGCCATGTTGCCCATAGCATTGGTCGGACCCATCGCGACCAAAAACATGACGAGTACGACTTTTATGAAGCGTCCATTCATTAGGAAGAACTTACACCAGTCGAGTGATGCTCTCCTACCCGGTACAACCAAAAACCATCGCGCTCAGCCGGGCGGGCGTCGAGGCAAATACTACAGGGCGTGTATTAACACGTTTGTCGGAACACACCACGGTACAAAAACAAAATGCGCTCCTGGAAAGCTCAAGAGCATTGACCGCATATTTTAATAGTTGTCGGGGGACACAGCCACGAAAAAAAAAAGCAACATGCCTCCCTGGAAACCTCAACAGCATGGTTTGAAAACTCAAACTTTCAACCCATTCATATTTTAGTACGGCAGGGGGTGCCACCGGAGCCCTCGCCTCCTTGCCTGCTGGTTGACGATGAGCGTCTTGACCTCGTCCATCGTAGAATTGACCGAGTCCAACCACGTGAAAGAAGAAGTCATGCCCCCCTCGCCTCCTCCGCACCCCGTCTCCGATGTGGGCCCGGCGTCACCCAAGGGCTTGTCGGGCGTTGCTGCATGGCGTTACAGTAGGGGTGGTGGGGCGAGCGGTAGCCGGCCGTAGGTGACAGCAATCAGGTGGAACATGCACGCGTCTTCTACATACGTCCGCGTCGAACGATGACTCATAGCACCTTACTAAAAGCGAGCGGCCGGTGTATCATGCAGCATGCAAAGATGAGTATCGACCCAAAAATTATTCGTACTTACAGCTGACGTTGTTACAATAATTTTATACTTCGTATAAAATACCGCTAGGAGCGGAGAGAACGCGCCTCTGTGCGATCGATTCTCAAAGTAATTTCGCTATTGTACTCTTGGCGCACACGTGTGTGCGTCCTCTCCGATCCGTACGATACAATCGATCCCTGTGCGCAAATAACAATAAATCGTTTCGATCTTGTCTTTATTTACGCACCCCCTGCGCGTTCTCTCCGACCCGTGCTACACTGGATGAAAGCAACCTACACTTCCACGTGTGCACCGCCATGGTCCCATGCGCAAAGCAGTAGAGCCCCGATGATGCACCTACCGAATATAAAGGCACTGCGATGAACCGTACTTTTCCATGTCGCAGCTCAAAAATGTCTTGGAGCTACTGACGGTAGCACGCAACTTCACACCCGGAGTGGGTGTTTTCGGGTGGGGGGGGGGGGGTACTCGGTTAGTGCAAGTGTCCGCAGTCGTTTGACCATAGACCTTCGCATCCCTACGATGCCGGGACGGAGCACCTCGGGTGCTCACCAACCAGGCAGACATTGCTTGCACGAATTGCGAAGCGCCGTGAGGTGTTCGGCGAGTGGCATGAAGGGTGAACTGCATCCTTCCAATAACCGCTCGTAAGACGGACTTCGGCACCTTGTGCCTACTTTCTTGCTTATGGATGACAGCGCCAATGAGATACTTTGTTTTCTGCTGTGGCCACTCCAGAGACAGCAATGGGTATTACTATGTAACTGCCTCGTGGGTGCCTTACCATATTCACACTACGTGATGCGATCATTCCCCTTTTGCCGAGTTAGGGTTCTCCACCCCGCACAATACGATCTAACTCGATAACCATCCTGGTGACCGCAAAAAAAAAAAAAAATGTACCCTGGTTGTCTAGCTCACGCAGTGATCGGCATGTTTTACAGCGTCGTTGCCAACCAACGCCAACCCCAATGCACGTCCTCTGTTCCATAAGTTAGAGTACCTAAGGGCAATACTGCTGTAGGTTGTTTGGGTCTAACGGTATTGGTGACGATGTTGTAGTCGGGTTCGGTAGAAAGGTGAAGCGCAGACAAATCTAATAATACAGAAGAAAAAAAAATCGAAGCTACAATTCAATACAGTACAAATAATGGGTCAAAATATACCCAATTCGAGCAACACTTATGAATTCTTTGAGTTTTGTTTCAGAACGTTCTTGGGAATGGGCGATAACGACTTTAGTGTGGAGCATACCGGGGTGAGGGTGCGGCAGAAGAGGCGGGGACGTTGGACGTTGGAAAGGGTAGTAAAACATGATCAGGAGACCTTTAAGCAGCAAGCCCCAGCGATGACGAGGGGACTTTTTTTTTTCCCAACATTTTTCCCTGGCGCTTTCTTTCCTGGGAAAGGGAAGACTTTCGGCCATGTTTGGGTCGACTGATTGTTTCGGGGCCGTTGGGCCGCATGGTTCAAGCACGAGCTGCAAAATAAAACAAAATAAAATGCATTTAACTAAAAAAACGCCGAAGAACAGAAAAAAAACACCGAAAAACAGACTGGACAACGTTAAGGATCCGTACAAAATTAGGTACCCTAACTTATGGGACAGAGGAAGTATCATGTTTTACAGCGTCGGTGCAAACCGAGGCCAACTATCATGTATATATAGTAAGGGGGGGGGTGCACTCATTTCATGCATAGCCGTAGTCTTAAGACCATAGCCCCTCACATCCCTACTATGCCGGGAAGGAGCATGTCGGGTTTTCACCGACCAGGCAGACATCGCGTGCACCAAAGGCGAAGCGCCGTGAGGTGTTCGGCGAGTCGCATGAAGGAGGGGGGGGCGCACCGTACGAACTCGATGATCCCTGTGCGGAAATTCAATTACATATCTTCATTCTAGCCGTTTTGGCGAACTCCTGTGCGTTGTCTCCGATCCGTGTGGGATTACTGATCCGCGACGTCCTCTCCGCTCTTCACCGTACTTGGGCGTGTTTACCTTTCCCATTGTTTACATGGCACTATCGACTAGCCTACTTTAGCCATAATGCTATACAACGAACAGCTCCATTCCCTGCGGAATCTGCGGTTGCAACTGAGTGAACGATTACCTCCGGGGTTGTCCTGAGCAGGCGCAAAAGACTCCTTCAAGTTGTTCGGCATGACGATCGAGAAGCGAAGCGGTGGCGGTCGCGCCGCAGGTCTGCCAGTAGGAAGGCGGTTATACAAGCGGAGCACCAGCAGCAAGCAGTGGCATCGAGTGGGAAACAGCAGCAACAATGCGAGCAGGTAGTAGGGTGAGTACTTGTGGCGGTGGTGTTAGTTGTTTATTGCTGTTTGTTGCACTTACGTTTATAGCATGGCGTTACATTGGCGTTGTTTTTTTCGGTGATAATTGGTCGATGGTATTGCTAAAGTTGTAGCTGCGGTTGTTGCTCGTTGTTTTGTTATACTGCTGCTGTTGCTTGTTGTTGGTTTTACTGTTGTTGATGTTGTGGGTCGGAAGTACCGCGGCAGGTAGATCTCTATGTTCAGATTGAGTGTGGAGACCGGCCTAGGTGGGGTTGTGTGGCGATGGTACCACACCCTCGGGGGGCAGCAACGAAAGGAAATGTCTGAGAACCCCAGCCGAGCATACAGACAGGATGGCCTTGAAGGACTATAGTGATAATGAGGCGGTACGATCTAGGGGATAGAACCTGGTATACACAACGTTAATATAAATATTGTGTTCAAGCGGGCCTACCCTGCCCATAGGGACTTTGTCCGCAAGAATCAGGGCACCAAGGCTGCATTCCGCCCTTTAGGCATCGGCAGTACTGCCCCAAAAGCAAGACATACCTCCAACGTCCCGGGTTGACAAAGACGTCTAACGACAGCCCGTCACCAAAACATGAGCACCGGGACACGGGCGTACCGCCGACGTGTTCAACACTAGAACCTATTACCTGGTATCATGGTATCAGTCTACAATAAGCATAAGCCCGATACCAGGTAGGGAATAAGAAATAATGCTTGAAAAATGTGCGAAGTGTCGACATCTTAGAGAGGGGATGATAATTGAGCATCCCCGAATCAACCAATGGATGTTTCAATCCTTCGATCTATCTGCATAGGGATGCGATAATCAAGCGAGTCTTGGGTTTGTGAAAGCAGGATCGCATGGACTCAAATCCGTATCTAGCTTACACTTATCGTTTTTCATATCGAGCTTATACTTACTGTCGGACTTATAACTACGTATCAGCAAGCGTCCGTAAAAGTTAACTTTTCACATATTCGACGGATCAGAGAGATCCCTATTCGTGATCTGTGTATTTTAGGGAAGGCAGATCCCTGGTCATATCACCCGCATGGGCTATAAATAATGCTTCCGGGTGGGGGGCCGGATGGTCTGAACGATTTACGAATAATAGCACATGTTTCCGACACAGATCCTGCACAACATCCCACGACGACAGATGCAGGATCTAGATTATCTAGATCGTGATCTGTCCCATGTGTGCAACTTTTTCGAAAATTGCAGTCCGTCATCACACTGCCTACGTTAGGCTAACTCTTATGGGAGACGAAACCGGAAAACAGAAAATGTTTTTTTAGAGATTCAAGGAAGAATTTCTTGCCGGTTTCCGATTTATCGACTCTTATCGATTGACCAAAAACAGGCATATCAAACGTAATTTATGTATTTCGGAAATGGCCTAGCCAAACGAAACTAAGCACCAATAAGGACGCGTGGTAAGATAGAGGTGCACCACTTTTTTCTAATACTACCCCTCAATTCGGGAGCTCAAGATCTCTCCCAAAAACTGATTTGGAAAAAATTAAAACTGCTACCCCGGATGAAAAAACCCATGGCCCAGGTATACAACGAGAATCACGCAAAAAAAAAATGGCCTCTTTCAACGATTTTGGGTTAAGGAGCCCCGTCAGTCAGAAAACATTTCGGACGAAAACTGATACCTCTGTTGTAGCACGCGTCTCTGCACGGTTCCAGAGTCGAACGAAACTGAGGTTTTTTAAACCCAACACTGGAGGCATAACGCGCCGGGCCACACCACCCGTACATCATATCATACTCTCTCGGAATCTCCTCTCCAGTCTCGGACACGGCATCGCGGCAAATAGCGGTAGCTGGGGACTCAAGACTCCGGTGATGGCGAGTCATCGACTGCACCGCATACCCTTGGCTGCTGTCGTTGTGTGTTTGAGCTCTCTGCAACGCCAACAACTAACCGCTTGCTGCTGCTTGCTTGCGTGTGCGAGACAAAGCGACACGCGAAGACACGGGGACAAGGAAGATGAAATTGGACACAAGCACAAGAGCACGCGCCGCTTTTGCGAGCGCACGGGCTACTACTTTGCAGTGCCTGCGGTTTGTCCTCGCCTTGATGCCCCAGCAGACTGACAAGCTCAAGGATCATACATACGACTAAGGGAACCAACTCCTTTCCGAGGAGGTTCCGCATCCCTTACTCCCTCCCTCCAACGTCCTCCCAACTCAAACGAAACCCCGGCATGCACGAAACACCGTAAGATTGCAAAATACGAAATTCGATAGATGAATCTGGGCCGAACAAAAAACAGAAGTACCTGCCAGTTCTGTTTTCCGGTCTCGTCCCCCATAAGAGTCAGCGTTAGAAATTTTTGTTGTGGGTGGACGCGATTGGCGCACCAACAAGAAATAAGCGTGCCCCCTTTACTCCTTTTCCCCGAAGCTCTTGGCGCGCACGACGAACCGCATCACTACTTCGGCATAGCAGGTATCATACTCCGCCTTCGGGCTGTATCTTGTGCGCGTACATGAACGGACCTCGTTGGGTTCGTATGTTATCATATGATACTGATGTACGAGAATGACAAACTCCGCACCTTCGCTCGAAGGAGAGTGGTGGGGTCGACTTCTAGCGACTACACGTACAGCAGTGGAGCAGGTGTCCAAAGGCATAACGTGACCAGACGGCTTCTTCGTCGCCTATTTACCTGGAATATAGTCATGTCGGGATCTCACCTACAACGGCCGCGGTGAGCAAGAGAGCTCGTTGGGGCTGACAGCGCCTCGCCTCCAGAAGGGACGGTTGCCCCCCAAAAAGCCGCACCTCCTGTGGAAGGACCTACTGCCGGGGTAAGGCCTGACAAGGCCCGCCGCCTGCCGATGCCGTTCTTTCTGTTGGTGCTGGCGCTGTTGGTGCTGCTGCTGACGCCGCAGCTGCCGATGCCGCTGCTGTACAACCACCCGCAGCGCTGCCCCGACCTTCGGAGGCTTAGAACAGGTAACGACGATAACGCTGCTACTGCCGTTGTTGCTGTTGCTGTTGCTGTTGTTGTTGTTGTTGTTGTTGTTGTTGTTGCTGCTGCCGCTGCTGCTGCTCTCGTGAGCGATGCGGTCATTCCATGCCCGTGCTCCAGCTGCTGCTGGCTGCCTCCTCCCTCTATCACTGCAGTCTCGGCTACTGGTATGTCCGAACCAGAGCTGCGTTTTCTGCGAGTGGAGATAGGGGTTTCAGTTGAGACGAACGCTGCTGGTTCTGCGGCACAGCCGATCAGTCGATGATGGAGGAGGCAGAAGATGAGGTGCAAAAGCAGGGCTGTGCGACAGTAGGCCATGCACCTACCCGGCACACCTGGCACGCTGTGACCTTTAAACTTGCGAACTTTGGGTGGTTCGATTAATTCGAGGTTTGCACACGACAATGAGGCGTTATGGTTCAGATACTTGGTTCAGAAAGAAATTGTTCAAAGGAGATGGCATCTCCATCGTCCGGTCTGTCTCACACGCCCGTCGTGCGGGGTCTCGCACAAGGTCCACAAGAGAGCTTCCGAGGGCGAAAGACGAGGGGGGGATAAACAAAAAACTTGGCTAGGGCGTAGTTGATGATAACCCAGGTGAGGATGGCGATTGCGTGTGCATGGTGGGGGTCAAGTGACAGCCCTTTTTTGTTTTCGCTGCGTTCTTGGTGTGCAGTTCCTGTACGGACGAAAATTTAATAACCGTGTAGATATTAATATTTATAATAATATCGGTCGTTAAATTTCCGTCCATTATTGTACGCTTGTTCACACTTCGTGACGTTGGTGGCATGACTGCTTACTGCTTGCTGCTGCCGCTGCTGCTGCCTCAGCGCCGTCTTGTGCTCAGTACAACCCCGGACAAACTCCGGCGTGGCGTCTTTATTCCTTTGCGCCTCCTCTAGCGCCCCCGTTGAAATCCAATTGCCAATTGCGGAATCAAACGCGCCGCGCAGCAGAAAAAATGCAGGGCTTTGTTTGATATCTTTCGAATTGCTTGGTTATTATTGTGTCTGTGACTTGGGAGGGAGAGCACCCCGAGAGACCAATCTACCGCAACCAACCTTGACGGTATTCCACTGGTGGTCTCTACTCTAAATCCCGTCTCTCCCTCCGTTAACCACTAGCCAGGTCCCAACCGAAACCCATGCAGTCTAAGACGACTGAGTCCCACCCACGGTACGATACCGTGGAAACTCCTCCATCCGACTCCTAAGTGAACCAACTGTTGTATATACCAATATCAGTTAATTCCTAGTGCACAGAAATGAAGACAAACACAATTGTCGTAAAATACACAGTGCGACATTTCCCCCTTCTCCTCACCTTCGAAAGAAAAAGGGTGGGTGGGTGGGAGAAATATCACGAGAGCCGACCTAATGCTGGGTCGCTGGCCGGCTACTAACACTTGCCTCTTCTCTGGTCGCACAGCCTACACGGTACCGTCCCTTGCCCTCCGACGTGCGGGCTTACCTAGCTGCGCGAGTCAACCGAAGAGTGATGGCCACCAACTACCGTGTGGTGGACCGTTACCAGAGCATGGAACAACAACCCTAAATTCTTTCGCGTCCAAACAAACCACGGGTTACGCCGCTTTCGGTTCCCGAAGGTCATAACCCTCTCCTTTGTTTGATATCTTTCGAATTGCTTGGTTATTATTGTGTCTGTGACTTGGGAGGGAGAGCACCCCGAGAGACCAATCTACCGCAACCAACCTTGACGGTATTCCACTGGTGGTCTCTACTCTAAATCCCGTCTCTCCCTCCGTTAACCACTAGCCAGGTCCCAACCGAAACCCATGCAGTCTAAGACGACTGAGTCCCACCCACGGTACGATACCGTGGAAACTCCTCCAAACACGAGGTCGCCGAAGACTGCTACGGTTTCCCCCATATAGTGCCTTGGCCTGGCTGTCTCTGGCCCTTTCCTGCTACCGCTAGTTTGCGAGAGACTTGTCCTGCGTCCTCTACGTTATTGCGAGTGTATACCTTGTAAGCATCAGACTTCCAACGTCCTTCGCGCTGGGTTACTCGCTCGGGCACGTCGCTCCCGCCGCGAGCACGGACGCACCTCCTATACGGAGAGAGTGTAGTGCAAACTCATCGGGGTTGCGTCCCGACTGCGCCACAATCTCTCTCAACGCTCGCATCGCTTGGCCATATCCCCATACTCTCACTCCGTTGTCACTACGATACGAGGCGAGGGGGGGCGCGTTCGGGAAGCGCTGGATACCGCGACAACAGATCCACCATGAGGGCAACGGCGCCGCCGCCGGTGCCCAAACCCGAACGCGGACCCCGCACCGCGGAACGTGTGCGCACGATGACGCTACCTGCTTGCCCCTGATCACCCTTGTGTCCTCGAAAGCGTACCTCCAAGCGATCGGCCCCTTGCCACCGCAATATATCCAACTGGCTCTCTCCAGCAAAGAATGCAACATCACTACGTGTAAGGCAGTGTGCGGCGTGCACGACGCCTGCTGCGCCCGCAAACACCTCGTCCGACCGCATAATGAAACCAAAAAAATATGCCATACCCAAACAAAGCCACAGAACGCCACCACCACTGCCCCATGACGGGGCTAGGCTTTTCCCTGCCCACAGCATCTCCCATGACACCGGGAGGCGTACGGGGCGGGCTGTTCCCGCGAGCGTGTGTGAACGTGAAATCCCTTTCAACGCGCTCTTCATCAAAGACGACTTTGTAGGAAGCTCAAGACCCAAACCCACCCGGTGAAAATACTGTACGGCGGCAAGTTTACCAGAAATGGTCCCCGCTTGGTTCCCTTCAGATGCGGCACACCACGCCGCGAAATCGACCAGGGCCCATATCAGGCGCTTTCTGACTCCCCTGGTTCAAGATATGACTCGCTACCTATCCACTCACGAAATTTTAACCAAGACCGGAAGCCTGAGCCATAAGTGCGTTCAGACGAGCCCGCAACTGACTGCCGGATGTACTGGACGCTAAAATCCCGGTACATAGACCCGCACCCGCTTGCCCTAGGTCCTGCTCCTGATCCGGATACAGGTTCCGACCCCGGGTGTACCAGCGGCGCCTCCCTCCTGGTAGCTGCAGCTCGATGTCCTCCCAGAGTTGGCCCCGCGGGTGAGCGGAGCCCGCACCCCTACGGGCTGCTAGGTACAGCGGCAGTGCGAGCTGTCGAACCACCCTGTGCCATGGCTTGTCCCCTGGCTTGCGTGCCGGCTTGTGACCCCCCGGCTCCCGCGCTAGGAGCGCGAGATCCATCGGATGCTGCAGCGCTGCCGCTGCGGTACTTCTTCGCGGAGTCGTGAAGGAATGCACATTGCCGGAAACGGCAACCCTCCTTTTTGGCCCAACCGAAACAGTGCCTCGCCGTCTGCGTCTTCGCCCGCTTCGCCGCCGACGGGCCGCTTCTTGCCCAACTTGACGTGCCGCCCGCGGACAACTATCATACCACCCGTATATAACATTTAATACATATATGCATTATATACCACCTGTATATAACAATTATATATACACATTATATATATATGATATATACCGGTTCGTAACCTGCTCGTATCCCAGATATACTTTGAACCATCGAATGCGGAGAACCTGGTACCAGGGATACATTCTACCTGGTACGCATCAAGTGTCCTTCCAACCCCCGTTCGACCCCGTCCGAATTTATATATATTCGTATGTATATATTTTTTCTTTTCTTCTTTTTCTTTTCGCCTCCGGTTCACCCATTTAATAGACGCTGTCGGAACTTACATCCGGTTCATCTAGCACTTGAGTTGTCGTGCATACGCGATGAATACATGATGACGATGACCAATATTTCAGCGATTGACACGTAATTTCGCATCAGATTCATGACCATTCTTACCATGGTCTGCGTATTGTGATATATTCGGTACCATACCTGTGGTATAAATATATACACACGTACGATGATTCGCGACTTGTCAGATCACATCTTCTGCTGTACCAGGTACTCGTACTACACAGCGACGGCTGCATCATTCGAGCCCACCTAAAAACCATGACCCATCGATTGTACGCGAAACATGTGAAGCCGTGATACCTGCGGTCGCACGCAACGGCGTGGCGATCGCCTCTCTCGACTTCCCATGCAGAATGAACCCGACGCCTGTCTCGACGGAGACTAGGTGTGGGTATTCTGTCTTTGGTTTCTCAATTCGAGCATGAATGGGGTACATACTAACAACCTATATAGGTCCAACGCCCGTCTCAACGGAGACTGGGTATGCATTTACCCCGCACCAAAGCCTGATATTCTGTATCTGACTTCTTCGTTAAATCGAGCCCACCTGAGACCATGACCCATCGATTGTACGCGAAACATGCGAAGCCGTGATACCGGCGGTCGCATACAGCAATAAATAAACGCCTGTCTCGACGGAGACGAGGTGTAGTTATCCTGTCTTTGGTTTCTCAATTCGAGCATGAAGGGGGGGTACAAATAATTGGCGACATAAATCATCGCCCGTCTCAACGGAGACTGGGTACGTATTCTGCCTCAACCCCACCTGAAACCATGACCCATCGATTGTACGCAAAACAGGCGAAGCCGTGATACCAGCGGTCGCATGCAGCGACAACCAAACGCCTGCCTCGACGGAGACGAGGTGTAAGTATCCTGTCTTTGGTTTCTCAATTCGAGCATGAAAGGGGGTACAAATGATGGGCGACATACGTCAACGCCCGTCGCAACGGAGACTGGGTACGTATTCTGCCTCAACCCCACCTGAAACCATGACCCATCGATTGTACGCGAAACATGCGAAGCCGTGATACCGGCGGTCGCATACAGCAATAAATAAACGCCTGTCTCGACGGAGACGAGGTGTAGGTATTCTGTCTTTGGTTTCTCAATTCGAGCATGAAGGCGGGTACAAATAATTGGCGACATAAATCATTGCCCGTCTCAACGGAGACTGTGTACGTATTCTGCCTCAACCCCACCTGAAACCATGACCCATCGATTGTACGCGAAACATGCGAAGCCGTGATACCGGCGGTCGCATACAGCAATAAATAAACGCCTGTCTCGACGGAGACGAGGTGTAGTTATCCTGTCTTTGGTTTCTCAAATCGAGCATGAAGGGGGGGTATAAATAATTGGCGACATAAATCATCGCCCGTCTCGACGGAGACTGGGTACGTATTCTGACTCCACCCCACCTGAAACCATGACCCATCGATTGTACGCGAAACATGCGAAGCCGTGATACCGGCGGTCGCATACAGCAATAACTAAACGCCTGTCTCGACGGAGACGAGGTGTAGGTATTCTGTCTTTGGTTTCTCAATTCGAGCATGAAGGCGGGTACAAATAATTGGCGACGTAAATCAGCGCCCCTCTCAACGTAGACTAGGTACGTATTATGTCTCAACCCCACCTGAAACCATGACCCATCGATTGTACGCGAAACCTGCGAAGCCGAGAGACCGGCGGTCGCATACAGCAATAACCAAATGCCTGCCTCGACGGAGACGAGGTATAGGTATCCTGTCTTCGGTTTCTCAATTCGAGCATGAAGGGGGGGTACAAATAATTGGAGACATAAATCATCGCCCGTCTCAACGGAGACTGGGTACGTATTCTGCCTCAACCCCACCTGAAACCATGACCCATCGATTGTACGCGAAACATGCGAAGCCGCGATACCAGCGGTCGCATGCAGCGACAACCAAACGCCTGCCTCGAAGGAGACGAGGTGTAAGTATCCTGTCTTTGGTTCCTCAATTCGAGCATGAAAGGGGGTACAAATGATTGGCGACATACGTCAACGCCCGTCGCAACGGAGACTGGGTACGTATTCTGCCTCAACCCCACCTGAAACCATGACCCATCGATTGTACGCGAAACATGCGAAGCCGTGATTCCGGCGGTCGCATACAGCAATAAATAAAACGCCTGTCTCGACGGAGACGAGGTGTAGGTATTCTGTCTTTGGTTTCTTGATTCGAGCATGAAGTCGGGTACAAATAATTGGCGACATAAATCATCGCCCGTCTCAACGGAGACTGGGTACGTATTCTGCCTCAACCCCACCTGAAACCATGACCCATCGATTGTACGCGAAACATGCGAAGCCGTGATACCGGCGGTCGCATACAGCAATAAATAAACGCCTGTCTCGACGGAGACGAGGTGTAGTTATCCTGTCTTTGGTTTCTCAATTCGAGCATGAAGGGGGGGTACAAATAATTGGCGACATAAATCATCGCCCGTCTCAACGGAGACTGGGTACGTATTCTGCCTCAACCCCACCTGAAACCATGACCCATCGATTGTACGCAAAACAGGCGAAGCCGTGATACCAGCGGTCGCATGCAGCGACAACCAAACGCCTGCCTCGACGGAGACGAGGTGTAAGTATCCTGTCTTTGGTTTCTCAATTCGAGCATGAAAGGGGGTACAAATGATGGGCGACATACGTCAACGCCCGTCGCAACGGAGACTGGGTACGTATTCTGCCTCAACCCCACCTGAAACCATGACCCATCGATTGTACGCGAAACATGCGAAGCCGTGATACCGGCGGTCGCATACACCAGTAACTAAACGCCTGTCTCGACGGAGACGAGGTGTAGGTATTCTGTCTTTGGTTTCTCAATTCGAGCATGAAGGCGGGTACAAATAATTGGCGACGTAAATCAGCGCCCCTCTCAACGTAGACTAAGTACGTATTCTGCCTCAACCCCACCTGAAACCATGACCCATCGATTGTACGCGAAACATGCGAAGCCGTGATACCGGCGGTCGCATACAGCAGTAACTAAACGCCTGTCTCGACGGAGACGAGGTGTAGGTATTCTGTCTTTGGTTCCTCAATTCGAGCATGAAGGCGGGTACAAATAATTGGCGACGTAAATCAGCGCCCCTCTCAACGTAAACTAGGTACGTATTCTGTATCAACCCCACCTGAAACCATGACCCATCGATTGTACGCGAAACCTGCGAAGCCGAGAGACCGGCGGTCGCATACAGCAATAACCAAATGCCTGCCTCGACGGAGACGAGGTATAGGTATCCTGTCTTCGGTTTCTCAATTCGAGCATGAAGGTGCTGATGCCGTTCTTTCTGTTGGTGCTGGCGCTGTTGGTGCTGCTGCTGACGCCGCAGCTGCCGATGCCGCTGCTGTACAACCACCCGCAGCGCTGCCCCGACCTTCGGAGGCTTAGAACAGGTAACGACGATAACGCTGCTACTGCCGTTGTTGCTGTTGCTGTTGCTGTTGTTGTTGTTGTTGTTGTTGTTGTTGCTGCTGCCGCTGCTGCTGCTCTCGTGAGCGATGCGGTCATTCCATGCCCGTGCTCCAGCTGCTGCTGGCTGCCTCCTCCCTCTATCACTGCAGTCTCGGCTACTGGTATGTCCGAACCAGAGCTGCGTTTTCTGCGAGTGGAGATAGGGGTTTCAGTTGAGACGAACGCTGCTGGTTCTGCGGCACAGCCGATCAGTCGATGATGGAGGAGGCAGAAGATGAGGTGCAAAAGCAGGGCTGTGCGACAGTAGGCCATGCACCTACCCGGCACACCTGGCACGCTGTGACCTTGAAACTTGCGAACTTTGGGTGGTTCGATTAATTCGAGGTTTGCACACGACAATGAGGCGTTATGGTTCAGATACTTGGTTCAGAAAGAAATTGTTCAAAGGAGATGGCATCTCCATCGTCCGGTCTGTCTCACACGCCCGTCGTGCGGGGTCTCGCACAAGGTCCACAAGAGAGCTTCCGAGGGCGAAAGACGAGGGGGGGATAAACAAAAAACTTGGCTAGGGCGTAGTTGATGATAACCCAGGTGAGGATGGCGATTGCGTGTGCATGGTGGGGGTCAAGTGACAGCCCTTTTTTGTTTTCGCTGCGTTCTTGGTGTGCAGTTCCTGTACGGACGAAAATTTAATAACCGTGTAGATATTAATATTTATAATAATATCGGTCGTTAAATTTCCGTCCATTATTGTACGCTTGTTCACACTTCGTGACGTTGGTGGCATGACTGCTTACTGCTTGCTGCTGCCGCTGCTGCTGCCTCAGCGCCGTCTTGTGCTCAGTACAACCCCGGACAAACTCCGGCGTGGCGTCTTTATTCCTTTGCGCCTCCTCTAGCGCCCCCGTTGAAATCCAATTGCCAATTGCGGAATCAAACGCGCCGCGCAGCAGAAAAAATGCAGGGCTTTTCACGGGTCATGACCCGTCCCGCGGGTTGGGTCAGGAGGTTTCCACAATATCGCGGTTGGAGTCGAGGCGGGTCAGGATGTGTCCGAAACCTCACGGGGCGGGTCGGGGCGGGTCGCGTCAAGAAGTTATCAACCTCACGGGTCACCCTGACCCGATCCGACCCGCGAGAAAGTGCCTGACCCGCGAAAAGCCATGAACATACATATGTGCAAGGAATCTACGACCCGTCTTCAGTCTCCGATCTAAATGGCGCGCGGCGTTCGTATTCCAAGGTGTCTTGACGCCTTCACCACTGGAAACCCATTTGGGGGGAAAATTTTCTTGAAATTAGTATAGGGAGTGCTTAGGGGGCTCCCAAGGGGTTAACTCCCCCCAAAAGGCATTGGAACGCTTGGAACCTGGAACGACAAGTAATTTTTGTTTGCTGTTTGATTGGTCACCATATCGAATAGATTCCTATTAATAGCGTTCCCATGCTGACCGTAAATTTTAGAAGAATATTATAAAAATAAAATACCCAGCTGTGAGATCGAAGATTTTGTCGAAACTCATCTTTGCAAGCTGTGTGTGATACTCCGATCGCGCGTATTACGGGTTGTGTGTCCTCATTAAGGATATAGGTCGGCGGCTCCCCTTGGAGCTACAGTGTAGCTATCAGGGTCAACAGTGTGATGTCAGTCAGTCTGTGCGCGGAAACTGTAAAACCCGTTTTTGAGGGGGACGAAATCTGCCAGCTATGGAAGGAAATGCATCAGTTTATCAAGTGTATCCTGTAAGTCGTATAACCGGTGAGGGGAGGGCGGAGTTTTTAAGGGCGTGGGGGACGGGGTTTGAACAAGAGGGAGCGGGGGGGGGGGGGGGCGGGGATGGGCAGAGCAACTCAATCTGTGCGTGGAAACTATAAATTCTTCAAAGGGATAAATCTGACGGTTTTGGGAGGAATGCACCAGTTTATCATGTATATCCTGTAAGTCGTACAACCAGTGAGGAGAGGGCGGAGTGTTCGAGGGGGTGGGTGGGGGGGGGGTTGGGGCAAAAGGGTTTTTAACAGCTTTAGGTCGCATAGATGTAGGGGTTTGCTATACTTATGGTGCTAGGTCTAGGCGATGGTGCGGGTGGTGGGGAAGGAGGGGGCGTTGGGGGGGGGGGTATGAACTGGAGCAGCGGCATGGATGGCTCTAGAAAGATAATGAGGTGCTTTCGATGTTAGGTGGGGCGTTTGAGCAAGAGGGAAATTATATATGTCCCCAAGGTAGTTACTCTTGTGCAGCCAAAAATCGAACGGCCCACTTGGAACGAGATTTACGGCAACTGGTTGTTGCTGCAAGTGTGGAGCGTATGTGGACGCCGTAGGGCTTTGCCCGCCGCAGGAGCCACGCGATACCGCCATGGTCTCTGACCAGGAGGCTCACGAGGCAAAAGACTGGGTTGCGAACGAGGCTCTGGCGATATATATTCTGACAAAAGTACCGCACCGATGTTCGTAGAAGTTTCACTATCCTTCGTCGAGCCACGAGGGCTATATCACAACTTCTAGATCTCCCCAGACGGGGCCACTCGGATGGCTAGCACCGCCTTCCGTGAGGCTTGCCTTGAGATTTATTTGCGTGTGATTGTTCTCTGTGTCAGGAGCAATCGCTGCCCGCGTAACGGTACCTCTTCCCTAAAGTCGAGCTGCACGGTCCCGCCGCCAAAGCCAGTTGCGTTATTATCTGTCCGGGTCGCTTGCCCAGAATTCACCAGTTTCACATCGGACACGAACAGATTGGAATGGAACCAACGAATGCGAACAGCCTCGTTCCATTCCAACCGTTCCAACAAGGTCGAAATAAGAAATAAGTTAGAATACACCCTAATTTATATAAAATGCACACCTCTTACAGATCACGATCTACTGTACATGCACAGTAGATCCTGTGTCTACCGTTACAAGATCGTGTGCAGGATCTGTCTATAGAGTACAGATCCAACCCTGGAAACACTTGTTAGATCATGCAGATCGCACGGCTCCCACTCGTTCACATGAACTAGACCATACAGATTTTCCCTGAAATATTTAGATCATCGAGTGGGAATCCGTGATCTGTCCGGCGTGTGAAAAATGTGTACACTCTTCCCGTATCCAGTGTGTGCGTGTTCTCCTGTCTGCACATAGACGTCCAGCACATCAGTGTCCGTGCCAATTCTCCACCTTCGAGAGATACCTGGTACCTGGTACCAGTTTAACACAAGTTCAAGTGCGAGCACGTAAATCGGCATCACAGCACAAATACAAGTACGAGCATAGCCCTTGCTATTTTTTGCTTGAATCTCTCGATACGGAAAAATGCAGGTGGAGGCATCGGAGAGCCATGGCGACCTCCCTCAAGCAATTTTATGACCTGATCCTTGACACTCTGCGCGCACCGGCGACGCGTTTGTATAAACCTCCTTCATTTCGTGCGCTCTGGGCGTTGGTTTGGTTTGATCCATGGTATGACGTATGGTGCCTCCCATTTTCTGCGGCTACGCTCTTCGACCATACACCAAGACCGGCGACGTGTTTGTGTAAATCTCCTTCATTTCGTTCGTGCGCTCTGGGCGTTGGTTTGGTTTGACCCATGGTATGACGTATGGCGCTTTCCGCTTTCTGTGGCTACGCTCTTCGACCATGTGCCAGTATGTAACGCTGCCGAAGCCCACGCTTCACCCGTCCACAGGAAACCGATAATGCGCGCAGATCGCACAAATAACAACTCCTACTCACAGACCGCTCTATGATATCCATGCTGCAGTTCATCATCGGGTATAAAAAGAAGCGTCTACTGACATGACAGGTTATCGCGTATCCTTTCGCCACCTGGGGTACTCATGGTGCAATGACGACATTTTGCCCAGTGAGTGAGTGAATGGACGAGTAAACTGCTGCCCCGCACTGAGCGTTGTCGCTTGTGCTCCTCGGTAAGGGTGATTGTTTCATTGGTTATTTCGGACCAACACAGAAGCAGCACGTGACCGTACCCGTACATAGTAGTCCAACATGCTGCGGGACCTCCCGCAATGCCACTGCTGCTGCTGCTGCCGTTTTGCTATTAAGATCAAATATGATGCACTTGTCTGCTGCACGAAAAGCGAGTACCTGGTATAAGTTCAGCAGTTCAACCCCCCCCCCCCCCTCCCCCACCTGAGATGTAATTGCAGTACACACAGCAAACAACACGGTTCTAGGTATCATACCATACGTACTTGAGCATGTTTATTCAACTCGTAGAGGTGTGCCGCCTGCATGCGTTTGCCCATTGTACCGCCCCCGCAGGCTACCAGGTGCATATCATCGCAGCTTCGACGGGGTACGACGACGCGGTCAGGAGAGGGGGGGGCATGAGCGGCTACGGCGGTTCCGGTGACCCAGCGCCGGCCGGAACGGTCGGCGGCGCAGGCGTCGCTGATCCGTCGCCGGCCACGAAGCCAATGGAGGGGGCCGCCAAGAGGGGCGCGCAACACCAGGGCCTGCTGAAGCTCGAGCGCGCGAGGAGCTTACTCGGGCGCCAGGGCAGCAACGTGGAAAATGTGGGTTGTGCCTCTTAGAGCTCTTTTCCGACGAACCGGTTTCTTGGGGCAGGTGTTGTGTGGCGTCTCCCATTCGACCCCTCGGGCTGCGGGGGTGGGTGGTGTTGACCTCGTTATAATTGTGCCCACGTTTTTCGGGAACAGCGTAATTGGAGTTAGTGTGGGATGATGACTTGTGCAGTGGCAGAAATTGTGCGTCTTTTCGGCTTGCCGTATCGATGCACCGATTGGCTCGGACCGCACGGTGAAGCTCGACTGTTTCTTACAGCTAGCTTTGTCCTTCTGTCCTTCTCTTGTTTTTCTGTTTAGTTTGGTTGTCGCGGTCGTATGTCAATCCCCCCCCCCCCCCATCCCCCGTCGTATATATCGCCCGAAAAAAGGTTAAGCAGCTTCTGGTGGAGTCGAGGATTGAGTACGGGAAAGTCGCTCGCGTCCTCGCGCAGCAAGGGCAATCGGACACGGCGGCGATCGCCAAAGGTTCCAAGCAAGCTGCCGCCATCTGCGTCGTCTCCGAGGAGGCGTTTCCGGAAGCGGTAGCCCTTATCAAGTGAGTCGAACGTTGCGGCGTCACCGCCGCCGCCGTCGCTGTCGCACACACTTGCCAGCCTGCTGTGATTTGTTTTTCCCTTTTCCTTGCTGTTTTGTTTTTGTAAGGGGGGAGTTAGCCGCAAGTCAGTTATCATCTCCCCCTACCCATCTGACCCTCCCCCCTTCCCTCTCGGAACGTTTTCGGTATGGCTGCCGTCGCTGCTGCCCACCAGTATTGGTGGTTTCACCGATGCCTAGCGACACAGTAGGCGGCATGACAGTGCCATCTCCCTCACGCCCTGTCTCTCACGCGGGCACCTAAATACCAACCCACCCACCCACCCATCCACCCACCCACCCACCCATCCACCCACCCCCTCACCCACCCACCCACTCGTGCGTCTGGCCTCCTTGCCCCAACTCCCCGCATACCCACCGCTTCCGCCGCCATTGAAGGTGGTTCTGCTCGGTGCATATGGCCGGCCTGCTGGAGGCGGCGGTGGCCATGTACGACGAGGCGAACAAGCTATCGTGGGCGGAGGCTAGTGCGGCCGACGCGGCGAAGGCAGCGCGGCTCCTGCGCACTCTCATCGTCGCCGTGAATTCCTTCCTTCGAAACGCCCGGAGCAGATTGTTCAGCACTATGTGAGACAACCCGCGTAAGGTGCCGGGTGCCCCCAACCCCCCCACCTCATACAATAAATAGAGACGTGGGAAAGTTGAAATGGCAAAGTAAAGTAAGGAACATGAAACTAAATGTTGCTAGCAATAGCTTATAGCGCTGCATCGGAGAAAATAGTACAAGGGCGAGCTTCAATAAAGTGGGATAGCGTAGTCGAAACCAACAAGATATACTGTGCCCATAGAGAAGTTTGAGGGGTACAAGGCAGGAGTAAAAAAAATGATAGCAGTGAGGGAAAGGCTAGCGCTAAGAAAGAAGGTGAAGAAGGAAGAACATTTAGGACAGAACAGGGGTTAACACAAGACATAGGCGTAAAGAAGACGTATTTGCACGGCCCAATGGACTACGCGACAACACCGAAGCTGCGTTTTCGTGTAGAGATACTGTGCCCATAGAGAAGTTTGGAGGGTACCAGAAGTAGTAGAATGGATAGAAGTAAGGGAAAGACTAGCGCAAAGAAAGAAGGTGAAGAAGGAAGAACATTTAGGAGAATACAGGGAGTTAACATAGGACATAGGCGTGAAGAAGACGTATTTGCACGGCCCAATGGACTACGCGACAACACCGAAGCTGCGTTTTCGTGTAGAGATACTGTGCCCATAGAGAAGTTTGGAGGGTACAAGACAGAAGTAATAGAAAGGATAGAAGTAAGGGAAAGGCTAGCGCTAAGAAGGTGAAGGAGGGAAAACGTTGAGTAGTATACGGGGGGTTAAAAGAAGAGATAAGCGTGAAGAAGACGTATTTGCACGGCCCAATGGACGACGCAACATCGCTGAAACTGCGTTTTCGTGTAGGGGACCTGGATCTGCCAGGAGAAGAAAGAGGTGCACCAGAAGTCCGGTGGAGGAGATAAAAGGCGCACGGAGCTGCCCGTGTGGCAACGCAGACGAGAGTAGAACCCAGATAATGGGGGAACGTGAACTGTACGAAGAGGAACGGAACGGGTTAGAGGAAGAGATGAGGAAAATACACGGATGTGACGTGGAGAAGTTTGTACACTAGATAGTAGCGAGAAAACGATCGCTATCCGAGGAAATAGATGGCGGCTTCAGAAGGCCAAAGAGGGAGAAGATCAGATATGCTAAACATTTTGTGTGCTATGTGGAAGAAACGTACTGAGCGCCGTAATGTAGGAGGTGTCTCTGCTAGGAGTAGGAACGGTGCTCCGTCTCAAAAGGGATGCGTGGTCAATGGTCAAACGACGGAGGTAAGCAACGAATGAGTACGCCCCCGCCCGCCCCTAGCCCCTCTCCTGCCGGTATGGTGTAGGCGATTCCCGCCTCTATCTCTTGCATTTGTTTATATATCTCCCTCCCTTCCTCCCTTCTTCCCCCTATGCCTTCCTCTTTCCTTCGCATCCTCTATCTCTCTCCTTCGCTTCCCCTTGCTCCCTCCTGCGCTTTTCCCCTTTGCGCCCCCCCTCCCCACTCTTGCCTCCCCCTCCCACCCTCCCCTCTTTCTCTCTCCCTCGCACCCCTTCGTCTCCCACCGGGTATCTCTTCCCATGTTCCTGCAAAACTTGATCCCGTGACATCGCGGCATCATGTTAGGGAGCATGCCAGGCTGCTGGATCTGGCCATTAGCTGGGCTAGAAAATCGGTGGATCAGCTCTCCCGGGAGTGCTTGAGCGACTCCACGGTGGGCAAGGCGGCCGCGAGACTCAGGGGGCTCACGGCAACGGCGTGCTTCACGCACATCCACGCGCCATCCGCTGAACAGCACCCGGTGAGGGAGGGAGGGGGACCGGGGAGGGGGGGGGCTTGTCTTGTCTGTCTGGTTTCGACAGCGCCGGTTGTGTCGCCTTCTGGGGTTCGATGTACGAACATGATTGCAGTGCGATTTCTCAACCTTACTGGAGACGGGGAGGGAGAGGGAGGGGGAAATAGGGAGGGAGAGAGGAAAAGGGAGAGGGAGAGAGGGACGCAGAGGGACGCAGAGAAAAGAGGGAGAGTAAGAGAGCCGATGATAAGTGGTTCATCAAAGTCCGCTGTCGGCAGACGACCCTGGAACGCTAATGCCGCCGCCGCTGCCGCTGCCGCCGCTGACTGTGCGTACGCTTTACTCGCTGCTTCCAACCGCTGCAGAGGGGCTTCGAGAACCTCATGCGGATGGGCTCCAGGGACGTGGACAAGCTACTCAAATGCATCTCGCGCAAGGGGAAGAAAGACGACGCCCTGTACCTGCTCGCCCCCGGCAACTGCATCGAGGCCCTCGGAGCTCTCCGTAGGTGAGGACGGTGGGCGTGCGCGATCACCCCCCCGGACACACACGGAGCAGCGACATTGGACGACGTAGTGACTCCCCCCCCTCCTCCCCACACTCCCCCTAGCGCGCAAATATCCTGCAAAAATAGTATCAAATGCAACGCTCGCTCTACTGTACGTGCATGGCATGCCGCCGCCTTTCGAGCGGCCCGCGTCGCTTGGCCAACTTTGCCGTTTTTCGGTTGGCCTGGCAGCTGCCTCACACTGCCCCTCTCCCCCCTCCTCCCACCCACGCCCCCCCTCCCCCTCCCCTTATCCCCCCTCACCCCCCCCACCCCCCCCTCCTCGCCCCTTCGCCTCCGCTCCCCGCCCCGCCCCGCCTTCATTCAGTGTCGCGGTGGCGGCGCCGCAGGTATACCACACCATAGCGGATGCATATGCGGCGGCGGTGCAGTGCATGACCGACGCGGCAGAAAAAAAGTGGGGCCGCCGGCCGGCACTCCAGGATGCAACTGTCCGGGTGAGAAATCGGTTTTTCTCGGGGGGGGAGGGAGGTGGGGGCGTGGGGAGGCAGGCGGGGGGGTACTCATTTCATGCATAGCCGTAGTCTTAAGACCGTAGACCCTCGCATTCCTACAATGCCGGGACGGAGCACGCCGGGTTTCACCGACCAGGCAGACATCGCGTGCACCAAGCGCGGAGCGCCATGAGGTGTTCGGCGAGTCGTGTGAAGAGTTAGCTGCATGCTATTAATGCTAAGAACCTTTTGTGAGGCGGATTTCCGCACCTTGTGCCCACTTTGTTGCATATGGATGACAACTTCGATTTGAGTGTATTTTTTTTCTGGTGTGACCCCTTCCACATACATACAGCAAAGGTGATACTAAGTAGTTGCCTCGTGGGTGCCTTACCGTATGCACACTACGTGACAGCATCCCCCTTGCGCGGAGTTAAGGTCCTCCACTCCGCACAATATGATCTAAATCGACCACCGTTTCGTTTACCGCCAAAACGTAAAGTCGAGAAGAATAAAAAAGAAAACGGTACCCTGGTGGTCTGGCTCACGCAGTGAGAGGCTTTGTTTTACAGCGTCGTTGCTACCCGACGCCTACCCCAGCAGGCGGGGAGAGGGAGGGAGAGGGGGGGAAGGTGTGAGGGGGGAGGGAAGGGGGGTAAGGGGGGCGGGGGGGGGGGAGGGAAGGGGAGGAGGGAGAGGAGGGGTAGGAGGGTCTCTGTGCAAAGAGTGGGGCATTCAAAAGGGAGGGGTAGTTGAGGGCTGTGCTCGGCACGGCACCCCTCTGTCCACGATTAGAGCACCGCTGCGTCGTTATGCCGCGGCCATCGCCGCCTGAAGAGCGGTTGCAGCAGATACGACTAGCCGGCGGCTGTAGTGGGGCGTGGAATACATGCTTCGGGTGGACTGTCGGCCTTCGCCTGCTGCCTTGCACGTATCGCTTCTATTATCCCTACTGTTCGTACTACTATAATACTGTTCGATACTGTTCGTAGTGTTTGCAGTCCCATTGTTTGTGCTGATACTAATACTACCTCTGTTCATACTACGCTATTCCTCGTGTTCGTACTATTGCTATTCCTAATGTTCGCGCTATTATCCTTCCTGCTGTTTGCAATCTTCCTGCTAATCGTACTATTCCTTCGGACTATTCCTCTTGTTTGTGCTATTTCTACTGTTCGTACTCTTCCATTTGTTGCTACTACTCCTACTGCGCCTACTATCCCGGTTTGATGCAGTTTGACCCATAGTTCTTTTGTTGTCGTGCCTTGCCCCGCTCGCTGTGATATATTTCTGCCCCTACCCCCTTCCCCCGCTCGTCAGTGAAAACCCGGCGTGCTCCGTCCCGGTATTGTCGGGATGCGAGGGTCCAACATCTGAACACTATGACCATGATGATAATGGGTACCCCCCCCCCCCCCCCTCCCGCCGACCTCGTCCCGCTGTTTGCCGGTTTCCAGCACACCCTAGTCGCCTGCTCTGCACACCTGGTCGCACGGGTCGGCAGAAACCCTGATGAAAAACGGCTGAAGGCGTTCGAGAATCTCTCCTCCGCCTTGAACGACTGCTGCGTGATGCAAACCGGGTGCTACGTCGCGGTCGCCCCCCCCCCCCCTCTCGCTAACGCTACCGCCGCGCCAAACGTGCTCGCCGATAGTGAGAGGAGGGTCGGGGGTGGTAGCGCGAGGCAACGCGGAAATGGTGAGTTTCTTGGAAGGATGTCCACGAGGAAGGTATAGGATGCTGGTGAGGGTACAGTCTGATGAGGGTACAGTTTTGGTGAAGGTACATTAGTCTTGATGAGGGTACAGTGTTGGTAAAGGTACGTTCTTGGCTAAGGTAAGAGTCTTGGTGTCGGTACGCTCTAAGGAAGGTATACGATCTTGGTGAAGGGGCAGTCTGGGGATAGTACAGTCTACGTGAAAAAATGTTCCTGTGGGTACAGCCTTGGTGAAGGTACAGTAATGTTGGTGGGGGTATTGTCTTGATGAGAGTACCCCGTGCTGAAGGTACGGTCTTGGTGCAGGTACAGTCTTGGTGAAGGTACGGTCTGGTGAAGGTCTAGTCTTGATGAAGGTACAGCATAGTGAAGGTACAGTCTTATTCAAAACATGGTCTGGTGATCGTATACTGTAGTCAAGGTACAAGCTTGTGAAGGTATATCAGTGACGCTTGCTTTTCGGGCAGGGCTGACTCGGTGGTCTTCTTGGGGGTACCCACTGCGACGGAAGAATAATCCGCGATTCGGATTAACACTTGCCGGGGCAATGGGCGGCAACACGGCTGCCATACTGTATACGCCAGGATTTCGTACTGCCCTTGATCCCTACTAGCTCCCTCAGAAGTGAGCGTTGATGAAGTCATGTCTGGCTTTATGCACTAACTCTCCTTTCTTCCTCTGTTTCGATCGGACTCGCACCTTCCGCCCTTCTCTTCCTCCTCGTTCTCCTCCTCACATCACCCTCGCCCCCCCCCCCCCCCCGCCCCCTCCTCCGCTTCCTCCAACTCCAACTCCTCATTTTCCTCTCCCCCTCCCTCCTCCGCCTCCTTCTCCAATTCCTCCTCTTCCTCCCCGTCCCTCTCCTCGCAGCCGCGATTAACGCGGCGATGGAGCCATCGGCACGGCCAGGCACAAGTGGGCGTCCAGCAGCTCAGCCCTCCCAGATCATTTCTGAGGGAGAAAAAAAACAGGAAAGCGCCCCTCCGGCAAGACCAGAACGGGATGGAGGGAGCGGTAAAGGAACGGTGACAGCGGCAGCGGCAGCGGCAGCGGCGTCGTCGGCAACTACGGCGATGACTGCAGCTGATGGCAAGGGGATCAGTGAACCGCAGACGGTCGGTGATGGTGAAGCACTCCACCGGCCACCCCAAGCCACTGAAAAACCGGGTGCCTCTCGTGTCGAAACACAATTGTCATCACCACCGCCGCCTCCTCCGCCTCCTCCACCTCCGGCGCCCCAGCTGCAGCCGCAGCCGTTGCCGCTACCGCCATCACCGACCGATGCCGTTCCGCCATCTTCGCCAACCTCAAACACAGCGGAGCCCCGCGCGTCGTCCGCTCGACCCCTGCCGCCAGAGGCCTCGCTACCGCCGCGTGCGCAAGTAGTAGCGCAAGGAGCGAGAGCGACTCCGATGGATCCAGGGAAACGCTTGTCCCCCCCGCTATCCACCCGCCCCCCTCTGTCCCCCAGGTCGGCGGAGGCGGGGCCGATGGCGGCAGTGATGGTATCTGCGGCGGCGGAGGTGGCGGCGGAGCAGGTGGTGCGGGCGGTACCCTTGCGAACTGCGATGGCGTACCCGCCGATGAAGGCCGCGCTCGAGGAATGGCCGAGATGGCGGGAAGGAGAGAGATATGAAGTGGTGCTGGGAAGGTCATTTGAAAGTCCCTCAGAAGGCGTTAGCGGGGAGAACGGGGGCGGGGGGAGCTTGAGCGGGGGCAGGGGTGGTGACGGAGAAGCGGAGGGTGGTGGCCCGCGGCAGTACGTTCACCTGAAGTACGACTTTTTGCCAGGTCGGACGAATCTGGACGTTCCGGCCACCTTGCGGCAACGACCTCTGACGGGAGCAGATGGGAAAACGAACCGCGACGGCCAGCGGTGGGCGGCGGAAATGGAGTACGAGAGCAGGGACTCGGAGAACCCTCGTCCGGTTATTTTCCGTGGGGATGCTTCGAGGTGTGTAGGCGCGCGCTGGGGGGGGGGGTAGGGTGGGGCGGCGTACGTATCTGTGTGGTTGTTGTCGCAACGGCGGCGTTGTCTGCGTTCGTATGGCTGCTGCTGCTGTTCAACAGCTCGATTTGATGTGTATTTCCGTACAATTCCATGCCATGTCGTGTCATATTGTATACCCGGGCCGCCAATTCTCCTTGTTTGGACGAAATACGCAATACTTTTCGCAGTGTGCGACTCTGGATTCGCTCGAGCAGCAGGGCGGCTTGCGCCGAAAATGCTCGCCCGGCATATGAACGAGAATCTTGCCCCCCCCCCCCCTCCTCCAGCGTCTGTTTGCCTGTCGCTACGCTAGCAATTCGGCTTTCACGCTTACGCCTTTGGCCCCGGTCCTGCGCGCACCATTCGATTATTACCACCTGGATGGACTGAGCTTGGCTAAATGGTTGATGAATGCGTTCGTGCAAGTTATTTGTTGCAGTTTTTTCCCGAGACGTTTCCAGGCGCAGCGAACGCCCCCCTCGCCTGACATGCTCCGTCCCGACATTTTCGGGGTGCGAGGGTCTATGGTCTGACAGACTACGGCCATTCATGATCATGATTCCCCCCCCCCCCTCCGCTGTGGTGACTCTGCCGTCGCAGGGCGCAAGACGTGGAGTGCGTGCTGGTGTTCGACGGCAGCGGTTTCGTTATGGACCGTGTCTCAGTCGTCGGGGTGAGAACCTTTCACCGCCATTGTCGCTGCCGTCGCTGTCACAAAGAATCGACATATTGCCGCCGAATTGAAATTGCTACTCTTTCAAAAACCAGCAATAGTATTAGAAGTAGCAGTAGCAGCAGTAGCAGCAGTAGTAGCAGTTGTAGTAGCAGTAGCAGTAGCAGTAGTAGGAGTGGTAGTAGTAGCAGCAGCAGTAGTGTTGATGGTAGCAGTAGTAGTAGGAGTAGTAGGAGGAGTAGCATAGTAGTAGTATTTTGAATTTGATAAGCTTGGCTCCTTAAAAACTGCACCCACGGTTTTGGGGACAGATATATGGGTAGTGAGTCGACAATATTTCACGACTATTAACTAATCGGTAGGTGCCGCTAGCCAACTAAGTGGCTTTTCGTCAGATGGCGAAGCCAGCTGATGTCCAGCCGGCTAGTTAATTTGATATTGTCTGTTGCCGAAGAACCTCCAGTAACGTTGGAATATCATTTGCGTTTCACGTTATTAACCCCTTCAGAGCTCCCAAATCGCTCCCTGTACTAACTGCAAGTAAATTTGTTCCCCAAAAGGGTTTCCAGTGTATAGGCGTTAAGTCGATATATAGATACCTAGACCGTAATATTTTTCGTCGGGTTGTACTTTCACATTTTGTCGAGGAAAATCGGTGTGGAGCTCCTGAGGTGAAGAGCGTGGGAAACTTTGATGTTGTTCACCCTCTACCTCTACCATAAGCACGGATCTTTATTTTCCTCCTGTGAAATCCCGGTAAGGTACAATAATTATCTTTGGAATTGCTCTCACTTTTTCGGGGTGAACTACTTTGTAGCTTAGACATGGATAAGTTTCGCAGTGGTAGAATAAAGGATTAATGGTGTTTTTTTTCGTGACGAAAATGCTTGTGGAGTTGGACTGGGATAAAATTCGCGATGACAACAGGGCTGAAGTTCGTGGAATATGCGTAATCGAACCGTTGCCCATTTTGCCCGTGTTTTGCTTCTCCAGGGGCTGAAGAACGTTCAAGACTTCAAGGGACCCGCCGTCCGAGGTACCGGAGGCGGCACCCTGGAAGCCTCGATGGCCAAGAGGAAGAAGAAGGAAAGCAAGTCCAAGAAGGAGAAGAATCCCAAGGGGAAAGGGAAGAAGGCTGGTGCTGCTGCTGGTGCTGCTGCAGCGGCGGGGGAGGGAGGGGCGGCGTCGGCCGGAGGGGGGGGCAGTGGGGTAGGAGACGACGGCAGCTCGAAAGGCAACGTGCATGATAAAAAGGTGCGTAACCGAAAAGTGGCCAAACATCTCCAGCCAGGCCAAATGCGTGGTTCACTGTCGCCGCAGTAGTTGTGCCACAGGGGGCGTATTTTGCGCCGGACGGCAGACAGACGCCGACGGCGAAGGGGCGGGGGAGGGGGGGGTGTGCCCCCCCCCCCCCGTACGAGCCGAGACTTGAGGGCTGTTCTTGTAAAGTGAGGTCATGAGCGCGTCCAGGCGGAATGCCGTAGAATCCTCTGCTTCGCTTTTGAAGGTCCTTGCGGGGTGGTCCCGTTTGTTGGGCGTGATGCGTGGACTCGCGGCAGCCTAGTGGCGGTCGTACCACCACCGCTGTGACGTGCCCTCGCGCTTACTCGGATGGAGAGTGTATCATGCTTTTCCGCGGCGTTCTTCCCGTGCCCGGGGGGGAACGCTGGGGGAACGCTGCACTTGGCACACTCCGTTACCGATCGACCTCTTGTGGCCTTCACGTGCCGCTCCGATGACGTAAAAAGCGGGGCGTTGCATGATTCCTCATGGCCGTTGGTTTCTTTTTTCACACGACCACTCCTTGTTTAACTTTCCCCCCCCCACTTGAACCCCCTCCCCCCTCCACTCCGTCCCCTCCCGCTACCCCCCCACCCCCTCCACGCTACCTTTTTCCCAGGCCGACGGTGGCATCGTGATCGCCCCGGGGAACAGGCTGTCTCAGCCGAAACACCGGCAGCAGCAGCCAGACGGAAGCGGCGGCGGGGGCAGCGTAGCGGGCAACACCGGGCAAGGTGGTGACGATGCCGGCGGCAGCGGGCAAGAAAAAGCACCAGAAACATATACTCCGAGTAATAGATAAGAAAATGATAAGATCAGACAGAAAAAATAGCCCTGCCTGCTGTCGCGCGTCGAGGGGCTTGCTGGCGCCCACGGCATGTATGTGGATGTTTAACTTCTGCCCATCCATGTGGTGCCATATATGCTATCCTGTCTGTTCGTGGCGCGCGCGGAGAAGTAAAGCAGTGGCCAGTGGTGTCGGCACAGTAGCGTGTTGCGCAGCCGGCGAGACGTAGCGTTCATATCGGCTTTGGGACCCCCCCCTTCTATTAGCCCGGGGGGGGGAGGAAGGAGAGAGGGAGGTGGGGAGGGAACGAGGGAACGGGGGAGGAAGGGAGGGAGGGAGGGAGGGAGGGAGGGGGGGAGGGGGGGAGGGACGGGAAAGGAAGGGAAGCGGGTGGCACACCATCCATTTACGTGTGCTTTGCTCCAGCCATTGTATATCGACCTCTAGGTGCAAGCTCTGACCAAGGCTATCGTGGGGGGGCTTCTTCTAGGGCCTTGTTTTTCGGCGGCTCAAAACCACCTGGGCGATTAGCTCCCCCCAGCTTTGTGCGTTTCGGTTTTGCGATACGCGCTTCGATGATTGTTTTTTTTTTTCTTGTGCCAGGCTGCGCCGTCAAGATTATGACGACGAGTTTTTTTTTTCCTGGTTTGAATACGGGGAGAGTTACTCGCGCGAGGAGCCTAAACATAGTGGTGGTGAAATAGGGGCTACCCCCCCCTACCGTAGACTTGGCCCTCTATATCTTGAAATTACTGGCAATGGCGTGAGGTAGAACCCAGCCCTTGTTAAGATGGCGTTCCCCTTGTAGTATAGGTGCTGACCTTGATCGTACCTTGTGCTTGTCCTTAGCATGCGGTGGGTGTTCTCGACTGCAGCGTATTGCCGACGAGCGTATACCGATACGCAGAGCAACGACTTTTTACAACCCTATCTGGCAAGTCACGAGGTCCAAACGAGAACAACACATTAAACTGAACTCATGGATCAGATGCCACACACTGGTGTAGGGATCCTGCGCGTCGCCCGGATAATGCATGGGTCGCACGATGGATGTCAAGGTACTTTGAGGAAAGAACATAATTTGGTTTAATTGCTAGTCTGATAAGATCGGTGAATGTTGGCAATCAAGTGGAGTGATTGATGTGGGGGTTCTCCCACACCCAAAGCATACAATAATCGTGGAACGTTACTTCAACTTGTACCAATGTGTCTAGGGAGATCCACAAGTACGTGTTATCTTTATTGGCCAGTACCACGAATGCATGTACGTATGTGCACTTCAATTGGTCCTTTACCACGTGTGTTCTATGTACGTATACGTGTGTTCCATGCACATACAACTTCATCTGGTCCATTACTGTGCATGTACCACGTGCATTTAGTTTAACTCACGTACATGGGTACATACCTAAACCATAAGGTAGGTTCTTCCCAGTTCAACTGCCTTGAATCTACGTCGCGTGTGTATATCTCTTCTAGATCTACGAGGCGTTTCATGATAAATGAATCTGTCGTGCATCGATTACATTGTCAAAAACCGACAGCATACAGTCTAGTATGATAGTCAGCAACACTGCTATAAATATACTCCGGAGTATATTATAAAAATTAAAATACACTCCAGCTGCTGTGAGATCGAATATTTTGTCATACATATGATCATTCTTTTGGGGGGGGGATTCGGTCAGGAGTTTTTTTCCCGTCTCGGCCTCAGTATGCACTTATCGGAACTGGAATTCTGGGTCAAATAGCTTCGTTCGAGCGCCGTCTTCGGGGGGCGGCTCAAACACCCCTCGCCCTGCCGTATCCGTTCCGCACCAGGCCGGGATTGGGTACATGGGCTGAGCGAGACAAGCGAGAAGAGCGCAATTTTTTGTATTTTGGTCGGTATACGCCGGAGCTATTTTTGGATCTTGGCATATGCAGAGCTCAAGTAAACGAAAAAAACATATGGGAAAACAATTATTTCCAAGTTGGCATCAAATCCAAATTGATTGACTTCTTATTTCGTCCCCACCACACTTTTTCCATGGTCACACTTTGAAGCGTTTGGCCTATTTTGCACATCGTACGACTGACTACTGTGTCGTTGCTTTTCGATATCGGATTTCACGGTTAAATACCTTCGTTTGAGCGTTCGTTTTCTTCGAGGGGGGCCGTTCCCTACCCGATATCATTATACCCCAAAGTGTACGTGTTGATTCTTCATCCTAGAGAGATACAACTTATTATTATGTGGTCACAGACTGTGAGACAGGATAAACCAAACAATCGCAATTAAGCAAGGTATAAAGCAAGTTAATTGCTAGCGTACCGGGTACGAAAACACAACAAAACAGGCCAGACCATAAAAAACATAGAAAACAAACACAACGAACGCAGGCTCTTTTAGAAATCGCAGTACGAGAAACAATGATTCGCCAGTCTTTGTCATCGCCGCTCCAGAGAGTCGTTCCGTATACATTGGTCCACGATCCATCATCCATCTTCAGGACAGCATAATAAATATCCCACACTAATTCCATGTATATTTATCCCCACAAACGAAACGTGGACGCACTTCTAAAGGTAGGTGTGATTATCAACGTAGTAGTGTTTTGAACGCTTTGTTGTGTGGTTGCATTGATTGCGCTGGCTACTGGTTGTTGTTGCTGGTCAATCCTTTTGGCACCTCGGCGTCAACGCGGATGGATGCTGATCGAGACAAGCGAGAAGCGCGCAATTTTTGTATTTTGAACGGTACTCTCCAGTTATTCTTCGGATCTTGATGTATGGAGAGGTTGATAAAATAAAACTTGGCAAGACGTTATTTCCAAATTGGCATAATATTTTGTCCCAAAACAAATAATACTTGCAATCTCCATGCTACTGCGGTAGGTATCATAGTAGTACATTTATTTATTGAATTTCGGTAGGTACACGTACGTACATGGATATAGACGTGGCAAGCGCACGCATGACTAAAACGAGGAAGAGGTAGTAGTGGTTACGATTACTGCCCCAGAAAAAAGCCACACAGCAGCCTTGCCAGTGGCTGCGTCCCCGGGGCCTCGAGAGTGGTATTATACAAGTTCGGGCAAACCGACATGGTTTGTACTCTCGTGCAAGTAATATAGGTACGAGTGAGACCACGCACAGCGATGCTCCATTACACACAACATGCTTTTTGTCTGTGACATATTTTATGGCATGGGGGAAGGGTGTACCAAAAAACAGGGAATACCTTTTCGACACAAAAAACAAGGGGAAAAATAATCGTTCCTTCTGTTGTTAAGCTGCGCCACGCGAAGGTCGTATAGTAAGTAGTAAACGGCATCCACAGAAGAAACCAGTGAGTGGCATGCATGTTCGTCCCGGTATCGCATCGTTTGGTGTTTTTTTTCCCCGAGAAGACTCTTTGGAGACACATATTGGCGGTGTGTGGATGGCGTGGTTTGTTGTTTCTGTGGTCCCTGACTCCGTTGCTGTGGCCGTTTGCCGGTCAAGTGCAAGCGGTCGTGTTGGTACGTAACTGACAAATAAGATTGTGTCGCTTCGTACTTTTATGTGCTCCTTGCTGCTGATTGCTGATTGGTTATCTCTTCCAGTGAGATTTTTTTTTCTTTTGGCACACTTCTACTTTCCAGCTTCTGGACATAAAAGCCGTGATCACAGGTAGGTGTCGTCCCTTCCCCCCCGCTCGGTTATTGCCTTCAATTTTTGTGGCGCATAAGGTTCAGCACCCACTGGTCGTCGATTTTTCATCGAGTGTTGCTGACTTACGCTCTCGCGCTTTCCGCAAGTAAGTTAGTGCACAAGAAAAAGTTCCACGGAAAATTATACGAGTGCGCACTCGGGGGGATTTGAAGTCACGACATTGACCTATACCAGGCTTGAGGATAACCTGATACGCCACCGGGGCAGTGAGTGATAGAGCCGGTCGCTCCGGTGGTCTAGTGGGGCTACACTCGAATACTACTGTTAATACTAGCGCTGGTCCTTGAGTTAAATAACCACCGTTGTGAGCTTTGTTAGATTTATTTATTTCCAGAAATAAATGATAAAAAAAGGACCAACTAGTTAACTGCTGAAATCGCCTAGCAGCGTGTGTAGTAGGTACAATTTGACCCGAATCAACGAGGGAAGAAAATGCTGTACATTTTTCTCGCGATAAAAATTAGGGCATGTACCGTAGTGGGGAGTGGGGAGGGGAGCCCGCTATATGACCCCGGATCTGAGTTATACTACTGGGAGGGCGAGAGTAGGGCGAGAATCACAATAAATGGGATGGGAAAAATAAAATAAGTGAATAATACGATACCCAATACCCAAGCAAGTTGCACCGATCGACTCCATCTGGACCGACTGCTGTATATCATGCAATTGGTCCATGTACAACTTCTCTAATCACAGGCCAGTATGAGATGATAGTCATTGAACTTGCTGAACGTCTTAGTGAGTGGTGATTCCCTTTATCCACGAACCGCGGCCGAGCCGATCAATCGAAGGTTGGGTTACACTGTGCGGGGTAGTATCGAGGCAGGGGGGTTAGATGAACTGTCCGCGAACCGCTGGGTTGGGGTATAAGAAAAACAATTCAGCAGTAGCGCGAGTTGCTCCATGTTTTTCTAGTTGAAAATACCTTGAAGGGTTTCTGAACCGGGGTTGGACCCTGTTCTGTGGTGGCGTTTTATACGAACCTCAGCTAGCTAAGGCTTCCACACCGTACGGTGTGGTGTCGACCCGGAAAAAGTCGGTTTTCGTCCCCGGTTTGTAGGAGTTGATGGGGTATGGAAGGATTTGTGGAACGGCGGTGGAGCCCTATCCTCATCGGGTGCGTCGGAACGCCCCCCGCCCGTTTGCTGGTCTATCTCCTCCCCGGGTGTCCATGGCTCTACGAGCTGCACAGCCACTCAACGATAATCCAATGTGAATAATAGATGATTGTCGCACCATCGTGCGGGGCTGCGTCGATCCGCGGGAGAAATCGGTTATCGTCCCCGGTTTTGTCAGGATTTCTGAAACGGGTACAGGACTCTATATCCTCCCATATGGTGGCGTTGCCCTTATGTCCGAGCCCCAGCCAATCAGCGGTAAGCGAATATGGTTGGGGTTCCACGTCGCACGGAGTGGTGTCGACACGGGAGGTCATCGGTATTGTTCCCCCGATTTTGGAGCTGTAGAGATTCGGGGGATTCATAAATCGGGGATGGGACCCTATCTTGCTCGTGTGCGACCGAAATGCCCCCCATTGATGGGCCTCTATCCGCCTAGGACGGCGCTGTGGAGCTCGAACCAATAAGCGATTAGCCAACGGGATTGAGGTTTTCTCACCGTGCAGTGTGGTGCCGACCCGAGAAAGCTCGGTTTGCTTCCCCGGTTGATGGAAGTTTTAGAGATGTGGAACGACCTCTGGACCGAGGATGGGACCCTATATCCTTCCGAGGTGGAGCTGGCTCAACATACGAACGATGCCAATCAGAAAATAGGCCGGTGGGGTTGGGATTTCCACACCGTGCGGGGAGGTATCAACCCGAATGATATCCGTGTTCGTCCCTGGGTTGTCGGAGTTGTAGGTGTGTGGATGGATTCCGATCCCGGCATGTGACCCTATCGTGCCCGGGGGACGCTTACTTTGTGTATGAATCCTGGCCAATGAATGAGCGATCAGACAAAAATGTCATTATTTATTTTCGTCTATAAAAACTTGAGTCTGAAATTCTTAGCTGTCAAAATCGTAACCGCTGTAGTCGCGTAATGTATCTACAAGAAGTGAGCGATCTACAAAGCTAGCAACAAGCAGCAGCATTGCAATAATAGCTTTCGGGGAGTTGAATGACGAAGACAGCCATATCACCGTGTTTCGCGCCTGGAACAAAGTCAGCGCGTCTCTCCACGATCAGACAACACACAGACGGTCGATCTGGGAGGCTCGGATCTAGATTATACTACTAGTCTATATCATGCGTTTTATATTTCAGAAGCTGGCTCAGTGCGCGCCTCTCAGTGGCTACGAAGAGGACACGCAGCGGACATGGTCAGTCATCTTACTGGCCCCGGATGCTTGATTGAGTCAAAATATCACAAGAAACGCGCTCGATACGCTTCGTCGCCAGACTAAAGGGTCAGTCGGCGTGTGCTCGGATTTATCCGATCGAAATCTGATGAATGAAGCTTGGAATCGGATTCACTTAAAAAACGGCAGCTATTAATGGTAACACATTGTTGCGATTGTTAGTCTCTATCGAACTCTTGGCATTACCTTACTTACACACTGTACGCGCAGACTATGATTGTGTGTAATGACTTTTTTTCTACTCTACCTTGGAAGTATTGAATCGAACAATTCGAAGTGCTGCCCTGCCCTACCCATGCAGAGCCCTTGTATATATTATGAGTTGTACGACTTGCTTGTGAGGCTCGTAGTACGTTACTTTTCTAGTTACGTAGTACAAAAGCAACACGTTCTCTTCTTAACAAAGAGTCATCCCACGGCAGGGGGGTGCAGCAGCAGATTCTAAGAATTTTCTTAGCCTCAACATGATGAGGAGCTCAATATATCACCCGACCTAAACATGCCTTCGAAGACATTTCGTTCGCGCAACCGGACCAAACTTCTAGGGCCGAAAACGAATTGAACTCGTTAAGTTGTTGGACTAAGCGGTGGTATAGTTCCTCACTTGAGGAGGTCAACCGGCCAGGTATACCTTTTTTTGGCTAAAAAATTGAAGCTCCTACCGTGGTACCTTTGGATGACTTCAAAGCAGTACGGTAGCTCAGAGATGGTCATATGCGAGTAGTAGATATGCAACGTTTTCGTGTGAGACGTCTCCTCTTCTCAAACTCTTCGGAAAGATACCTAGGGTATGCGCGATAGCAGTAAGAGAACTGCTTAAAAAAAAAAGGAAAATATGGTCAAACGGGGGTAGTCTATACCCTCGGGAGTTTTGATCATTTGGGGGTATAGGGAAAACACGCCCAGGGAACGTGTGCGCGCTTGCCCCAAGCTGCCTAAATTCAATTCTGACCCGCCGGTAAGACACCCGCAGCCCATGCCGAGCACGCACACAGTTTTTTTTCGGGCACGGCATTGGGGCTAACGGGGCCGCCACGCACGAGGGGGCAAACTAATCCCCGCTTTTGGCCACAACTTGGGGGGGTATGCCCCCCCGAAGCTACCACATTTAGATACCACCCCTGTTGACCACATGTCTCCCCCTTTTGACCGAAACCATGCCCTTTTTTGACCAACAAGGACAACTACACGTCACCAACAGCTCCTGAATACCACGAGCGGAACACCTAGTAGTTGCGATCAGATTGGATCGTTTGTCCCCGAACAAATGACGGCAGAGAAAACAAATACAAAGAATCAAACCAATCTTTATAGCGGAAACAAATACAAGGCATGTTTTCTTCTTGTGCTACACAAAGTGGGAGACCAAAATACATATCGTAGATCGTGGGTGGGTGTGCTGCTCGGCGCTCGGTGCTGCTGTGCTCGGTGCTTTGTTGTCTGGCGGGATGGAACACACGCACATATCCAAGCATAAACAATAACGAACACAGTAGTAGCCAACGGTGTAGCAAGCCTGTTCATGGATGTCGAAGATCAAAGCAATATGTATGCTCTTATCCATCACGGAGGACGCTACGAATGTTGGATGATATGACATTATTAGTCGCCGACCTGTATCCTTAATGAGGGCACACAACCCGTAATACGCGCGATCGGAGTATCACACACAGCTTGCAAAAATGAGTTTCGACAAAATCTTCGATCTCACAGCTGGAATGTTTTTTCATTTTTTATAATATATGATACGATGTGAGACGGCACGTACACATTATTTGTAGATGTCCCTCTAAAGTGCCGGTGTCGTAGTGCCGGTTTCCTGCTTAAGTCCCTGTGAAATCGCTTGGAACAGATGGAAACCAGTACTGGAAGTATGGGGGGTAGTGCCGGTTGTCGCTGTTGTACCGGTATTTCTGGCTGGCACATACTAGCACTATAGAGGGACCAGTGCACTGCTGGTTCATATGAGTACTGGCGCTGTTTGCGGCCTGTTTGTTTCCGCTTAATCCTTTGAGAAGGAGTTGACCCACTTGGCTCCACGGTCCAAGCCGCCGGGTGTCTGTGCTGTGCGTTCGATGTGGCCCGTGCTGGTGCGTGTGACCCCACAACGAAGCACCGAGCACAGCACCGGGCCCCTGCAGCACCACCGAGCACAGCACCGAGCGCCGAGGAGCAAACGCATCCATGACCTATAATACGTCTCACGGTTATCAAATTTTGCGTAATATAATGAGCAAATATATTTGTTTTCGCCCGTAAAGGGGTGTGTTTTTATTGTGGCTTGTTTCCTGTACCGTCATTTTTTCGGCGAAAAACGATCGTAACTACTCGAAACTACTGGATGCTCCGCTCGTCGTGGTTCGTCCGGGCTGCTGAGCGGAAACGTGCAGCCATTCTTGTCGTTCTCACTTTTGAGGGTGTCATTATTGGCCAAAAAGGGTATGGTTTCGATCAAAAGGGGGGGAAATGCGGCCAACAGGGGGTAGTGTACAAATTGAGTAGGTTTGGGGGGGCAGGCTCCCCAAGCTGTAGTCAAAAGGGGGGATTACTCTCGCCCCTCGTGCGTCGCGGCCCCGTTAGCCCCAGTATCGTGCCCCCCCCCTAAGAAAAACGGTGCGCGTGCTGGGCATGGGCTGCGGGTGTTTTACCAGCGCGTCATGATTGATTTTTACGCAGTTTGGGGAAAGCGTGGGCACGTTCCGGGAGCGTGTTTTCCCTGTACACCCAAAATGACCGAAAATCCCGGGGGTGTACCCCCCTGTGACCGAAATTTTAACTAATAAACGGGTGGGCATCAAAGTTATATTCTATTTTTAAATTAAAACGTGGGAACTATCTCATCAATCAAGAATAGACAGATAATCAGATAGATTAGAAGGGTCATTCCATGTTTCGTTCCATCTACGTACTACACGCCACTGTTAATACACGCGCTCATCGTGGAAGTCTATGGGTACGTGGATGAGATTGTCTCCTAAGATTTGACAACGCCATGACGACGTGGGGCCTCCCGCGTTTTTTTCACGTGCTCACACTACGAAGAGAGGTGTGGAGATGCGCACTCACAAGTCACAACAACGAGCATCCCTTCCGTAAGTCACACATCGAGCCGGCGTCTCCGGTGGTCCAATAGGAAGCCACGTAACTATTGAGGTCGAGGTCGTAGGTTCGAATTTCACAAGGGGCTCTTACAAACCGACAGGCCGAAAGCGCGGGAGCGTGTAGAAAAGTTGGCGAAATTCGATGCTAATCGACGAGTGAGCATGAACAGATGAATGTGGGAATGAGTGCGGAACCCTATTTTGCACGATAAAAATGAAGACAAGTACCGGGGGGGGGGGGGGGGGGAGGAAGACACCTGTGACCACGGCATGACCTTGTCCAGAAGGTCGCTGAATGTAAAACCTCTTACGAACGAATTGAGCTGGAGAGTAAGAAGCACTTAGTTACCGGTAGTAAGAGTATTGATATAAAATTAAAAAAAAAACATCGCCCAAAAAAGCAAATGATTATTGCTATAATAAAAGTCTATTGTGACCACAGTCGATTCGGGGCACTGTACTGTTTATCAATTGGAATTGCGGCCACAATTAATTTTGGGTGCTGTCAATTAATTGGAATTGTGGCCACAATTGATTTGGGGTGCTGTCTGTTAATTGGAATTGCGGCCACAACTTGTTCGGGGTGCTGTCTATTAATTGGAGTTGTTGCTACAATTGATTTGGGCTTCTTCTGCCTATTAATTGGAACTGCGGCCACAATTGATGTGGGTGCTGTCTATTGATTGAAATTGCGGCTCCGATTGATTTTAGGTGCTATTTATTAATTAATTGCGGCTACAATTGATTTCGGGTGCTGTCTATTAGTCGGAATTGCGGCTGTAATCGATTTCGGGTGCTGTCTATTAATCGGAATTGCGGCTACGAGGGATTGCGGGTGCTGTCCATTGATCGAAATTGCGGCCACAATTAATTTCGGGTACTGTCTATCAATCGGAATTGCGGCTACAATCGATTGCGGGTGCTGTCTATTAATCGGAATTGCGGCTACAATTGATTTCGGGTGGTGAATATTAATCGGTTTTAGGTGCTATTTATTAATTAATTGCGGCTACAATTGATTTCGGGTGCTGTCTATTAGTCGGAATTGCGGCTATAATTGATTTCGGGTGCTGTCTATTAATCGGAATTGCGGCTACGAGGGATTGCGGGTGCTGTCCATTGATCGAAATTGCGGCCACAATTAATTTCGGGTACTGTCTATCAATCGGAATTGCGGCTACAATCGATTGCGGGTGCTGTCTATTAATCGGAATTGCGGCTACAATTGATTTCGGGTGGTGAATATTAATCGGAATTGCGGCTACAAGTGATTTCGGGTGCTGCTGTCTATCAATCGGACTTTCGGCCACAATTGATTTCGGGTGCTGTTTATTGATCAGACTTGCGGCCACAATTGATTTTGGAAGGTCAGGACAGATGTCTATAATAAATTAAAACACAACGATGCATTTGAAAGGTCAGGACAGAGAACTATTGAACGCCGAACCATTCCTTTTAGTAAGCAAGACCAGAATCAAATTATTGAAACAATAACTATTTCAATTGGACGATCACAGCATGAACCTATTGTGTGAGAGATTTCGAATAATATAGTAGACAAGAGACGAAACAATTAGATAAAACAACTACATTCGGAAGGTCAGGACAGAAACCTATTGCCCGAACCATTCCTATTTATAGGCAAGACCAGAAACAAATTGTTGACACAGTTTCAATTGGAAAATCAGAGCATCAACCTATTGTGCGAACCATTCCTATTTTCTGGCCCAGACCACAAAGAGTTTAAACAATTACATTTCAAAGATCAGGAAAGAAACCTATTGACAGAACAACTCATATTAGTCTAATATGTAAGATCAGAAACAATTTATTTAAACAATTTCAATTGGGATATCAAAACATGAGCCAATTGTGCGAACCTATTCCATTTAATAGACGTCTGGACGATATGCTGAAAAAACAGTACTCTATTGTGGGTAAGTTCCCGATCCTATTGAAGAGGCAATAGAAGAGTGTTATAGTCTCCCGTACATAAAAGTTGACAGTTCCAGTTAATTGACAGTCCCCTAATTCTATTGCTCAAACGATTCCAATTAATAGGCGAGACTACAATGTGTGTTGTCTATGCAATTTAATTTGCAGTACTTTGTTACGAATCAATTGTCCAAGTAATTCCAATCAAAATAGACTTCTCAGGGGGTCTACTGCAGTAGGTGCAATAGTCTATTGCGATGTCTATTGTCCAAGGCATAAGCAGAAACGGCCTGTCACACCCGTTATGCTAGTCCCGGACTCCGGAGTATATACAACTAACACCCTGGACCATAATCGACTAGTCTGCGAGTAGCTGTCTACTAACTGTTTATATTCCTACCTGTTGCTGCAATTATTATGACTGCTGTCTACTCTGCGCTCCCTAATTGTACGACATGTATTGGCAATATACAAGGCACCATAATAGTCCACTGTACTGCTGCTGCTGTTAATCAAATGGCTGGCGGAAGATACCAATGCATTATGGTGCGATCATTCGACTTCATATTAGCTGCTACTGCTGCTTTATGGAAGGGTATTCGATTTAGATCGGAACGGCATCTATCTACGCTATGTTGTCGGAGGGCAAAAATAATAATAATGATAATTATCTTTTTATATAAATATATATAAAATATTTCCTTGAATATCGAGTCATTCCTTGGTGTCATGGACTTTGGTCAGGAGTTTTTTGTCTCGGCCTAAGTATGCGATTCGCGGAACTGGATTTCTTGGTCGAATATGGCTTGGTTCGAGCGCCGCAGTCGGGGGGCGGCTCCAACGCCCCTCGCCCTGCCGTGTCCGTTCCGCACATCGACGTGAACGCGGACGGGTGCCGAGCGAGACGAGCGAGTGTCGAGGAGGAATTTTGGAAAAATTGTTGAATCTTAATGGCTGCAACGCCTGAATAATTTACAAAATTGGCATCATTTCCAAACGGTACGTGATAATGTTTGGAATTTTGCGGTGGCATACTCTCGAGCGTTAGTTTCTTTGCTGTACTTTTTTACTAGTTCGTTTGCTTTTTTGCTCGGCATTTTATTGCTTTTGTTTCTGCTCGTTTTGCCAGCTGGAAATTCAATTTTTTAGTGTGGGTTCACCTAAAACGTGACACAACTTACCGACGATATCCAACAACTTCGTGACACAAATTACCGACGGCAAGACGTTTCGTGACAAAATAACTCCCAAATCATGATACTTTCACGTAACATAATTTCGAGACAAAACAAAGCAGGTAGAGCCGTCTCTTCGGCCTTTGGCCCTGGCTTTAGCACGGCCGCTGACACTCCAGACAGCCTCTGCTGTAGGCTTGAACGAATGCGGTTGATTCGCAGCGAACTATCCCGCTGTGCTCGCTTCTATGTGGCCATTGTCCATGCCATTTCATGTCACCTTCCTTCTGTTTTGAGCTCGTCGTCGTACGGTTGAGGTACGGGGAAACCCGTACGTACTCGGTGAGAACAGCAGTATGTACGACGAGCATGAACGCCAATTGACGACATTGGCAAACACAAAACAGCAGGTGTAGCAGCAGTAGCCAAAGGGCGAAACGTCTAGCACATAATGCAGCAACAAGTAGCAACCAGAACTACAGCAGATAGCTCAAAGTGCAGTGCGAGTGCCGTTGGCAAGTTTAGTCGTACACGCATCACTCTGTCCAATATATACCATAATTTCGAGACAAAACAAAGCAGGTAGAGCCGTCTCTTCGGCCTTTGGCTCTGGCTTTAGCACGGCCGCTGACACTCCAGACAGCCTCTGCTGTAGGCTTGAACGAATGCGGTTGATTCGCAGCGAACTATCCCGCTGTGCTCGCTTCTATGTGGCCATTGTCCATGCCTTTTCATGTCACCTCCCGTCTGTTTTGAGCTCGTCGTCGCACGGTTGAGGTACGAGGAAACCCGCACGTACTCGGTGAGAACAGCAGTATGTACGACGAGCATGAACGCCAACTGACAACATTGGCAAACACACAACAGCAGGTATAGCAGCAGTAGCCAAAGGGCGAAACGTCTAGCACATAATGCAGCAACAAGTAGCAACCAGAACTACAGCAGATAGCTCCAAGTGCAGTGCGAGTGCCGTTCGTTGGCAAGTTTAGTCGTACACGCATCACTCTCAAGAGCCAACAAGAGGCAGGGCAGGGGCCCCCAACACAGAGACACGTGACAACCACGGCCAGCTGTCGATCGCGTAATTGGCCGGTAGTCCGTGCTTCGGTGGGTGTATCGGAAGTCGTTCGTAGTACTACAGCTGTAGACCGTCGAAAGACCACGTGACATGTGACATCCCGTTCTGGTGGCAGCCTCGCCAGTAGACCCCCCAAAATTTATTTTTCTTTTCTTTTTCTCGGCCCCATGCACCCATTTCCTTTCCTTTCTCTTCTTTGTTCTTTGTTTCTTTTTTCCAATTGACTTGCGTCTGTTGTGCGTATGCGTAGTGATAGATACTACGTGTGATATATACGTGGTAGTATTTTGGGTGGCAAGCGGTATAGTCGGTTTTCCCAGGCGCGAGTAATGAGACGTTTGCACCGGTATGGACCTGGCACATCGTATACTGACTCCCGATTTCACTTTTATATTTTTCTGGTGGAGGCATGAATTGCGTCAGCTGTGATTTATGCGTGTACCACCTTGGGTTGTTTGTGTTTTTCCCTAGGGTATTCCTCTGCTCCAGAGTGACTGGAACCAGTCCTGTGACCACGGACTGGATTGTGCGAGTTAATGTGAGAACAACAACAACAACTAACTGAAATATTGCCTGTTTCTTGACCTTTCAGCTGCTTCCTGCAAATTTGGTTTTTCTGCCAACACGATTTTGAACCTTTTCGCGATTTTTTCTTTTTTTTTGTCTAGTAAGTTGATTTGCCGCTAATTTGCCGCCTGTGCATTAGTTGCGGAACGGTCCAGCTTTAGCTTTTCTTTGATTACCACCATTTGTTTTGTAGTTGGCGAAGCTTCATCGGCTGAGATCTGGGCTTGGCTCATCAGCTCCACACCGCCCAGCACCCCATCGCAGCGCTATAGCTCACAGCAATGAAGCGCCGTGCAGTGCCCTGCGGCTCAGCTCAGCAGCGCACCGCAGCGCAGCGCTAGCTCAGCAGAGCGAAGCGCTATGCTTTGCCGTGCTCTGCCGTCGCGATCGTTCGTTGTTCATGGTATCTAAAACTCCGCGTAGGCTGATATTTAGGTATTTGGCGCTTTATTCTATATCGCGCCAGCCATCGTAATACCATACAATATGGGGGAGGGAATGTAATCTCTATGCAAAGATCCTGTTTTGTTTTAATCAATTGTCAGCCGGCCGCCCCGGTGGTCTAATGGTTTTACCCTCGAATACTACTAACGTTTGGTTGTCCTTGAGTTCGACACCCACCACGATGAAATATGACTTAATTTGCAAAAATGCAATAAAAAAAAGAGATCAACTGCTGAGAGCGCCTGCTAGGTACAATTCGACGCGAGTCGACGAGGGAAGACAATGCTCGATTCTCCTCGCGGTAAAAATGAAGGCACGTGATGAAGTGGGGAGGGAGGAGGAGGGCCCGCTATGTGACCCCGGATCTGAGTTACTACCGGGAGGGAGCGCGAGAATGGTGCGGGGATGATAAATGGGATGAAGAAAAAAAAATGTTGCAAAGAAAGGTATACCAGGTATGATTATTTCTACCAGTAAATAATATGTCAGTCTCTGGGGAAATACGCACGGCACCATCAGCAGTCGTCATGGTAGAGACACTCTGGATATTATGTATTGAGGGGACGCGTCCGATTTCGACAACGTGAAAGCACCCACGAAGCAAAGATAGCAGACACACATATCCCGCCTTCTCGAGAAAAAACAGAGAAGAAGCGCTACGCCAACCTCCCGTACGAGCAAAGCCACCCCCGCACCTATCTTAGACAACGCCGACGCAACGAGAGATCGCCCTCCTCTTCTTCGTTTTTCTCCTCGCCCGCAACCACGCAGACCAATCAATGCGACAGCCTTCACGTAACAAACAAAGCAATCTTCTTCCAAAACCTCGCCGGCTGACATGGCCCCATGTCGACGTTTGATGCAAACCGACTTTGCATCCTGTCGACTTCGAACCTCCATTGCCACGGGGACAGCAGTGCAGTCTCTTCATTAATGCCAAGGCCTCCTTCGTTTCGCCTAGAGGCGACGCAGGTTCTCAATAATACTATTTTCGGTATTTTTGTTTGATAGACGCCAACTTTTACTTGACGGCGCATTTAACATAGTGTATTTCGCCTATCCGTGCATTCTTTGTTGTATAACATTACGTTTTTTTTCTGTTAAATCATGACTTTCATAATCCCATGTTCGTATTAAACTCTTGGCATTACTTTAAAGTTCAATGCATGCTAAATCGGACAGCTACACCTTAAGTTGTCGAAGTGCTGCCCTGCCCTACCCGAAGCATGGGCGCCGGCGAATGCCGGCGCCCACGCGGAGCCCTTGTATAGAAAGGAAATATATGTATATCGCTGGGCAATTCCTATTATAGTCTAGTAGTCTAGTGTAACCACAATTGATTTGAGGTGCTGTTTACGAATTGGAATTGCCTCTGGATAATTGATCTACAAAGAAAGGCGTCTATTAAATGGAATTGCCTGCATAATTGATTTGCAAAGGTGTCTACTACTGGAATTGCGCGGATAACTGATTTACAAAGTTGCCGAATAAGTGGAATTGCCTGGATAATTGATGTAGAGAGTTGTCTATAAATTGGGCTTGCCTGGATAATTATTTTGTTTGCCCTCCGACAAAATAGCGTAGATGCCGTTCGGATGTAAATCGAATATCCCTCGATAAGGCAGCAGTAGTAGTATGATAAATTAATGGTGGGGGACACAGAGTGCCCCCTGCAGGTCTGCCAATTGAGCAGGTCCTCGGAGAGTACTCACTTTCGTTTCCTTCGTAGAAATGTAGCTTTATTCGTTTCCACCAGAGTCCGGGATAGCTTCTGAGATCGGAGGCACGTGCCTCTGATGTACTTCTTAACTTTCCCGAATATAAAACGCCAACCTTATCATACAAAACCCATCCAAATGATCTCAAATTCGGATAATTACAGGCCTTTCGAGGCCGTATCTTAACACTAGCCCACCCTGATGAGTCGCATGTATAATACGCAGAAATATGGGAGATTCGGGGAAACTCCGGTTCTACGAACTAGACCATGAGTCGAAGATGCGGCTCCTCAAAACCCACTCCCACACCTCTAACCGTCTGACTATGGAACCAGGAACGCGCGAAGAAAAGCGGTAGAAAGAAACGCAGACCCTACAACAAGGCAATAATCATCCATCGAAAACCTGCCGCATGCCGCCGGTGTGGCGGGGGGGGCAGAAATGGCTCTAAAATCTGCCGCATGCCGCCGGTGTGGCGGGGGGGGCAGGAAAGGCTCTACGGCAAACCAACCACAGAAAAGGTACTATGGCGAGGCGAGCCCTCGTCGATATGGAGGGGAACACAGGCGCTAACACAAGGGAGAAGTCATGCGAAAAACCTCCCGCGGGCCATCGGCAAGGCGGGGGGTTAGACGAGGAAACGACAAATACCCGGGATGGAAGGTGGCAACACGTACAGCCCCGCTAGGGGAGGAAGTGTTTAGACGAAAAAAACGAAGTAGAACAAATACAACACATAAAAGACAAAAAATGACACATAGACCCGTACATAGCCCTGTACCACGTTACGCGCGAACAGGGTACCCTGGTCGCCCCCCGGCTCTGGGCTGAGGAGGGCGTCGGCAGGGCGAAAATGAACAAAGACGAAAAGGCGACAGCCCTGCGCCCCAGCTAGCGGCGTTTTACCCGAACCCTGACCCGGCACTGAGCAGGGGGTTCGGCAGGACAGAAATAAAAATTAATGGAAGAACCGCCCCAAAACCCGACGAAGACTCTCAGGACACTACGAACAACCCAAAGACAAAAACTCAAACCTCATAACTCCAAAAAATGAAGAACTATCGAGGAGCGGTGGCGGCTTGGGAGTCAACTGGCCACGGCCGCGCCTCGAGATTCGTCTACGTTACGTTGGATTTCCCGAGGAAACGCACTGGCGATGTGAAGTTACAAGCACCAAGAATCTCGTACGGCTCCCGTTGAAGTCGTGTAGCGCGCCGGGGGAAGAGGAAGTTTAATCGGTCCCGGGTCGTCCAGAAAGCGGACCAGGTATACCTTGTCCTCGGTAATGCTCGCGCTGATTTTTCCAAGCCACCATAACCCATCGTCTCCCTTGTACCAAAAGTGGGCTCCCTTAGAGAGTACTGTGTCGTGGTAGCGACGGAGCCAATCGGCGCGGGGAACACAGACGTAGCCCGGCGCTAGGAAACGTTCCCCGTTGTTGCGGGAGAGCTCACGCTGTGCCGCCCCGATCCGCATTCGGCGGTAAAGGCGGTTGGTTTGGCGGTGCTGGTCCGGGGTTCCGGCCCAATAACGCAAGATGTGGGAGCGGGAGAGGTAAAGGTCAATTTCCCGCTCCCAGGAGGGTTCGGAAAGTACCGCCCAATGTGTCTTGTATAGCACCGCGATGACGCCACCTCGCCCCCGTACCGACTGATGACCAGTGATCTGCCCCACCTCCAGCCGTTGGAGGGGAGTCGAAACGTCGTATGGAGTGACGTGGTACGGCGGGGACTTCTTGGAAAATTTGTTGAGCACATACTGTGTCAGCCACGCCGGTAGGTATTTGGGCATGTCCCCGCTGTCGTGGGGGTTGGCACAGGGTTTGCAGCGCTCGATGGCCACACGCCCACGAGCGTCCGAACCGGGCAGGTCGGAAGGGAGATCCAAATAAAGGAGGTTGCTCCCGAGCGGCGAACCGTCCGGGGTCTCGACGGCGGAGCAGGGACCGACGGCCAGGACCTTGTACGGGCCCGTCCAGTTAAGCGCGAGTTTGGCCTTGAGTACCTTGGCGTCGGTGTTCGCCTTCACACCCTGGCGGATGGTAGAGGCAGAATTGTACACCCATGCCCAACCACCCGCAGCGAAGTTAGGTGCTGGACGCAGCGCGTCGGTGAGGGCGGAGTTTATGCGGTTAACACGGGAAACGGTGAGGGCGTGGTGTGCGCGGACAATGTCGTTCGCGCTCTTTTGCCTGTCGGTGGCCAAGTCGCAATAGACCAGGTGGTCACGGGCCAGGCTCTGGTGTCCCACGACACCAGTGCGGTCGAAAACCGTCAGGGGAAACCGTGGGAGACTGCCCATGTGGACCTCGTTAGGCGTCAGACACGTCACCGCGCTGACGGAATTGTTGTAAGCGAATTCTATGTGGGGCAGATGCAAGTCCCAATCGTCTTGTCGCTCGTCGACGACCATAGCCAGCATTTGTGCCATAGTGTGATTTACCCGCTCAACGCCCTCGTTACAGTTGGGATGATAGGAGCTTGTAGCAAGCTTGTGTACACCCAACAGCTGATATACAGCTTGTGAAATCTTGGAGCAGAACTGCAGTCCGTTGTTCGAGAGTATGGTGCGCGGGCACCCCCACAAGGGGATGTATTGGTTCACCAGGATATTGGTTGTAACCTCCGCGGCGAACTCAGCGGCAGTGACGGGGAACATGTCGGCCCGACGACTGAAGCGATCGGTGAACAGCAGGATGTAGGTGTTGCCTCGTGGTGTGACCGGAAGGGGGCCGAAGTAGTCAACACTGACGGCGATACCTGGACCTTCCGGCAAAGGCATTGTGATGATGGGCCAGCGGACAGTCAGCCGTGGGGTTTTCCGCGCTTGGCACTTCAAGCAGTGGCGAAGCCACCACCGGGTGCACACACTCATGCCAATCCACCAATAAAAACGCTCCAGCATGCGCAACGGGCGCGCGGTGCCAAGGTGACAGGAGGCCGTCGAGTGACAAGCTTGCATGATCCAAGGGCGCATAAGCAGGGGAACGTAGATGCGAACTGGCTCGTTGTTTAGCAAGCAAGCAGCTCGCCCCACAGAGTTCGGTTTGTCAGAGCTTGTTGGCGGGAGTGTCGGGTTACGGGAAGAGTAGGACGATGTCGTCGTCGGTTGTATGTAGTCGACCCTTACCCGCCAGCTCCTGGATGTCTGAGAGGGAGGGACGCTTGGGCGAGGGGTAGCATGCCAAGAGGTCGGGTGGCAGGGCCGACGGCCGGCCGATAGAGATGTAACGTATCGTGGCGTGGCACGTCGGCTCTGCGTGTTGTTCGCGCTTCCAATCGGCATGTGAATAACGCGCGACGGAATCCGCGAACCGCAACTCAGCAGCGTCGCCGAGGGTACCCGACCTTGTAAGTGTAGCCGGCGTTTCACCAGGAGGAGGCGTAAGCCGTAGGAGCGGAGTTCCCATAGGCTCTGCGTGGTCGTGGTCGGACGGAAGTGGTACCGTGCGGGCCGGCGGGTCGGCAAGAGTAGGGGCCGCGGGCGTCGGGCTCGCGGCGGAGTTGTAACTCGTCTGGACGATGGCTGGGGGACCCCGCCGGGCCCGAAGCCATAGTCGACAGCAGGGGGTGCCTTACCAGCTGCTGTTGCTGAACGCCAGCGCGTCGGAGTGGAGATGCGGTCCGAAAAACGCGTCATCGTCTGGGGCGCCGGAGATCCAGGCGAGGTTGGGACGGGCGCGATCGGGCCCGTGGGCTCGACTGGTTTAGTCCCTTGTACCGAGCTCCGGGAAGGAGTCGGTTGGGCCACTGATGTCGTGGCAGCCGGGGCTTCGGCGGAGTCCTCGTTGGTCACGGTGGGTACAGCAAAAACCGAAGCGAAATCGTAGTCGGCTGTACGCGAGCCCCCGCCTCGGCCGGGCGAGCTATCGACGATGGCGGTGGATGCAGAAACACGAGCGACGAATCTCCTGGAAGGAGTAGGAAGGTCGTCAAGCTTCATACGTGGTCCGTGTGTGCAAAAATTGCAGAATTCGGCAAGGGTGAGAGGAAGCCCACCCAAGGCATTACTTTCGGTGCGGGGCATTAGCCCACCCAAGCCGACACCCGGAATCGGAGAGGAAGGAGTGTACAGCCCGCAAGCTCTTATGAGGTAAATGCCACCATCCTCAACAGGGGTGAGACTCGTCGAACCATTGCGGTCGTGTTCCGTGGCAGGCTCCGGCAAGCGAGACAGGAAATCAGCGTTGCCGTTTGCGCTTCCTTTTCGGTATTCGAGGGTGTAATCGAATGCGGTGAGGAACTCGAGCCATCTCTGGACTCGGGCGTTGTGGTTCCCCACTTTGCCCATGCTTTCCAGAGCCTTGTGGTCTGAAAATATTCGGAACTTGGTGCCCCAAAGGTAGCCGCGGAGGCGCTTGAGAGCCCGACGATGCTGCCAGCCTCCAAATCGAGAGGAGTCCAATGTCTTTCCGAGTCAAACGTAGCTCGGCTGATGTATGCGACGGGTTCAATGGAGCCGTCCGCCCGCTCCTGTTCGAGAGCGGCTTCGAACCCGTCGATGCAGGCATCGAAGTACACGTGGAACGGGCATGTGCCGTCGGCGACGGCGTCCCAATCAGGGAAAACGAGGACCGGCGGGGTCGTGAGCTCCGCCAAGATTTCTCTCACCAACTTCTCCATAGCAGGCGTGAAGGCAAACTTTACCCCCTTCCGAAGGAGTGAGTTAATCGGACGAAGTCTCTTCGATAAGTCGGGCAAAATTTTGCGGTAATAGTTGATACCACCCATGAGTGCGCGCACCTGCTTAACGTCAGTGGGCATCGGCATATTGGTCAATGACGACACTTTTTCCGAATTTGGGCGTAGGCCTGCTGGAGAAATGGATTGGCCTAGAAAGTTCGCATCGGTAGCGCCCAAACGCGCCTTCGAGGGGGAAAGCTTGAGATTGTGCTTTCGAAGGCGTTCGAAGAGAGAGCGAATCGTCCGAATATGCGTTACTGGGTCGGAGTCGAACACAATGACATCGTCGAGGTAAGCTGCCACCTGTGTCAAGCCCTTGATCACCTCATTGATAACCTTGACGAACCACCCAGGCGAGGCGCTGCTGCCCTGAGGCATAAAGAGCCACTCATAGAGGCCCGTGGGTGTGCAGAACGCTGTAAGGGGAACTGTGTCCTTGTGTGCCCTTATCTGGTGAAACGAGGAAACCAGTCGAACACGGAAAACACCCGACCTGAGCCTAAGGAGTCCAGGACCTGGTCCACGCGCGGAATCGGCAGTTGGCTGAGCTTGCTAATTTGGTTGAGCTTCTTGTAGTTCACCGTGATCCTCACACCGCCAGATTTCTTCGGGATGACCACCAGCGGGCTCGAGTACGGTGAGGTCAAGTGCTGAATCAGCCCAGCCGCGAGGTACTGGTTAAGGGTCGCGTCCACTTCTCCAGCCAGTAGAGGGTTGATGCGATGGGGCCGTGAAGTGACCGGAGCGCTGCCCTCCGGAACCGAGATTTCAAAGGGCATTAGGGAGCATGACCCAAAATCCGTCTTCGAGGTGGAGAACACGTCAGAAACGTCGCAGAGCACATCCCCCAGTTGCTCAATGGTCGGGGGGTCCCAACCAGGGTCGTGTAAGTCGAACGCAATCTCCTGCAGCTGCGGTGGAAGTCGGGCCCACACGCGTAGAAATGCAGAACGTTGGGCTGAGTTCAAACGTTCCATAAGCGTCGGCGAGGGCGGCGGTACGGCGCGAGCTATCCCCTCCGCGTCCGTCGGGCTCGCGACCGCAGAGACCTGGCTGTCCGAAGTCGAGGAGGCTGGCGAGGGTGGGACAGCACCATGTTGGCCAGGCGTGTATGCGCTGTTGCAGTTACCGCTGTGGCTGTTTGTCTGTCCCTGGTCCCGTGGGTACCCTCGTGATTGATTTGAACGATTTCGGCGATTTTTGTTGTACGCTTGCGAGCGAGAAGACCGTCCGTCGCGGCGGTAGCGAACCATACGTGCTTGCCACCGTCGGAAAACGTCATCATCGCCGAGTTGGCCGAGTTCAGGGTTTAGACAGCCGCTGGCGTTGATTAAGGGATGCCTACAGTTACGTAAGGAGTGAGTGTCTTCGTGACAGTTGAGGCAATGACCCCTGTTTTCTCGGAGAGCCGCGGCGCGGGCAGAGGGCGTGAGGAGGCCGCTCCAGAGGTGAGGGTCGTCGGTCTTAAACGAGGCACTAACAGCGAAAACTTCTGCATGGTGTTGTTCTTCTAGGGCCAGCAGTTGGACATTTTGTCGAGCCAGGGGTCGGTGAAATCAGCAATCGGCATGACAATCGGATTATGGCTCGAACCCGTCTGCCAAGAAGGCGACTGGGACAGCGCTCGGCCCTGGCCGCGCCCATGAACGGCGGGCCGGGGCCCCGACGGGGCGGATGACCGCGATCCCGTCGAAGAAACAGGTAGAGAAAAATGTTTTTCGCCGTTGACGGCAGGTGTCTTATTGTGCGCCAAGTCACAAAACGCTTTCCACATGGCATCTAACGAGGCGTATGGCCGTGGGTCCGTAGCCTTCGAGCCAGGGTACAACGTAGGCATGAGCGTCGGAAACTGCTCGTTGACCGCCATCCTAACCACCTCCAGCACCACATCCGTCCCCGGAGACAAAACAAGACAAAACACGCTCACTCCCCGTGACTGCCGATACTAGCACACGGAACTCCCGACTGAAATCAGAAAAGGCGTGCCGTTACACACTCCAAAAGTGTGCAACTTAGTGTAGCCTTCGCCCGTGTCGACCCGGTCAAAGTGCGTCACGAGCAGGCGCAGCAGGAGGGTGAAAGCCTCGGGCCCAGATGCTCCTCCGTTCAACGCTCTTGACACCTGCTCAAAGAAATCGTCGATCAAAGTGGTCATGCGAGCGGTCGTGGGCCTGTCAGGTGCTATGGCACGGTTGAATGCCAGGCGGAGGGAGTGGATCCAACCGGGAACCCACGTGGGGGCACGTACGCCCTCTTGGAAACGGTCGTCACAGCGCATGAGTATGTCAGTCATTGCTGACCGAACCGAACGCGTGAGTTGCTGTGTGCCGTCAGACTTGTTCAAAGAGGCGGGGAACGGTAGCACAGAAATGCGTGATACGTCCTTGTGGGAGAGCTTAACATAGGCACGCCTAACCGAGTCATCGAGCGTGGATTTAGCTAGAGCCGCGGCGGTAGCAATTTCGGCGGTACACTCGTGGGCCAAATCCGAAGCAACAGGCTTGGTGCGGTCACCCGACACAGTCAATTTACTCAGCCATTCGGCGGAGGAGGCAATATCCACCAGGGAAGGAGTTGCTTGCCTCTTGCCGGCTATCACTGTCACCTCGCCGTGGTCCGTGTTCGAGCTCGAAGACGAGCGGGAGGACGTTGGCGAGCCGTCCTACGCTGAGGGCCCCCGTGCGCTGTTTCGCCGTCCTCCGGTGCCTCCTCCCGAGCTGCGACCGCCGCTCCGGTTGGTTCGGGCCTGGTTGCTTTCTTGGCGGCGCTGTGGGCCACCACCAGTACCCGACGCTCCTCCCGCGCTTCCACCACCGTTGCCACCACCGCGACGGTTGTGGTGGCCACCAACCCCACCATTTTCGCCGTTTCCCTCACTCTGGCCGCCACCACCCCCGGAGTTACCACCTCCACGGTTGCGGTCCCCCCGATCGCGGCTGCCACCGCGCCGCTGTTTGGTGGAGCGCCTTCCTTCCAGCGCTTCCTTTGGAGTCGGCCACAGGACTGGGTCAGGGGCGTCGTCGTGGGTCAATCTTAAGGCTTCGACCAAAGCGAGGGTAGGTGCTCGCCTCATCTGCCCGAAGGCGGACGAGTTGTCGCGGCGAGCCCAGACTGCTCCGACCAAAAGGTCTTCCGCCTTGAACGACGACCGTCGCTCTGAAGTTAGGAGGGCCGGGGCCGCTGCTATCACCGCCTCCGCCAGATGCGCCGAGAACTCGACCCTCGGCGTGGTAGCCATGTATTGGACGCTGCCAGACATGAAAACGTCGTCCCCGGGTCGTGTCTCTTTAGAGGCAACACCCAGCGGGCGCGCCGGGGAAGGGGTAGCTCTCGCCGCGAGTCGATGTAGCTGAGAGGGCAACGGCTTGGCGTGTCCTCTCTACCGCGCGGGACGCCTCGCGAGCAGCGGCCCTCGCCTGATCGAGGGCGTGATCTTCGCGGCGTCGACGTTCGTCATCGAGCCGTCTGCGTTCCTCTCGCCGAAGCAGGGTCGCGTTGGCTTCGTCGAGAGATCTTTGGGCCCGAGAACTTTCAGACTCTGAGTCTGAGGGGCCGACATGGGAGCGCTGGTCTCCGTAGCTCTGGGGAAGGCGCTCTGTCGAGCGCGGAGAGGTCAGATGTCGACAGTGGTGATCTGAGGACAGCTGGAGATGCTCCCTCGAGGCTGGGGATATTTGTCGTCGTGATGTCTCCGCGCCCGGTAGGAGTTTTTCCGCCTCGTCGACCAGCGAGTCGAGGTGGTCGGTCGGTGTGCCGTGTTGTTGACTCGTGTTGGAGTCACTATCGTCGTCAAGGGTTTCGGCGCGTCCTCCCCGTCTCGATTCGCGGGACCTCGAGCGTTCCCGTCCTTCTCCCTGGGCCTCCTGGATGGGGCGCATCGTCACTGGTAGACATTGCGCCTAGGTGTAGTGTAGGGGGGGGGGGAGCGGGATGGGAACGACGCGTAAAGAAGAAGCTATGGCAGACAGATACATTGTTGTGGTGTCCCTGCTGTAAGTAGCGGTATATCTATGTTTCAGCAAACAGCAACACATGGGCCTTGACTCCGTCCAGCATCAGCGATGGTAGCAGCCACGCCAACTAGCCGTATAAAAGGAGTACAGCAGTAAGAAGGGTACCAACCATCAAAACCGCAACATAAGAGCAGCGCCCAGTCTGACCGTAGGGTAACGCCCGCACGAACCGCAGTAAAAACAGCCAAAATGGACAGCACTGACCCTAACCTCAGTGCAGGGGGTGCAACACAGTAAAGGTACGTCTGCAGCCATCGCATTTAGACAGGAATCATTTAACCTAGGCGGGGGGGTAGCACAGTGAAGCGTCGCCCAAAACGCTCACGCTCATCGTACCAAAACAGGCAGCATTTAACCTAGGTGCAGTGTAGGGGGTAGCACAATAAAGATTCGCCCAACACGCCGACGCTCATCGCACCAAAACAAGGAGCGTTTAACCTAAGTGTAGCGTAGGGGGTAGCACAGTGAAGGGTCGCCCAACACGCCGACACTCATCGCACCAAAACAGGCAGCATTTAACCTAGGTGTAGCGTACGGGGTAGCACAGTGAAGGGTCGCCCAACACGCCGACGCTCATCGCACCAAAACAGGCAGCATTTAACCTAGGGGTAGTGTAGGGGTGGAAGCACAGTGAAAGGTCGCCCAACACGCCGACACTCATCGCACCAAAACAGGCAGCATTTAACCTAGGTGTAGTGTAGGGGGGTAGCACAGTGAAAGGTCAACCAACACGCCGACACTCATCGCACCAAACCAGGCAGCATTTAACCTAGGTGTAGTGTAGGGGTGGAAGCACAGTGAAAGGTCACCCAATACGCTGACACTCATCGCACCAAAACAGGCGGCATTTAACCTAGGTGTAGTGTAGGGGTGGAAGCACAGTGAAGGGTCGCCCAACACGCCGACACTCATTGCACCAAAACAGGCAGCATTTAACCTCGGTGTAGTGTAGGGGTGGAAGCACAGTGAAAGGTCACCCAATACGCTGACACTCATCGCACCAAAACAGGCAGCATTTAACCTAGGTGTAGTGTAGGGGTGGAAGCACAGTGAAGGGTCGCCCAACACGCCGACACTCATCGCACCAAAACAGGCAGCATTTAACCTCGGTGTAGTGTGGGGGTGGAAGCACAGTGAAGGGTCGCTTAACACGCCGAACATATAAAAACGGGCAGCATCTGCCCCAACAGCAGTGTAGGGGGGGAAGCACAGTGAAGGATCGCGCAGTCAACCGTATAAAAACGGGCAGCATCTGCCCCCACAGTAGTGTAGGGGGGGGTAGGACAGTATAGGTTCGCGCACCAACCGTACAAAAAACGAGCAGTATAACCCCCGAGCAAAGTAGTTTCCCCCGACCGCACTAAAGGGGGACCGTCGCGCCTACAGTAGTGCTGATTGCTGCAGTACTATTAACAAGTACCTAATATGAAGTAGAATGATCGCACCATAATGCAGTGGTATCTTCCGCCAACCATTTGCCCATTTCCTTTCCCCACATCTTCTCCTTTTATCTACTATTTCCTTTCCCTATATATTTTTTAGCTGAGAATCTACCTTAATCCTCATCTACATTGCCACCCCAGGCCAGTGGCCGTAGTCCTCCCGATTCTTCCTCCCTTCCCCTCGCGGCCTGACGATCCCTCAGAGATAGCCTATATCGATAAACTCTGCGCGAAATCGCGACCTGAGTGGTCACGGAGATTATTTGGAATAGTCGCTCCTTGCACACGCCTTTCCGCGCTAGGGACGATGCATCCGTCCCTCCAACGATACTTGCCGCCACCTGATCTATAAGGTCGCTGCCTTCTTTACCGAGGCGCCCAAAGCTTTCCACCGCGAGGGTGGCGAGTTTGTAGCTGCGTTCGACGAAGGACACCTGTCCCGGACGAGCGTAGTGGTTGCGCTTGCGCGCCTCGGAAGTGGAAGCCGCTGATCCGTTTCGATCCACGCTTTCTGCCCGCATGTAGACTCCTGCTTCTGGGTCGGCATACGTGACGTCGAGGAGTATCGACTTGTCGCGGTACTCCGATGCCGTAGCATCTCTTAGTCCACCTGCCTCAATCACAATGTCCATTCGCAAATCCCTGTCTGCGTGGAACGGGGCTCCGCTTTCCACCTGGTGGCGGATGGACATGCTCTTGAGGGTGCGGGAGAGCGCGTGCACAAGAGGTTGGTGCTGGTTCACTTGCGCGCCCGACCGTTGACACAATCGTGCATGCCGCGTATTAACCTCCGATTTACCGCAGCATGGGCACCTCGCCGCCAGGAATCCCTCTATCCCCAGAAATCTCTTCCCCGCAGTCACGAACTCTGATGCAGGGACGGTTCTAGCTGAGTCTACAGGCTTTGCCCTTAGGAAGTCGGTAGCCCCTGATCCCGATTGACTCCGTTGCCGGGCCTTGGCCAAGTCTCGTGTCTCCTTCTCGACTTGAGATCCGCTTGTGTCTCGCTGGGGCCTCATCTCGGGGAGCTGGTCCAGCGAAGAGACGTACCTCTGATAATGTACTCGGTTTACCAGTTTACCCGTCTATGCTGCGCTTTGCTGGATCTGATAGTTTCGGCGTCGTGTGCAGGCAACACGTCTGCAACTGATTGCGCTGAAGTATCTTGCTCTCCTGCACTAAAGGCTTTGTCCCGCCAGCTTTCCGGCACGATGTTCGCCACGTGACCTCCTCTGAAACCCCATGCACACCGCGCAGGTCCCTGACGCTGTTCCAGATGCGCCGCACGAGGTCAGAATCGAGCAGCTCCCTCCGGACTTTATTCCCTATTGCGCCGGACAGATCAGCAAGCACCTCTAGCACCGTCGCCACCAAGCTCCCAACGGATGCTGACATTCTCCGGGCTTCAGCCGACGACAGCCCAAACCCTCCGGCCCCCGTGGACAGGCTCGCCTGCGCCTGTTGATGGGGTTGCAGAGTCAACATGTTTGTCGGGCACCCGTCCGCGAAGAACGACGATTCTTCTGCTTCCCCGGGAGATCGAGCAATTTTTCCAGCATCCACAAGGCGTTGCTATCTGCGTTTTTGCGTGCAGCCAGCGATAGTTCTGGGTCCATCACGCGTTCAAGGTAGGAGGTCCGTTAAACCATAGAGCCGGTGGCAATCAGGTTGGCAGATTGCTTGTCCGGCATGCGCGACAACATCCGCGCGGGTTGCTCCGCTCCCCCATTTCGGACTATCTCTAGTGCGCTCTCCCTCGCGTACTCATCTGTGCCGATGGGCACCCCCACCACTCACCATGTTCGGCGATGCTGACGCCAATTCCTTCAAGAAGGGGGATTTGTTCCGGCGTAGGTACGCGTCCCTTTGGAGGCAGGGCAACCGTTTGGCTCGGGTTGATCGCAATTCCGATGTTGGACAGCTCACGCTGGAGAAAGGGTACCACTTCCACAGTATCGGGTGTGATTTCCATCATTTCGATGCTAATATCATCTAGGTAGGCGAATGCCTCTACATCTATTGGCTCGAAGTCCGCCTGTGTCCGCTTCAGCATCGGCAGGAGCGGCATGCAAAACAACACCGGTCCCATGGCATCCCCTTATTGAACCCCGCTGGAGCAGTCGATCTTCCGCCTTTCTCCCGTTTCCATCTGAAAGAACACGGGCGCAGACATCTCTCCGTAACATTTTGCCACGAACGGTGTAAGCGCCGGCTCGAAAGTGGCTGCCTCCGCTAGCATAGCAGTCCGCTTCACTGTGTCGAATGCGTTGGAGCAATCGGTGGGGATCAGCCAATTTCTTGCCTCGTGATGTACTCTTGCGCGTAGCGCTACCTGTGCCACCTTCCCCCGTACTCCGACTCCAAACTGTCTCGCTTTGCGGTTGGCCTCCTCCAGCCGTGATCGCCACTGCCGTATGGTTCCGGCTGCAATAAGCCGCCTCCACGTCAGCCCCACGCACACGGGGCGGCATTTTTCACCCAGGACAGTGAGGTTGGATTGCAAGAAGAGCTGCCAGAATTCAAGCGGGCAGGCGTTTGGATCATCGATAATTCTTCTTCAGAAGGCTTCAATGCCAGCTCCAAATTTTTCGCGCCCAAAACCAGTGCTGATTATTGACTGAAAGTGCGAGAAGTGCAGACCGTCGCTTCCCGGGCTTGATAAGGCGTTGCGAGAATTGATGACCCCGAGGGTCACCTTGGGTCGAACTGTTCCTCCGGGCGCCAGTTGGGAACGCTCCCTTCCTTCTGGTCGGAGGAACTTGCTGCCACCGTTGCCGCTGCAGCTTCGGAGACGCAGGCCTGGTTCTCCTCCGGGAACTTTGTTTTTACGCGCTCCCACGTTTCCTCGTTCCCCGGCGCGCGCGGTTCCGCCAGGAGGCTGCGTGCTGCCACAGTCACCCCCCCTCGATGGCGGCATGCTGATGATGCCCTCTTAAACACATCAGCGTCCGTCTCTTCGCGGGCTTGGCCGAGTTGCCTCGTCGATGTTCGACGGGTACACTGCATTAGCCACGGGAGCAAGAGGGTGAGGTCACCGCGTTCGGCAGACGCAAACCTCTCACGCCGTTTCATTCGGCCATCCTGCGAGTGCAGTATAGCTGGGAGGGTGTACCGCAACTTGATTGACCTCAGGAGTGATTGCGGCGTCTCCGATTGTGTGAATTGGCGATGCTCTCCCAAGGCGTGATTAAGTAGGCCAAGCACATGGCTGATAAGCTTGGCGTGGGCAGTAGCCAGCCTCGGCTGCACTTTGACAACAGTGACGAAGCGTTGTTGGAGGTCCTCAAGGGGGACATCATCGAGCGGTCCTGCAATTCCCAATGTGTTTTGGTCCCAGGGATAGCAAAGGCCATCCCGGCGCTCTTCCTCGCCATCGTGAGGTCTCCCCCCGAGTCCCGCTGCAGTCACGCGTAGTCCAGGGTCGGCCTGAACCGCCGCTTGTACTGCTTCCCGTCTTCCATGGCGGACTGTGCATCCCCTTACTCCGCAGAGAAGCGACGCCTGCGCCCTGCCTCGTCTGAGCGCATTCACCACGCACCGCGCATGCATTGCATGTTGACGTCCACAGGGCAACCCCACCACTCGGTGTCCCCGAGCAATCGTTGCTCTACAGCCCCCACAGCTCGTACCGCTGTGGTCGTCTGCAATGAAAGCGCGAAGTTGCGTTACGCTCCCTGGTGTTGACCCTCCTCCCTCTCCATCCCCGCCTTCCCTCTCTCCACCGCCAACCCTTCTTTCGGCAGGGGCCGAGGGAACCTCGCCGCTTCCATGTCGAGGGATTCGCCCCACGTTCGTGGTGCCTCCTCTCCCAGTTCTCGTCGCTCGTGCTCCTCTTCCGGATCCGCGCGGTCGACCTCGTCGCCCTCTTGTGTTTCTCCCACCCTCTACTGCACTAGTGCACGTAGACGCAGTCACTCTCGATCTTGCTGTGGTGACGCTGGGTTGTGTTGGGGGCGCGCGCGAGTGTCCCGGCGCCGTCGCCTCCCTGTTTTTCGGCAGTTCGGGAGTTTTCCGTGGCAACAGATACAGCACCTCCTGGCTCCGTCTGCTCCCTTTCCCGCGGGTCACCTTCTGACGCTAGAGTTGCACCTTCCGGTGGTGTCACGCCCACTGCTAAAGGGTCGCTCTCCCGTGCCGGGCCCGTTTCTTCCGCCGTGCCCCTCACTGCCGATGGGGTGGCGCTGGGCTGACTCAGAGGGGGGGGCAAGGGTCCCGCCACCGTGACATCCCCGTGTTTGGCCATTAGGGTGTTCTCCATGGCTACATAAGCGGCGCCTCCTGGCTCCGCCTGCCCCCTTGCCCTCGAGTCACCTTCAAAAGCCGGGGCTGCACCTTCCGGTTGTGTTACTCCCGCTGCTAACGAGTCACTCTCCAGCACCGGGTCTGTTTCTTCCGGTGTTACCCCCGCTGCCGTCGGGGAGGGAGGCAGCTCGTTCCCTGCCTCAAACGCGTTTTGGGACCCGAGGGTCCACGCTGCCGTCGGGAACGTAGGAAGCGCCTCCCCCTTTTCTAACACATTTCGGACCCCGAGGGTCCACCTCGTTAGGCGGTCCTCCCACGTCGAGTCGAGGCCCGCCAAGAACTCTTGGTCATGAGGTAGGATGTAGACCCTTCGATTCGGGAGTCGGGGTACAATATCCTGCGGGCGAATGCCGTACGCGGCGAAGGTCTCACGGTCGTGACCGGCTGCCGCTCTCCATTCCCTCGGTCGAGGGAAGTCAAGGTAGGCGCCTTGGGGCAGGCCAAGAGCATTGCCGATCAGGGAGCACAACAGTAACGAGGAAGTTGGGCTACTCCCATGGGTCCTCACCATCTCCTCAAAAGTATCATGGGAACCAGTCGTGACGTAACTGGCTGGGTCCAACCGGTGGCCGTCCTCCTCCAAGAGTTCGGCGAACGGCAGGGCTCTCGCTACTGCCGGCCACCTTCCCCCCGGGCGTGGCCTTAAGAAGGTCCTCAGCCAGCTCGGCCGGATGAACAGGCCGATTTCTTGCCGGCCATTCCGAGCGACACGCGACGCATGGTTGTGGGTCTGCATGCCCACTCGCGAGGCGTTCCGCACGGTCTAGCATGCAGCGGGCATGTACTTGCTCTCCGTGGGGACACGGAGTAAGTGCCCATAAAGAGTCCACCGCCGAATCCCCAGTAGGCTCCTCTAGTGCCCGCCCGCAGTAGGCGCAGGGAGATGCACCCCTGCTTCCTGCGGCATGCTGCCTCTCTGCTGCGGTCCTAGCAGCGCCTCCTTGTTCAGTTGGTCCCGTGTGTAAATGGTCGTTCTCCAGCGTCCGGTCCGTTCTCTCCGGTGTCGCTGCCATCGCTGTTGAGAAGGAAGGGAGCGCATCACCTGCTTCCAACGCGCTTCGCACCCCGAGGGTCCACCTTGTTAGTCGCTCTTTGTATTCGGCGTCGAGGCCTACTAGATATTGTTGGGCGTGAGGTGCGATGTAGAGTCTTTGATTTTGGAGTCGGAGTAAGATATCCTGCGGTTGGATGGCGTAAGCAGCGAACAGCGTCCGGTATCGGCCTGCCACCGTTGCCCATTCCCTTGGTCAGGGAAGATCGAAGTATGCCCCATGAGGCAGGTCCAGCGCATCGCAAAATATGGAGCATAGCAAGGACGAGGAGGTTGAGCTCCTTCTGTGTGCACGTAACATGAGCTCAAACGTACCGTAAATGCCAGACATGTACCTGGCTGACTCCAGTCATGAGATGTGCCGCTGAACGCGGGTGGCGAACTGCAGGGCACCTCTCACCGCCCCCCACCTTCCCTCATGTCCGTCCATGGATATCCCTCAAGCCAGCTCCGCCGGGTGGGGGGGTCGGCTTCCTCCCGGCCACGCCGAGCGACACGCGGCGCAGGGCCTAGGATCTGCATATCCTTTCGCGAGGTTTTCCGCGCGGTCCAGCATGCAGCGGGTGTGCACAAAGCCTCCATGGGCGCACGAAACGGGTTCTCGAGCGTCGTCTTCCCCCGACTCCCCACTAAAGTTATCGAGAGGCCATCAGCAGTACGTGCACCAAAATTCCTCGGACTCCTCCAATCCCCTTTCAACGTCTTGACCACCTTCACCTTGACTCGCGGCCTCCTCTACACCCGAGGTCAGTGATGGCCACAATGTCTCTAGCTGTCGTTGTTGGTGAGCGCTATCCGGGGTAGTGCGATCGTATCACATGTGGATTCTGGGCACTATTGCCGTGAGTCGAAACGTTCTCCGACGCGACACTCCTGTCCCGTCTCGGATAGCTACCCCAAATCGGTCGTCCCCCCGGCCGTCTGCTCCCGCTGCGCTTTCTACGGCACACCTCCTGTGGACGAGCCAGCCACCAAAAGCGAACCTCTGGTCATCCTCCAAGTGCCTACCACAGATCCTACACGGCGCTCGCACTTGTTGCTCGGGGATCGTGCCCCGCCATTCTCCGTGGTGGTCCTCCTCATCTCGCTCTGTGAGATTCCGCGATAAGTCCACCATTTCCGGGGTAATGTGCGCTCTTCTCCGGAGGCGCTGTTCAGCTGCAGTTACCCTGGCTCTGATCTCGTGTTCTTTCGTCGTGTTCACCGACCTACCAAGAGCCCGAATATGTTGGAGAAGGGGGTGTTCACCATTGTTGTTAGCCTTGCTTTCCCGTCAGCTGGCATCTCTAGCCGCGCGACCATCAACACCTCCACCATGACCTCATTGTTGTGCTAGCGGATCGCCATCCCGTCGGCCTCGTTGACTGTTGCGGTCGTCCGATATGCCGGACACCGTAGATCGGCCTCCGTTTTGACTCGGAGTGCGGCGTAGCACGGAAGGTGCAGTCGATGGGAGTAGCTCTCTAAATATACCAAAGGAGAGGCCAATGTCTCACAGCATACACAACAGTCTTCCGGGGGCTCCTCCCGAAGCTGGTTTTCTGTAGGCGTCGGCGATGGTGTCCGTGGCGGAGACGGAGGTAGTTCGGGCGCCGGTACGAGTGAGTGAGTGCCCCCCATCAACTAACTCCCTTCGAACACAAGCACCGAACGGGAAAGTTGCTTCAAGTGTGCCGACGGACGGATGGATGGCCTAACATACTAGTACACGCGATAAAAGGATACCGTGTGCCACTCTGTACTGAAACACGGAGACCATTGGAGTATCAATACGATTACGAAACGATCTTTACATGTACGTTCGGAGTGGTACGGTATATGTACCCTCTCGTCACCCCCGTCCCCCCCGTTGTTTTCCCTCGCACGCCGCCACCGCTGTCGCTGCCGCTGCCACCCCTTCCCCCCCACATCCACCTCCTCTCGTCCCCCCCTTCTATCTCAACGTAAGAAAAAGGGCGATGTCTGCCGCCTCTTCCTCGGCTTCTCCTCCTCTTCCTCCTCCTCCCCCATCTCTCTCGCCCCTGCAACAACGCAACAAAAAAAAACGCTGCTGCCTCTTCTTCTTTTCCTTTCTCCTCCTCCTCCTCCTTCTCCTTTTGCCCTCCTGCAGCAACGCAGCACAAAGACACTACCACCTATTTTTCCTCTTCCTCTTGCTCCTCCTCCTCCTCCTCCCCTACCCCCCTGCTGCCGCAACATAGCGACAACAACAACAGCAAGAGTAACAACAACAGAGTGCGGTGCCGCCCCTTTTCCCTCCTCCTCCTCCTCCTCCTTGCGCCTAGTTCCCCTGCACCGCAACTCGACGCAAAAACAAACAAAAAGAAGAAAGAAAAAGGCTACTGGTAATTTACCCTGTGGACGACGTGCGAGGTGAGCGATCGGAGGGAGTTGCTCCACCGCTCCATGGCGTCGTGCTTGCGGGAAGTGGACGTCTCCTTCGACCCCTCCAGCAAAAGGTACCCTTCGATCTGATCGATCTTGCCGTACGACCGACGGTCGAGGATGAGGTCGATCAGTAATGCCTCCACTTCCGTCGCCCTTAGGTTCAACTCCTGCCACGGATTTCGCGCGTTGTGGCAAGCAGATACGCAGTGAGACAGAGGGGGGATGGGAGGGGGGAAAGGGAAGGTGCGAGGGGGGAGGGAAGTGGGAGGGCGGGAAGGAGGGAGGGAGGGAGGGAGGGAGGGAGGGAGGTTCCCAAATACGTTTTTTTTGTGAGGTCCAGAGCTCCTCAAGGGTCATCCCACGGTACGGGTTGCCCTAGTTGGGTCAAACGTTTCTCAACATGTTTCTGACCCGTTGAGCCCCTCAAGCGTGGAAAGCACTATCGGTTAGTACATTTACGATAACGTTTACGATAGTACTAGTTTTAGGACTACTGCCGTAGCGCATACGAGTGTTGGTCGGGCTGAGCGACCGAGTATACTCGAAGGCATGTTTCGGGCGAGACATTGATCGAGCTTCTCGCGTTAAGTTCTCAGAAACTTCTGCTGCACCCCCCTAGCTCGCGAGATGGTCTCTCAAGTGGTCAAGCCTCAAGAAAGTTTAGGCGTAATCCCTACCGAAGCAGACGTTTTCGCAGAAAGAAAAAGCACGCACCCTGGCCATGAAGGTCATCGTGATTTTATTGTACGGCCGGCACAGGTGTAGGTGCACCGACTCTCGGATGCGCTGCCTCAGGGGGCCGAGGTACGTCATGACGAAGGGATCGTCGGTTATTCGGTTGCGCTTGTCGTGGAGGGTGCATTCGAACTTGGCCAGGTCGTTTCCCTCGTACGCCATGCGGACATCCATCATCGCCACTATCTCTTTCTCCTCTTGAAACCAGCCAAACAAAAGGAAATTGGTTCAGTACACAGTTTGTTTTACAAAACATGTATCGGGTACACACTACAGCAGCAACAACAGTGTTTATCTTACCCACCATGGCGTTGCGCGCCTGAAGCTTGTGAAACAAACGTGATCTGGTTGTACCACAGGTATGTTAGGAAACACTTCACGTGTATTCTACAACAGCAACAGCGGTAACTAAATACGTTTAACAAACACGTTAGTCGTGCGAAATGTTGTAGCCTACAGCAGCAACACCAGTTGTAGACTATGTAATTATGTTTAATACACAGGTTCGTTGCTCAAAATACGTAGTCTATAGATAATCTATACAGAAACAACAGCAGTACATATCTTGAATGCCATTTTTTTACTTGAGCGTCATACACAAGTATACATAAGACACAGGCGAACGTAGGCGAGTAGAAAGGTCAGAGTGAAATGGTGAACATAGGTAGGTATCCCTTGTTATTTATCGCCATCATAGCATTGTAGCATGGTTGTACTTGCAGCACACAGGCAAATGGTACCCTCTCCTTGTATTCTCCAGTTCCCACGTTCTGCAAAAGCCGACGAACGGAAGAAAACAACCCCCCCTTGTCACAGGCACAGCGGCAAGCGCTGACGGAACAATCGTTTGTTATATTTTGGCTCAAGAAGTGTGGAATTAATTTACGCAGTAAAATGATGCCTGTAAGACACCCACATGGTACAATGGGATAACCTACTCCCAGAACTAAACATGGAAAAACACCCTTCGGGCTAACCCGCTACGTTTACGTTTCGGCCCCGTACCGCCGAGAAAAACGGAAACCCTGGCCCCACTTTTCTGCTACTATGTTACACTCATATTATACTAACAACCTTACTGCCCCCCCCCCCCCCCTCTCTTGAGCGTTAGGGTGGGACGGTGGGGAAAAAACGATCAAACCCGAAATACGAAACCGATGCTCGCTGCACCTCCCCTTGCGTCTGCGTGTTGCTCTGCAGTTCGTTTCGCTGCTCGCATGGAAGTGTCGAGCTCCCACGGCACTTTCACCGAAAGCCTTCCACTATAATACAACCCCTCTCCCCTTCCACATTCTTGCCTCCTCAAATTGCACAAACTCCATATTCGAAATGAATTTGAATATATTAACTTGTTATATTTTGGCTCAAGAATTGTGGAATTAATTTACGCAGTAAAATGATGCCTGTAAGGCACCCACATGGTACAATGGGATAACCTACTCCCAGAACTAAACATGGAAAAACACCCTTCGGGCTAACCCGCTACGTTTACGTTTCGGCCCCGTACCGCCGAGAAAAACGGAAACCCTGGCCCCACTTTTCTCCATTGGGCAAGCCCGAATATCTCTGAAACTTATCTTGTTAATTATCTTCCCGCCTTACCTTGTTAGAACTTCTGACACAAAGTCTGCCCCCTCCCCTCCCGCTCTTACGTAAACCATGAACGCCAGAGACTTCCACCTCCCCGCTCTTTGGATCTGAATGTCCGAAGCACTTTGTGCCGCCAACTGCGTAGCCCCACCAATCCTACCTGAGTGTAAGGCGTACTGCGTCGGGTCTCTCCCCAAACTACTGACCATCCGCCTCAAGGCCTTCGTCGCTACCGCACGCGAGATAACCTTCCACCCGCTTGCCGTGCGTGTCTGCATGAGTGGTGCTGACCCGCTCAATTCGGGGTGAAGGTCTAGCAGGTCCAGAATTATTTCCAGGGCCCCATAACCACTCACACCCCTCGTCGCTTGATCCTTCCCTACCGTTACGCTCGTCCTGGTAACCGTTGCTCCCAACCTCTTGTTGTCTGACTTGGACGCGCGGAACGTCACTTCTACTCTGTCCGCTATGCGCCTGTCATCCCACGCCAGTTGCGACGCTCCCGCAAAAAAAACCAAGTCCCTTCTCGTCAGACAAAAGTCCGGGTGTACCAGGCCATTACCAAACGCCCAAATTTCCGAGGCTCTGCACAATAGATGAAACGACAAATCGAGACCGCACCACACTACCCACCCTTCGGTCTCTACACCGGCCACGCACCCCCTCCCCTTGGTTAGCAGTTCCCACGACAGAGGTTTCCTTACCTTGGGGCGTACCTCCGACTTACCGTGTGCTCTGTCGATTCCTTTCCCTACTGCTGTCACCATGCAGTGTGAAGTGGGCAATTCCCAACCCTCAAACATTCTGTGAAGATACTTGATCGCTGCTAGGTAACCCCGAATCGTCTGACTCTGGTTTTTGAAGCTAAAGCAGCGCAACGCCATGAATTTCGTCAGCTCTGTAACTGCCGCATCGACTCCGTCTCTTTCTAACAGCCACGCCCCCTTCCCTTCTATCGCCCTGAGACGGCACCACGTTTTCCATTGAGACCAGTACACCTTTTGCGTGCTTCCCCCCACCGAGGCCAACGCTAGGGTCTCCACCAGTCTTTTCGCCTCGTCCTCATTCCCTCCCTCTCCCGCGTATGATCCTGCTCGGAGGGGTTTGAGCAAGTGTTCATGATTCTGCTGTTCGTGTCATCGCATCCCATACATCGTCATCCATGTACTCTGTGGGAAAATTGGGCTGTAGAATTGTCTCGAAAAATCCGCACCCGCTCTGACCTATACTTTGCTCTCTCCATTCCCCGTGTACGAGGGGCTGCAGGTTGCGCGCGATCTGTTCTTTTGGCCATCTTGAAATGCCGTCAGCCACCACATTCTGCACACCGGGAATATGTTTTGCGTCATGGGTCCAACCGCTCGTGATTTCCAGTCTACCCAGTAATCTCATGGCTAGGGCCGCACGTCTGTTACGTGATCCTCCACATCTGTTAATCCACGACACTGCTGCCACGTTGTCTCCTCTCAACAGTACTGGATCTCCTGGCGTTTTCGGCCTATCGTTCAAAAGGACTTGTGTCACGTACGCTGTCATTACCATGCCACACAGTTCGAGCAAGTTGATCGTTATTGCGTCCTCGCCCTTTGTCACCACCTGTTTTCGCAGAAGCTCGGACAGCCGGTGGTTCAGATCGTATCTCCAATACACCTGGAGCTCTGGGCAAAACCCCCCGACTGCAGTAAAGCTTGCGTCTGAGTAGTATCGTCGTAAGGCAGTTCGTTGTACGTGTGCGTAAAAAGGTGCTCCAAGCGACTCCCCGGCGTTAACCAAGTTGTGGTCGATTGCCCACTTCCAGAAGGCAATATCATTGTGAAACTCCCAGCCCAGTTTAACTACTCTCCGCGTCCGTTTTTTTGACTTAGCTATTTTGTGAAGATCGGTCAAACGTAAAAGCTGCCAGACAAAATATCTTCCCGCTCTGACTACATACGTGAGGTTCCATAATTTCCCGGCCATGCTGAGAACGGCCTGCGCGCCTGCATGCGTTTTGCTACTAGGCCACTCAAGTTCTAGGAGTAGTCTAATCGCTTCTATCCTTTCCTTAGTGACCGAGATTCGCATGGTGTGGGTGTTGATGGTAAAACCGAGAGCATCTACAGTTGAATTCCAATTCGTGCTCTTCTTCGGGGCAAGAATTGGAGTTTCACCTTTTTCGCCTGGTCCAAATAATCTTACGTTATCTGATGCGAGAGAAGCCGACGCTATGAGGGCTGTCTGATCTGAAGCGTTGAGCTGCACGCTGGCCATAATAAAATCATCAACGTACACGGACGTTAAAAACGGTTCGCTTGGCCCGCCCCTTTTCGGGGCGTTAACTCTTACTCCGGTCGGAATCCGGGTTGGACTTCCGTTCTCCCACGGCTTCACGATTTTGACGTGCGACATCATGGCCTTTCCTTCTGGTAGGATAACGGCGCTATTTACCGTAGTGTTACAGTGGGCGTGTTCGGCCGCTGCGGCCATGAGGCCCCAGTACCCTGGCGAGGCTGCCCATCCAAAGGTGAGTCTGAAATCCGATACCAACACATCGTCTACCACGTAACAAAAGTTCTGTGCCTGGTGCGGTGCAATTCTAACATTCCTGAAAGCGTCAGTTACGTCTGCCTTTGCCAACAGTATACGACGGTTGGGGAACCTTATTCGAAGGTCTGTTAGAGCCTTTAGAAGTGCGGGGAGGGCGTCACCACAGAGACATTTTGGTACCTCTTCAGTTTGTGTGTCTCTTTTCAGTCCCCCCTTCTCCCCCCTGGCCGCTCCGGCCTCAAACGAGTAGTCGTTAATGATTCTGACCTTGTGTGTGACCACCGCCCCCAGAGGTGCCACCCGCAGCCCTTTTAAAGAGGCAGCGGATTCTCTTTCAAACACGAGCACTCGATTTCGTCTAATATCTTCATACAGTTTTTTCCAAACTAGGTCCATGTGTTCTGCCACGGTGCTGTGATTTCCATACTGCATTGCTCTGGTTGGGTCGAGGTCCGTGACCGATGTTTTTACCGGGACGCCATTCTTGATAATGTCTACGAGCTCCGTTATTGCTGGGAAGCCCTTAATAAGCCCAAAATAGTGTTCCACTTGGCTGAGAGAGAAAGGAGGTGACACCAAGGTGCCTCCGATTCCAACAGCCACGTCTCCCACACTACCATCGCGTACATGTAACAGCTCTGTGCCTATTTCTGCCATCTCTCGAATGACTCGTTTGGTTCTAGCAAGGTCGCGGTTTTCGGCGGCCATCGACACCTTTGTTTGATTCCATCTTCCGTTCAGCTCAGCGATTTTTGCTTTTCTGCTGTTGCCATTGTTGGTTACATTGCATGTCTGAACTTGAGTGTAGTACGATTCTTTTCCATCTAAAGGGTCTACTTGTCGCCCCGACTCGGGTACATATTTTTCTTTTGCGTACTCGCTTAAGTTGGTTGCCTTTGAGGACTCTCGCCAGCCTTGCGCCGACTGGACACGACCCACGTCAGGCAACTGGCCATGACTCTGGACTTTATTTTCCGCCCGGGACTCATGATCCGGCAACTGTTCGTGACCATGCCGCCCCTGCGGTGCTTTTGAGTACTCTCGCAAGCCTTGCGCCGACTGGGCACGACCAAGGCCAGGCAACTGGCCATGACCTTGGTAACGTTGTCTAGATTCACTGCTATCCTGTTCCGACTCGGAACGATCAAAGGCAGGCAACTGGCCATGCCCACAGTAAATCTGTCTTGCGTTATTGTTTTTAGACAGTCCCAACTGGGGACCATCACGGACAGGCGACTGGCCATGCCCACAGTAATTATGCACCGTGTGACTGATTTTTTTTTTCGAAACTACCAGGGTTCGGCAACTCACCTTTCTCCTGGCAACGCTGTGTGACCCTACCGCCACTCTGTTCCGGCTCGTTACCAACCGAGTCCGGCAACTGACAACCATCATTTCTAGCGTTGCTACGTTTCTTACCGCTATGCTCACGACCAACGTCAGGCAACTGGCCATGACTCTGGACTTTATTTTCCGCCCGGGACTCATGATCCGGCAACTGTTCGTGACCATGCTGCCCCTGCGGTGCTTTTGAGTACTCTCGCAAGCCTTGCGCCGACTGGGCACGACCAAGGCCAGGCAACTGGCCGTGACCTTGGTAACGTTGTCTAGATTTACTGCTATCCTGTTCCGACTCGGAACGATCAAAGGCAGGCAACTGGCCATGCCCACAGTAAATCTGTCTTGCGTTATTGTTTTTAGACAGTCGACCAAGGCTACGGTAGGGGGGGTACCCCCATTTTCACTGGCGTGTTTGAGCCAGTCGCACGAGTGGCTCTGTACCCCACGGATGAAAATTGTTTTGGCACTTGTTTCGGCAAAGCTTAGATCACCTTGGCATTGCGGATTGATTTCATCAATAAACAACACAAAGAAAACATAAGATTGCATAGAAACAAAGGGGTTACTCGCGCGAGTGACCCCTAGCCACTGAAATAAAAGGCCCAAAAGGGGACCCCCCTACCGTAGCCTGAGTCAGTCCCAACTGGGGACCATCACGGACAGGCGACTGGCCATGCCCACAGTAATTATGCACCGTGTGACTGAATTTTTTTTTCGAAACTACCAGGGTTCGGCAACTCACCTTTCTCCTGGCAACGCTGTGTGACCCTACCGCCACTCTGTTCCGGCTCGTTACCAACCGAGTCCGGCAACTGACAACCATCATTTCTAGCGTTGCTACGTTTCTTACCGCTATGCTGGTCAGTAAAACTTGTCCTACTGTCAAGAACCCACTCGGCACATTTACGGTCACACGACTCACCCACGAACACCGCTTGCGACACCGATCCCGGTTGGGGCGCGCCAGTCAGTCCCACCGATTTACTGGTGTCCACGAACGGCGAAACTCCACCCTCCGCATTGCGCCACTTGCCGTCCGGCCCCGCCATCAGGCGAGGCCCGCCCTGTCAATTACGACCACCTCTCCCCGCCCCGGGTCCCTGCCTGCCCTGAGCTCCGCCACCTCTCCCCTGGTTCTGCCCGTGCGAGAAGCTGAACCTCGCGACGGCCGCCGGAGGCTGCTGCTGTTGCTGAGGCTGCTGCTGTTGCTGCTGCTGCTGCTGCTGTTGCTGTTGCTGTTGCTGCTGCAGCTGCTGTTGCTGCTGCAGCTGCTGTGGCTGCTGCTGGTGCTGCTGCTGCTGGTACCTCGGCGGCGGCGGCGGCGGTGGCGGGCAGGGCAATCCCGGGGCCCCCGTACCGTCCTGAACGAACGGGCCATGCGAGTATTGACAGTTGGTTCTGTTGCACTGTTGCCTCCGCCACGCGAAATGGCAAGTCCCTTCCGGCGTCCGCGTCTGCTGCAGGCCCGAAACAAAAGGCCAACCCGCCCGCGGTCCCCCGTCCGTACGCGGCCGCGTGGCTGGTGGGAGAATCCCTCCTGTGTTCGCCTTTCTCTTGACCGGTTTTGCTGCCGCCGTCGAGCCGCCCAGCCTGGGCACTTCCAGCGATGTGTCCATCCGACCCAGCAAACTGCAACTTCCCCGCGATGTCAGTTCGCGGAGCATCGTGAAGGCTGGGGCATTTATCCCGGCGCACTCCCCTTCCGGCGGGGCGGAGTTGGGAAAGGCAGTCTTCACCGGAACCGCGGCGTCTAAAACCAGTCCGAAAAAGTCGTTGATGTCTCTGTTGGCCGCGAAAATCACTCGCTCGCGAACTTGCTGCTGCCTTGGCAGTAGTGTGTTGTAATGCGTGTTCATGTACGCGGTGAGAGTCTTGGACATTTTCTGCCATTCCTCGATCAGCAAGTCTCGCCTGCCCTGCGACACGCCCCCTGCGGACTCCGCTGCTCCCTGTTGGGTCACTTTCACCAGAACTTCGACGAACGTTTGGAAGTGCACCTCTGCGGCTCGGGGCACTGCCGCGGTTCCCGGCTCGACCGGAGGTAAAAACGCGTTTATGTCGATGTTTGCTATCGGGGGAGTAATCATGTCGATGAGTCGCTTGTTAGGGTCGACGATGAACCTGAGCACATGAGACAAATCGCTAGACGACAATGGCAGCACAAACAGACCACCTCGGAGCACAAACATCGCCGCTGCTCCTGCTTCCTGCCACATCCTGATTTTTCGCTTGGTGGAGTCCGCCGAGATGGTACGGGCTTCTACACTGCTGGCGTGCTCCATGCTCCCAAATTGGCCGCCCACGCCACCCCACGGTGGCTGCAACGGAGGCCCTCCCCCCTGCCACCATCCTGGGAACTGCATGCCCAGAAGGTGTGGAGCTTGTGCGTAAGGCGGTTGTTGCATGACGTGCTGCTGCTGCCCGGCGCCTACCTGCTGGGGGTGTTGTCCTGCCAGCTGCGGTGGCTGTTGTGGTAACTGCGGCTCGATCTGCTGAGACTGCTGTGCTGCGGGCTGCTGCTGTGCTGCGGGCTCAGCCGGGGGTGCTGGTTGGAGGTGTTGCTGCTGCTGGAGTTGCTGCTGTACTGCGGGCCCACCCGGGGGTGCTGCTAGGTGTTGTTGCTGTTGCGGAACGAGAGGTGCCTGCTGCTGCTGCTGTTGCGGCTGTTGTGCTGGTTGCTGCTGCGCTGGCTGTTGTTGCAAGACTTTTGTGAGCAGCAAAACGGCTTCCAGCAGCTGCTCAGCTGGCGTCTGCCTGCTGCCGCTTCTTCCTAGCGGCTCGTCGACTCGAGCTACGCCGCTGCCGGAGCCCGTGCCCGAGCCTGCTCCGGGATCCTCTCCCTCGGTGCTGACGGTGCCCTCTCCGTCTTTCTCCTCTTCGCCTCCCCTTCCCTCGCTGTTGCTGGCCCTTGCTTCTTCGCGGTTGCGGCCTGTGTCGTCCTCATTCGCCGCAAATAAGCGAGCCCGTCGCTTGCCTGCGTTGCTCATCTTGCCCGCGAAAAAACGATCAAACCCGAAATACGAAACCGATGCTCGCTGCACCTCCCCTTGCGTCTGCATGTTGCTCTGCAGTTCGTTTCGCTGCTCGCATGGAAGTGTCGAGCTCCCACGGCACTTTCACCGAAAGCCTTCCACTATAATACAACCCCTCTCCCCTTCCACATTCTTGCCTCCTCGAATTGCACAAACTCCATATTCGAAATGAATTTGAATATATTAATTTGGTTTGGTTTGGTTTGGTTTGGTTTGGTTTGATTTGTGGTTTGGTTTGGTTTGATTTGGTTTGGTTTGGTTTGGTTTGGTTTGGTTTGGTTTGGTTTGGTTTGGTTTGGTTTGGTTTGGCTTGGTTTGGTTTGGTTTGGTTTGGCTTGGTTTGGTTTGGTTTGGTTTGGTTTGTTTCGGTTTGGTTTGGTTTGGTTTGTTTCGGTTCGGGTCGGTTTGGTTCGGACGCTGCACTGACGACGACACTCGCGGACTCATACTTTCGCTTCGCGCGCAGCGAAGAGGTTGATGTCAGAAAGGTCGAGCGTGTTAGCCAGCACCACGTACTTGAGGCAGACCAGCAACGAGGCATTTTTTCCGGCACAAGTGTTTCGGGACAGCAGGTAGCGTAGGCCGGGATGAGTGAAGGTCGGGGTTGTTGTTGTTGTTGTTCTCACATTAACTCGCATAATCAAGTCCGTGGGCACAGGACAGGCTCCAATCACTCTGGAGCTGAGGAATACCCCAGGGAAAAAACACAAACAAACCAGAGGTGGTGCACACGTATCACAGCTGACGCAGTTCATGCCTCCGCCAGAAACATATTAAAGTGAAATCAAGAGTCAGCCTACGATGTGCCAGGTCTATTCTGATGCATACGTCTCACTACTCGCGCCTGGAAAATCCGACAACACCGCTTGCCACCCAGGAAAGACTGCCACGTATATATTACACGCAGTACCTATCACTACGCATACGCACGTCAGACGCAAGTCAATTGGAAAAATGAAACAAAGAAAAGAAGAGAAGAGAAGGAAAGGAAAGAACAGAAAAGAAAGCGAAAAGGAAAGGAAAGAAAAGAAAAGGCAAGTTAATACACAGTCCTGACTACGTTGTTCTGTTTGTATTTTGATTATATGAGTGACATGATTTACAGCCATATTGCCGCTGTTGTACACAGGCCCGAATGTGTTGCTCCATTTGTACTTTTATTCTATGATCATGAGGTCCCTCAAGCTATTAAATCCCACCAAGTGGGCGTATTGAAATTTGACTTTGAGGTCCATATGCATCTAGTTGATGCGCATCCACTGTGCACGAGTACACTTGATACCTTAGATGGATATCAGACACATGCAATAGGCATTGAGACTCGAGTTTGTTCCTTCTCGCCATATCGTACATTTTAGACTATCAACTTCCGTTTTTCGGGGAGTTGGTATTATAGTGAGGAGCAGGCGATGGAGCGAAGCGACAGCGCTGCGACGTACTATCTCCGTATCTGGCGGTCAGCTGTGTCCCCGTTGTCTGCGAGAAAAAGTTATGAAAAAATAATGCAAACAGGCTTGCTCAATTTAATTGCGCAGACTTATTGCAAATGTCTGTCTGTCTGTGTGTGTCTGTGTGCGTCGACGCTGACCCCTCAAACACAACCAACCCAATGAACACGGAACCGGTTCCGACCGCCCCGGCGGCTACAGATGTCCCTATTCATGACATCCATCCACCTCTGACCGCGTCCAAAACGCTTTTGAATTCGTAGAGCTTGCTCGTGATATGTCCGACTTGCCCAGCCGGTTGGTCGGGGGGGGATGTGTGTTGTCACAAACCACACTGTTATTTCCCTCCAGCCACACAACAAACACACGTTTCGTACCACATCGCCATCATCAGAGTCGTTGACCACCACCACCACCACCACCACCACCGTCAATTGCCACCACCCACCCACCCACCACCACCATCGCCACCACCCCGTACTCCGTACATACTCCTGCCGCGGCGGTGGTGGTGATGATGGTGGTGGTGGTGGTGGTAGTGATGGTTTGGTCGAGGTGTGGCGGTAGAGTTGGGTCGTACGCGGTTCGGTTGTTTATTTTTCAGACCAGCACCTCAGGCGGCGAAGGGCATTTGTTCTTTGGACCCGGCTGGGATTGAGTGTCACCTAGCGCACGTGCGAGGGAGCTGGCTGGGTGAGTTAAGGCGATGAAGCGGCCACGGAGAACGGCAGCAGAAGGATGGTACACGGAGACTCGCAAATCGCACGTACACCATCACGAGATCAGTTGTCTTTGATTTTGCTTTCTAGGTCACTGATTTTCGTACTGTTGGTAGAGTACACCCTTCATGAGGAACGACGCCCCGCTATTTTCCATGCTATTTTCCAGTTTCAGTGATATTTTTTCAGACCACGTCTGTATCTATTATCCCAGAGACAGAGCCTCGACATACATCATTCCGTCAGATAATGAGCCTCGAGTACGAATCATACAAGCTCGCACATAACTGAAAGGTGTACTTTTGCTAAACTAGACTTACGCCTGCATGTTTTTGGGTTATTTTTTGGCATTGTAGTAGTAGCTGTCTATTGAGCGTGTATAAGGTACACAGGCTCACAAACCTGAATGTGGTACACATTCGGTGTAGCACTGGACGTGCATATCACGTGCACGGTATATTTTCGATGTTCTTCCATTTCTGATTTATTCTAGGATTCAATTGAGGGGGCGCAGTAAACCTGCAATACATATTTTGTATTTCGTTACGCGTTGTATTCTAGGCTATTATTCGCTGGTCAACGAAGTAACACCACGAGTAGCTTTTGTGACATGATAACACCCACCTTGATCTATTGCCGTTCTATCTGCAGTCGTGCCTTTGTTGCAGGTACATACATACATACACCAAACTGAGTAGTGCCCATGTTTGCTGTTTCGGTCAATCGTCCATATGTTTTTATTTCCTTCAGTTTCACATCATAGCTCTAAGTTTTCAATGCAGGGCACGCGCGGAACACCCAGCAGACGAAATTGCGCTTCTTCTACAGTGTTTCCCGCGGGTAATTGCACCACGATAATTTTGTGACAAGGCTACATCTATAGAGCCGCTGTTCATGCGCAGGACTAAATATGCTTTTCAATTTATATTTTGATTCTCTACGCGACACGACCATATCCATGTTGCCGCTGTTCATATACAGTCCTGGATATGTTGTTCCGTTTTATTTTAGATTATGTGAGTATCAGGTTTCTCAATGCTGCTGATATCGCACTAAGAGGACGTATTCCAATATCAAATCTGAGGTCCGTATGTATCTAGTTGATTCGCCGTGAATTTTAATTTGGATATTGGACAAATACAGCATGCAGCGAGACTCCGTTTTATTGCGTGGCATCTATATTGCCATAATATGTATCAGGGAAATATTCTGCACGACGGACTGTCAAGCAGTGCAGCAACCCGTAAAGTGCATCTGCCTGTAGCATGGACATTGTCCCAGGGTGATCACGTGACGGTCACGCCTATGTACCTCGATTGCTCCTCCTTCCGTTTTATCCCATTACCTTTCTCTTCTTCTTTCGATTTCCACATTTGGCCAATCAAGCGCCTTTCTAACTAACCTCTTTTCTTCTTCACCACAGTGCTCTCTACAGTTCACCCGGTGCAACCTCCGCATCATTTATCACAGGGACAGAGCCTGACACGCATCATCCTTTCAGATTAAGCGCCTCGCCCAAACACCGTGGGGACATTAGCTCCCGCAAAGTTGCACCGTATTTTTTCTGGGGTTCCTCCTTGAGGAGCTTCCTTACATACCTTACCCAATGCAATATTGTGAGCAAACCAAAAAGAGCAACCCGGCGACTATACCCATGGCCTAGGTATACAAAACACTCGGAGATTGAAAACAAAGAAACGCCATTTCCGACGATTGTGGGTTAAGGAGCCCCGTTGTTCAGAAACAAAATTGTCGGAAAATGAAACCTCTATCGCAGCACGCGTCTGGGTGCAGTTCAAAAAGGGCTAACGCGCCCGCCCCAGCAGTCCCCTACGAACTGATCCCTCGAACACTGTCTCGAAAAAATGCCGCCCCCAGTCCTCCAGCCTGAGATACGTATCGTGATACAGTACGCAAGGCAAACACAAAAAGGGCAGGGGAGGGGGTGACGGTTGTCGGTTGACAGTGAGAGAGGAATGCGATTCCCGAAGGGGAGAGGACGATCCAAGTGTGGCGGGTGACGCGTGCTACAACAGGGGTTCGTAGCACGTTTTTTTGGGGGCCAAAAGTATTTCTGATCGCCGGGGTTCCCGAAGAGCGACCCATTTTTCTACATTGTTTGCTAGATAACTATCTCATTGGTTCGTTTGTCGGGGTCGGGGCGCGTCTGTGCTATTTTTTCTGAAATATGATGGAGGAAAGATAGAGCTCCTCTGGTAATGTGCCTCAGATTTGTTTAGGTGTTACCCCTAGCGTACGACGCATCGGTTGACAGTAACGAATGCGATCCCTGAAGGGCAGAGGACGACCCAGGTGTGATAAGTGGACGGCTACTGTACATATATATATATATAGATCACGTCACGAGGCACAGGTCACGTTTCAGCCGACACTGGAGAGGCACTTCTACAACGTACTGTATAAGTATCGTCCAACGCCAATTCCAGGGTTCGCCCCCCCACCAAACGTGGGTGTAGTTCGTTCTACACTAGGTCACGCGTGCAGCGATGGCATTGAAGGTACCGTTACACTGTAGTCTCTAAGGAGAAGACTACCAAACAGAGCTCATCCCAACGTCTGGCGTCATAATTCAGACAGCAAGAGTAATTGTGTAAAAGCCCGTGGGGCGCTGGCGTTTCACGGGTACCAATGGAAGTAAAATTGACAGAATTTTCTCAGAGGCAAATAACAGAAACGAGCAGGGGGATGGCGAGGCAGGCAAATCGACACCCACCGCTATAATCATACGTGTGTACCTTGGAAGCTCCGTGATGAGGGCCGTGGAGCTCGGGAGGAGGGCCCCTGGCCACCGCGCGGCCATTCTCCACTGTCGGCGAGTAAGGCGGTACGGAGCCGCTGACAAGGGCAGCACTGCACCAATAGACCACGCACGTCCGACACTTGGTCGAGGCGAAATACCCCCCCTCTTGCTCCGATCCTGAGCACGGCTCTTCCGTAAGTCTGTTTGTTTTCGAGAATAGAAACGTGGTGTGTCAGAATGCTGGGCAAGATGGGGTGGGGGCGACCGACGTATGTCTCCTCCTCGTGTCTGTTTTTTACGAAAAATTGGAAACGTGTGAGTCAAGGTAGACGTGGGGGTGCCAATACTCTCTAAAATACGACCAATTTGGCGGCCCGTCGTTGTCCTCAGAGAACGACGAACTTACTTTTTCATGAGAATTTAATAGCAGATTCTGGCCGATCAAACTGATACGAAGTACAACGTACAAAAAAATGAATATATAACGCGTGAGCGATGACGTGCTTTTCGTAGACGCATTTACTACATCTGCGAAAGGTTTCCTACGGCCGGCAACGAAGGCGGGGATAAAACTTTACCAAGTATGCATCTGATTCGGCGGAGGCGGGGCGTTCAGCTTCACCAAACGGTTGAGTCCCGCACCACCACCGCCAGACGCGATGTGCAATTTTCTCTGAGTTGATGTGCGCACTACGAATATATTAATTGATTTTAGCACTCTAATCTATTGTATGAATGTTTACTTCTTGGAATACAATATCTGTACCAGGTGGGACCTAACCGGTAGAACCGTGTACCATCTAATACATATATTCTGAACATTAGAACAACAGAGCTAACTTCCGACCTGTTCATCCTCGATCCCCACCTTACCATGTACCTACTACACTGCTCCGAGGACAACGGTGGTTTGCGCTTAAGGCAGTCATGGCCCATGACAGATGAAAAATCCCGGTTTCTTATTCCCTTGTTGTCCAGCTACTTACCCTCTCGTGCCTGCGCGCGTTGCTTCCGGTTCCCTCTCACTGCCTCTTGGCCCTCACCCAGGCACTGAATGACCGGAGAGTCGTCTATGGTCCCCTCTTCCTTTCCCGCGCACCACTCGTTACGCAGCTTCGACTCCATCACAGTCGCCCCCCACGGGTGGCCAGATCTGCGAAGAGCGGAAAGATTGGGCGGCCATCGCTCCTCTATCATACCCGAAGAATCACGCAACTCAAAGGCAACGTCAGGCATGTTACGGTCGCAACAATAAACGATAGTTTGCCGTAGTTTGCCAGTGATCTGAAATGAGCGAAGCGGTCGGGAAGTCACCATTATTATGTCTGTAGGCCCGCAAAACACTACAACATACATTAGACATGTTACCGCCCCCATACTGGATAATAGGTTATATGTGTAGATAACGCCAAGCATGTTAAGGCCAACAGATTGGACGACGATTTCCCCACATGAACAATCGCCCGACTGCTAGCGCCTACATGCTACACCACGAGCGATGATTGTGACTATGGAGGTTCGTTTCCATCGTTTTTGTTCGTCATGATTTTGAGACGCCAGCTTTGCATGCTGTCGGACCACACCCTCATTGTCGCCGTCCAGGTGAGTAGGCCCGTGCCTCACAAAGCAATCGTCTGCCATATAACATTCTCTCGCATTTGGTGATCTTCATCGGATAGGCTTAACGCACATCATCTGAGTCTTGGCCAAGTCCATTCCCGTCTCTCCTCCTCGTCCTGCTGCTCTGTTTCCATTAAGCCGCGCGCGATCACTCCGACCGACCTCTCCCACCGCTGCCCAGTTCCAAGCAGACACTTCACCAGCCTCTGCAAAATGGGGGTCACGCAGCCAGAGCTTCCTAACCCTAGCCAGGACTTTGTCGACCAAACCGTCGTTTCTTGCCAAAGCTTCAGGCGTAGTGGCCGCCGCCATCTCGGCCACGGTTCCTCTCCAAGGGGGGCGAGGGCGGAGGCAGTTTTCCTTCAAGCCCTCCTCGCTTCCGCCCATCCTGTTGATCTTACTGCTGCTGGAGGTGGTACTCGCGAGACCAGAGCACGCGGAAGCGGCAGGTGCCACCATCCCCGGGACTCTTATCCTGATGACAGCAGGCAAGAGAGGTGGCCGCTTGGGGGGGGCGGCGATCGTTCCTGTAGTGGAAAAACCATGGAAAGGCAGCACAAACACGGTAAACATAAATCGGTGTCGCATGGTTAGTCGGTGGTTCTCCACCACAATCGGACTTGATACCGACGATGTAGTTGACACAGTTGGAGGGGGGGTGGGAGGGGTACTCATCGTATCAGGCATACATGCAGTCCGTAGGAATATAGACAGTCGGGGGGCGGGCGCGTCTAAAGTACAAAATCCTACCAACATACTTTACGGGAAGCCCGCTATGAGCGCTTGAGGGAGCGCCTGGTAGCTTGGGTTCATTTTTTTCTCTCTCTTACCGGCGGCGTTGAGGGGGCTTTTGCTAGGGCGTGCTGTGCGGTAGGTTTTCCAGAGTCTTCCGGATGTTACGAGGTGGACACTCGAGAGCAAAACCCGTCATGTCCCCTATTCGCATAACTAGTAGTGCCATTTCGTGTTAATTCTTTTTCGAACACCCGCACTTGTGACTCGCTTCAATACCAAGTGATGCCTGTCCGCACGGGGAAATATGCGGCAGCAACCTTGAGCACCTGTTGTCCCCTGGCTCGTCTGTTCCTGCGGTAGTGGGCTCGACGTTTCTTCCTCTCTTTCATCATCTGTCGTCCTGCTGCGGCTCTCGACTCCTGCCCTGCTTCTCGAGCACTCACTATCTTCGGAAGCGTCGCCGGTAATCCTTTCCACGTCGGTAGTGCCAGTGGGGGACCTTCGCTTGGGGGGAACAAAAAGAGGGCATCTCGACAATTGCTCGTCGAGGATGTCGTCCCACAAGTTGCGCTCCCCCTCGTCCGTCACAAGCCTTGTGTTCAGGCGGTGAAATGGACGAAGCAGGCCGGGGGGGGAATGGGGGGCGTATTGAAAGGTACGTTTGCGTGTGTAGCAATTTTTCTTTCAATTTTTGGCGGATTTGGTGAGATATTATTTTATGTAGAAAGCCGGATTAAACCAACACGGCCACAACCTAGAAATAGTTGGTACGTATGTGGTTTTTTATGTACGGCGTCACCGCATGGGAAAAGGAAACGCCTATAGTTGGGCATCTATCTATGGCGGTCTTTGAAAGGAGGGTGCTTTTGGCCAGCGCAAACAACGAGATAGCCAAAAAAACAGACAGGCATCTAGACAGGAAGAATAGTCACAAAAAATCAAGATTCCGTCGGCGCGGCTAAAATAGGTTGGTGTCGTCCCGATGCAGCTACAGTTTATAGAATGACATTCCACCAACTCGCCAGATGAAGTACAAAAAAAAAACTATTCAAGCGCTTCCCAGCCCTCCCTCAACCCTGACGATCTGCTGACGTCATCGACGGAAGGTAAGGCTCGTGATAGAAGACGGAGAGCGGAATCTCTGGGATGATATCCTCGACGAGCAGCTGGTAAAATGTCCTCTGCCGCCTTTGCTTTCGCGAAACGCAACAGCCTCGATAAACGCTGCACGGATCAGGGACTCCATGGGAGACGCGCCAGTGCAGCGTTTGTCGAGGCTGCTGCGCTACGCGTAAGGAAATCCGGTAGAGGGCGCTTTCACAGTTTCTCGTCGAGAACCTCGTCCCAAGGACCCCGGTCTCCGTCTTCTTTCACGAGCCTTATCTTTCGGTAGCGAAATTGACCGAGCAGGACAAGGGGGGGGGGCGGGGTGCGCGTGCAAGATGCCCTTTTTATGCACTGTCAGACAGATGGCTGGGATGCCATTCTTTACAAAAAGCTGGATCGAAAAAGACGCCGCGATAAACTGGAAACTGCGCGTCCTCGTGTAGGTAAGGGTGCTTGTACAATGTCATGGTGAGTGATGGGAGCCATCGGTCGTGATCTATCGATGGCAGGCGCCCTTGAAGGAGAGCACTATTGACCAGCGCAAGCAATGAGACAGACCAGGAAACACCACGTAGAGAAAGACAACAGGGATATTCATAAAAAATCGCGAATACGTCAAACGGGCTAGGTTGGTGTCGTTTCGATCCAGCTATTATAAAAAAAATTCTCCCGCCAACCCGCCAGATGGCGAATGAAAACGGTACATTTCCCTTTCGCACACCAACCACTCCCTCCCCGCCCTGCTTGGTCAACTTCGCTACCGGAACGTAAAAGCTCGTGATGAAGACGGAGAGCGGAATCTGGACGAAATTGTTGGCGGACAGCAGTCAAAAGGCCATCTCTCGGCTTCCCTCAAGCGAAATACGGCAGGATGAAAAACGCTGTACGTATCGGGGATCCCCACTGGAGCAGGCTCGTCTCAGGGCACGTCTCGCATGTGGGTCTCTGATTCGCACAGTGTTTTCTGGGGCTGCTGCGCTCCGCTTGAGGAAATCCGAGAGAGAGGCAATTTTTTACAGCTATTCGTCAATAATTCGTCCCAAGGACTTGGGTCTCCGTCTTGATTCACGAGCCTTAAGTTCCGGCGGTGAAATGGGCGAAGCAGGGCGAGAGGCGAGTTGGGGGCACGTTAACGGTGACCTTTTCATGTACTATCTGGCGCGTTGGTATGCCAGCTTTTTATCCAGAAAGTCTGGATCGAAACGACACGGCGATTAGTTGGAAAAGTGTAGGTACTTATGTGGGTGCCAATGTTCTTTGTCACCATCGCTTGTGTGGTAGGAAACGCCGTCGGTGATCTGTCAATAACGGCCTTTGAAAGGAGGGCACTGTTGACCACCGTTAACAACGAGGCGTACAAGAAGATACTACAGATACATAGACAATAGTTTTAGTAACAAAATACACGAATACGTTAAGCGGGCTATATGTTGGTGTCGTTTCGACCCTGCTACAGTCAAACCCCGCTTAAAGACGCACTTCTTAAGTCAACTCCCCGCTATAAAGACGAAAAAAAAATCTGAACCAGGGTGCCCCGCAGATGTACAAGTTTAAGGGGGGGTGTATTGTTTACGCTGCGGGGCCCCCCAAAAAATGGTGCAGCACACCTGTAGACTGCCAGAGAGCGGTCTGCTGCTGCTGCTGCTGCTGCTGCTGCTGCGTGGACATGGATAGATTCCTTTCGTCTGCTGACGGTCCGTCTGCCTCCCACAAGAAAGCGTGTGGTGAACCAACATGCAAGATGAAATCTGTCCCGGTCTCAGCGATTCACCAGTGCCCTTGCGGGCGAGCCATGCATGGGTTTTGTGGTGTGGGCATCGGAGACGAAGGCTACGGGCAGCAGAGAATGTGCACAGACTGCCAGAAGAGAGCAGGTTCTCTTGTTGTTGTCTAGCGTTGTTTATCTTCACCGTTTTTCTGAGTTGATGTCCATCTGTGTCCTTATCAGGTAGGATTTGACACGTCAAAGTTGGAACAGAGGTGGTGAATGATATATCGGCGAGGTTTCCAACATGAGGACGAGAAGATAATAAGAAAAACACAGTCGACACCAACCGAGAGAGAGAGTTCACTGCAGTCATAATAACCTTCATCCTGCAACATTGAACCCACTTCTCGGAGCATTTTATTTCGGGCGGTGGGGTGCGGCAACTACTGTATAAACTTGGTTTTTAAGTACATTCCACTTTCAACCACGGCAACGTTGTGACGGTCAGATTTGTGGATTCTCGTTTCGTTATAGTATACCTGCTGCAACGGCGCGTCTTTTGATGTATGTTATGCCTCCATCGGCCCCGGGGATGGTGCGTTATCGTCCCCGGAATCTTAAAGACGATTCCCCGCGTTAAAGACGCCTTGAAAAAAAGTACCGATATGCGTCTTTAAGCGGGGTTTGACTGTATATATAACCGCGCGATCGAAGTATCACACACAGCTTGCAACGATGAGTTTCGACGAAATCTTCGATCTCATGGCTGGAGTGTTTTTTTGTTATTTATAATATAATGCTATCCCACCAACCCGCCACATGGCGCCTAAAAATTGTGCTCTTCCTTTCACACGCCCCCCACTCTTCCCTCGCCCTTCTTAGTCAATTTCGCTGCCGGAACGTAAGGATCGGGGCAGAAGACAGAGAAAGACATTTCTGGGAGAAATTCCCCACCAAGCGCTACCAAAGTGCTCTCTACTGTATTTCCTTAAGCGAAACGCATCAGCCTCGAGAATCGCTGAACGGACCCCCCTCATCCGTGCAGCGTTGTTCGAGGCTGTTGCGTTTCGCTTCAGGAAAACCGGTAGAGGGGACGTTGACAGCTGTTTCGTGAAGAATTTCGTCGCAGAGATCCCGTCCTCCGTCTTGTTTCACGACCCTTACCTTCCGGCGCTGAATTTGATGAAGAAGGGCGGTGAGAGAGGGGAGGGTGTGTGAAGGGTGCTTTGTTTACACGCCATCTGGCGGGTTGGCGGGATATCGTTTGCATGTAGTAGCTGGATCGAAACGACACGACAATCCTTTTTTGGAAGTTGAAGGTGCTTGCTGCTGTGTCGCGTCATCGTGATTGGTGTTCTCTCACAGGATAGACCGCAGGTGACACATCAATAATAATAGCGACCTTTGAACGAGAGGTCACCATTGACAAGGGAAACCAATGAAGCAAACAGGAAAACCTTCAGAGACGTAAGACATCTGGAATATTAGTAATCGCTAGCGGCGCTAAGACATCAAGCGGGCTAGATAGGGACCCGTCTCACGGTATGTCTCTCAAGGGGTCCATGGTGTACGCACAGACAGTCTGTCGGGACTGCTACATCCTCGATTGTGGAAAGGCTAATAGGAGCGCCTCCGCGGTCGTGCAGCGTAGATTCTTCGGTTAAGCTGCCATCCTTTCCTTCACCGGTTTTGCCGACGTAATCGTACCGTCACCGGTGAAGGAAAGGATGCCAGCTTACTCGACGAATTCACGATGCACGACCGCGGGGGCGCTCCTAGCCCCTCTGCAATTGCAGGTGAGACCGTCCAGAAAGACTCTGCATACACCCCTTGGGAGATACACTATGTGAAATGGGTCCCTATTTTTTTTTTTTTTTTTTTTTTTTTTTCAGCACACTTTCACTTTCCAGCTTCTGGACAAGCCGTTGTCACAGGTGTCATCCCTCTTCCTCCCCGGTTCTTGCCTTCAATTTTTATCGCGCATAGGGTCCAGCAATCCCACTGCTCGTCGATTGTTCATCGAATGTTGCTAACTCGCGCTCTCGCGCTTTCCGCAAGTCAATTTGTCCACAAAAAAAAGTCCCAACGAATTTATACGAGTATTCACTCGGCGGGGCTCGAACTCACGAAACTGACCTATACCAGGCTCGAGGATAACCTGATACGCCACCGGGGCGACCGGTTTTTATAGCTTGCTTGCTGTCTCAGTGCCGCCTGGGATTACTATATAATTCACCGGATATTCGACTGACAGGATTCACTTGATAAACTGAGGCATTTCCTTCCACAGCTGTCAGATTTTTGACAGGATTCACTTGATAAACTGAGGCATTTCCTTCCACAGCTGTCAGATTTTTGACAGGATTCACTTGATAAACTGAGGCATTTCCCTCCACAGCTGTCAGATTTTGTCCCCGTCATAAACAGGTTTTATAGTTTCCGCGCACAGACTGCCTAACATCATCCTGTTGACCCTGATAGCTACACTGTTGTAGTTGCAAGAGGAGTCGCCGACCTATATCCTTAATGAGGACACACAACCCGTAACACGCGCGATCGGAGTATCACACATACATCTAGCTTGCAAAGACGAGTTTCGACAAAATCTTCGATCTCACAGCTGGAGTGTATTTTAATTTATATTATAATTCCTGATATCTACTCGCATGTCTCTGGATGTTTTCCTGTTTGGTCCTATAGTCGGTGACGGTACGATTGGCGCACGGCCAAAGCGCATCTTTTATTTCGTACGGGACACATCAACACTTACTTTGTCTTCGCACGCACACCACCGAAATGTACGCCGTTGTCGAATGGAAAGACAGCTAATATTTAAGAAATACTCCGCGTAGTTTGTATTAATACAAGGTCTCTGCGGCTTACGCCGCCCCGCTCAAGAAGCGAATCCAAAATGCATGCCGCACGACACATGTACACTTCAGGCAAACAAAACAAAAGCTATGGTTTTCACGGCGTTGCAGCGTACTCTCTTTTTATAGTCTAGACCTACAACACGTATAATATTATATGGAGACGCCAGAGGATGAAAGACACGAATATAGACCCAAATGTAATCACCAAACAGACAGCGGATCACATATTGCAAATGAGGGTTGCAAACTTGAGAAACAAACATCTACGACGCACACAGTGTTGCTGTGTGTTGTACTAGAGGAGAAAAACTATATTTATTTCCGCAAAAATAAAACAAGTGTTTTCAGTTCTCAAAAGGAACGAAACACACACATACTATACATGCACGAAGAACATACGTCACGTTCGTTGTTGGTTGTTGCACATAACACCAGATACTACCTGGTACATGGTATTTGATATCTGGTATAGTTTACGCGAAGTCCTCCTCCGAAAAAGAAAGTACTCCCCCGTGTACTATGCTCGGACCAAAAAAATGGTGGTCCGTAAGAAAGTTTGGAAAACAAATCGTACTCTATACAAGTTAATGGGATCAAGTACCTGGTGGTGGGGTGTGAAAGGGAGAGGCTACCCTGAGACGCGTGCGGCGATAGAGGTATTAGCAACTTTCGTCTGAAACGGTTTTTTGAATGACGGGGCTCCTTAACCCAACGTCGTCAGAAAATGGGCAATTTTTTTTCATGGTTTTTCGTATTTAATTAGTACTTCGAATATATCTAAGCCAAAGGATTGTTCATCCGGTGTAAATCGTAGCAGGTTATATTTTTTGTCCAAGTTCAAACGTGTTTTGGGGGAGAGATTAAATGCTACTCAACAGAATTAAAATAATAATAATAATAATAATAATAATAATAATAATAATAATAATAATAATAATAATAATAATAATAATAATAATAATAATAATAATAATAATAATAATAATAATAATAATAATAATAATAATAATAATAATAATAATAATAATAATAATAATAATAATAATAATAATAATAATAATAATAATAATAATAATAATAATAATAATAATAATAATAATAATAATAATAATAATAATAATAATAATAATAATAATAATAATAATAATAATAATAATAATAATAATAATAATAATAATAATAATAATAATAATAATAATAATAATAATAATAATAATAATAATAATAATAATAATAATAATAATAATAATAATAATAATAATAATAATAATAATAATAATAATAATAATAATAATAATAATAATAATAATAATAATAATAATAATAATAATAATAATAATAATAATAATAATAATAATAATAATAATAATAATAATAATAATAATAATAATAATATAATAATAATAATAATAATAATAATAATAATAATAATAATAATAATAATAATAATAATAATAATAATAATAATAATAATAATAATAATAATAATAATAATAATAATAATAATAGGTTAGGAGCCTCAAAAAAAGAAAGGCACCTTTACCGTAGCACGGGTCCCGACCTTTCCAAGAGAACATTCCAAGGTGAAATGATATGACACAACGGCTATTAATTTTTAGACCTGGTGGGGTGCTTTTCAATCCAGGAAGTAAGACCTGGACAGGCATGGACATAAAAGGCGTGCTTGATTGACAGGCGAGAAAAATACGACACACTGTCGGGTGGTAAAAGCATACGGTTCCATTTCCTGGGAATACCGGGGAGAGTAGTTTTCAAGTTCGACATGGGGAAAGTCGTGAAGAAATATTTTTGGTAGGTAGTGGGATTCGAACCCACGAGCCAGAAACCCATGGTCTGTCGACGACGCCACTTGGTAAGGAATTAGTGGGTATTAGTCCGCTTGACGCCTGGTAAAAGGCCAACCAATTGCCTACCCAAACTAAGCCTTATAACAAGTCATGGAGTAATAGACATATAGTGCCTGGTATTATGTACCTGGTATTTTTTAAAAAGGGAGCAACAGTAGTGACAAAAAAGTAGGTTCAATATTTTCTTATGCTTCCGGTAACCTTTGTCGTAACTTTTTTGGTAAACGTATTATACATACATCCCTGTTACGAGCAAGGAAGGACACTATCATACAGTTGAAAAGGTACGCGAACACATTTGTTATTTTCTTCTCTTCTCTTCTCGTTTTTGTTTGGTGATCACTTATTATTTTACGCGCACACCAATATTCTTATAGTATTTTTCATCCATCAGGAAAGTTCAGATGACCACACACGACCTTCAGCAAGGTCGTCGTACCCTCTGTGGGGGGTTCAGAGTACAGAGGCCGCATCCGATGGCACTCGTTCTTCACACGTTTTCAGTTCGCTAGTATTGGGGATACTCTCATGTACTATCTTCGATAATTCTTTTGGGAAGCGCTGTATTTCCCGTTCCTCTTCCGGTATTGGCACAATGTCAGCGACAGACTACAGTATCGGCATCCGTCTACTAGTAAAAAAAAATGCATTCGAAAACCGCAATGTGGGGAGCCCCGTTCGATACAGAGTTTGCCAACACGTTTGTCGATGGATTCGATTATGCACTCGTCTTTTGTCCTCGCCGTTATCTCTGCCGCCCATGACCTGATCTGAAGCCGCTGTTGACACCTTTTTTCGCAGCCGCATTTACTTAGGTTTTAACAGGAAAAAACAATATTGATTGATATTGTTATCATATTAATTATTTTTCATTTAAGTCCGTGGTTACAATACAGGTTCTGGTAACCCTGGAGTCGAGGCTTTCGTCTATTTTAATCTCACTCTTGCTTTCCATCTTTTGAAGGACCCGTGGACACAGGTGTCGACCCTCCTCCCTCCCGTTACATGCGCCTTCTTAAACATCGTGCAACGGGTATATATAGCAGTCCCACTACCCATCGGTTTTCATCAAGCATTGTCCCACTCTCACGTACATTGGATTTGTTTCCAAACTGTCGACCGAGTTGTTGGCCACACCGAGGTTGGGCTCGCCGACGATCGTCACCACGGCGTCGTAGATGAACTTCAGTACGATGCCAGCTTCCGGCAGTGCCTGTGCCATTCAGGTCAATACCAATACGCGCGTTGACGGGGAGGCAAAACATTCACGTGTTAAGAGTCTTTGTCGGACTATTGGGATGCCAATCAGGTTGATTTCTCTTTTGACGAGGCACTCTCGATGTGACCCCGTAAACAGCCACGCTGACTTTTTCCATAGGAAATACACACGCGAGTTCAACCCAGCAGAGCAGATGTACTATTGTCTCCCTTAACGGTGGAAACTAATTATAGTTTTAAACTTGACATAGACGAAGCGATTCTCACCTTTGCTGCATCTCCAGCTGGGATCCGAACAACACGGTCCAGCACTAACTTTGCGTCCTCGGGCTTTATCTCCCCGAACAAACCCAGGAGCTTGGCAAATGCAGAAATGTTCTGACCACGTTTGGCGGCCCAGTCTTGCAAGCCGTCCTCTACTTTCACGGTCGTTCGCAGTTTACAAAATCTCTTCATGTTTTTTTTCCGTTGGACGGCGGCGGCGGTTTCGCTCTGCGTGTTATTGCCACCGGGTTTAGCCAACGACTTTGCTCTGCGCTCCGCCGCCTGCCGAGCAAGGGTGAGGACAGCGGTCGCCTCGGCCTGGCTATCGAGCGTACCGCGCTTATCGCGCTGTTTGCGCTTTTTGAGATGTTGCGCCCGATCGTTGCTTCGTCGGGGTTTGTCGACGGTAGATGGCTGCTCGAGCTCCGCCCGACTGTTGCTTCGGCGAGGTATGCCTACGGAGGTGGAGGCGGGGGGACACGCCTTGGCCACCTCGATGCCTGCAGCGAGAAGCATGAGCTGCACGCCTACGTCTTTGATGACTCCAGCTGGGCTGCGCTTGAGCAAACCAAGGAGCAGTCTGAGGACTTTAGAGGTCGGCACTCGCGGCTCCGGCCTCGCTGGGATGCTAGCCATGTCGCTGCCGTTGTCATCGATGTGTTGTTCAGAAGGTCTCTCGCTTTCGTCGCCATGTTGAGAGAGTTTCTCATGTTTGTCTCCACCGTGTTGTTCTGAACGTTTCTCGCTTTTGTCGCAGTGTTGAGAGAGTCTCTTGTGTTTGTTGTCACCGCGTTGTCCAGAAGGTTTCTCGCGTTTGTAGCCGTGCGGAGAGAGCTTCTTGTGTTCGTCATCACTGTATTGTTCAGAACGTCTCTCGCTTTTGTCCGTGGTTGGGAGGACACATCGAGGTGGAGGAATGTACACATCGCCCTAAGCAACAAAAGGAAAACGAGAGACAACGAGCACCAGCCGACGGGATGCTATGTGTCAGGTGGGAAACAAATGGACAAACGCGACGAAGACAACAGCCGTTATACCTACCCGTTGTTGCCATATCATTGGGCCCGCGGGATACGTCAATGTCTCGCTGCAGCATCAACGATGGTTGATTTGGCGCGTAGATTCATCACGCCGTGTAAACCTCAACACGACAAAGTGCGTATCATCTGTAGTGCTCCAGGACGGTCTCAGCGGTGACCTACTTCGTCGGTGTCGATGCTGTTGAGCCATTGCTTCGACCAGTTAGCACCGTCCGGGCAAGGTTGGACTGGTAGCGCCGGCGCACAGTCAGACACAATCGTGGAGTGCTTCTCCTGCGCTTGGCTGGTATTATCGTCCAGGTTGTCGTTACTCTGGCGCAATAAAGAGTGTGCGAGAGAAGTAGCGCATGGACGAGAGTTCATTTGCGTTGCATCAGTGAGACAACCGTCTCCCAGGCGAACATACTGGATGCGTGTTTTTAACAAGGGAGCACCACATACACCCCGGGTCCAAATGGCCTGCCGATCTGGAGCCCAACCATAGATAATTTCCCAACATACTGACGTGTGCAGTTCAACTGAGCGCACAGTATATATACAATCGATAGGCGGCATCGATCTCGTCCGGCAAGCGAAGACGGTTGTTATCTAAACTTTACACGATGACGGATCAACCGCCTCCATTGAGGTGTGGTGGCCCTCGTTCAGGTGGGTGGGTGGGTGGGTGGGTGGGTGGGTAGGTGGGTGGACAAGCGGTGTCGTTAGGGTGCGTGTGCTTGCCACGAAGCATGCACGGCTGCCTTATATCGGTTCTCACAGAAGCCATCGTTATAATCTGTTAAAGTCCGGTGGTTACAGGACGGTCTCCAACGACTCTGGATTGGAAGATTTTAGTGAAGCGTTTTTGCCACTGTGGTGAACCCCACCGTAGCCTTCGTCTTTAGGACGGAGCTCGTAAATGCCCGAAGCGTTGTACAAATCCGTTTTGAAGGGACGTTTAGCCTTGAAGTTTTGCCGTACCTTGCTCGCCGGCGAACTGTCTTCCCCAAAGATCGTGCTCCGCGCAGCTTTGTAGGCGCCGCAAACGGCTCTTGATGCCTGCTCGATGTCGAACAACGACGTGGGAGCCCTTAGAAGGGAGACCGCGCGGGCGTACTTCAGGCTCTGCGTGTGAACCGGACAAGGGAGGAAAAACACGATTAGCACGTGCTTCAGGGGCGCTCTGCAAGTTGTTCAGGTTTACTTTATTATATTGAAAAAATGAGTGGCACGTGGTTCGAGGTCCTGCATCATCTTCTTGTGAGACGTGTCCCACATGAGCGCGAGACTATCACTGCCAATTATGAGGACGGAGGATGCGTCGCCTGTCATTGTTTGATTGGACAAATGCTATGGGCATTATCGGTAATTGTGTGCTTGGCGTCGCTCATATTAATGACCTACAATTTTTAAAATAATCTCTCCCAAGGTGCTTCGTAATCCATAGTCAGCCCATGGGAAACCGATGGGAGGTCCATAGAAGACCCATGGGAGACCCTTGAGCACCATAGGCGACCCATGCACACCAACAGGAGACCCATGGACAACTATGGGAGACCCGTGGGAGCCCATGGCAGACCCCCGACAGACCCATGGGAGCCCATGGGAGACCCATGGGAGCCCATGGGAGAACCATGGGAGACCCATGGGAGACCCACGGGACCCACGGGAGACCCATGGGAGACCCATGGGAGACCCATGGACGCCGACGGAAGACCAACGGACGCTAACGGGAGGCCCATGGGGTCCCAAGGAAGTCCACGGGAGACTCACGAGAGACCCATCAGAGCCCATTAAATACCCACGAGAGACCCATGGACGCCCGACGGAGACCCACGGGAGTTCACGGGAAACCCGCGGAAGCCCATGGGAGACCATGAGAGCCCAGACACGACCACGGACGCCCGTGAGAGACCCGCAGGAGACCCATGAGAGACTAACGGACGCCCACGAAAGACCCATGGACGCCCATCGACGGCCATGAGAGCCCATGGAAAACCCATGGGAGACCCAAGGGAGACCCGAGGGAGACCCACGGGAGACCCACGGGAGACCCACGGGAGACCCACGGGAGACCCACGGGAGACCCACGGGAGACCCACGGGGGACCCACGGGAGACGCACGCGGGATCCACGGGAGTCCATGGGAGCCCCATGGGAGATCCATGGACGCGCATGGGAGGCCCACGAACGACCTATGTGAGCCCATGAAAGACCCATGGGAGATCAATGGGAGACTCGTGAGAGACCCATCGGAGACACATGGACGCCCATGGGAGCCCCATCGGAGACCCATGGAAGATCCACGGGAAACCCACGGGAGACACATGGGAGCCGAGGGGAGACCCATGCGAGATCCGTGGACGCCCATGAGAAAACCAGGAAGACACACGGTAGCCCATTGAAGATCCATGGAAGCCCACGGACGGCCTTGGGACCCAGAGAATACCCATCGACGCCCACGGACGCCCGTGAAAGCCAAGGGGAGACCCATGGGAGACCCATGAACGCCCATGGGCGATCAATGGAGACCCGTGGAAGATCCCAAAGACCCATGGGACCCCATAGGAGCCCCGTGGGAGACCAATCGACGCCCATGGACGTCCGTTGGCGCCCACGGGAGACCCATGGACGCCGATGGGATCCCATGAAAGTCCATGGGAAACCCATGGAAGGCCCATGGACGCCAACGAGACCCATGGGAGACCAATGGGAGCCCATGAGATACCCAGGGGAAACCCATGGTAGATCTATGGACGCCAGTGGGAGACCGTGGACGCCCACAGACGCTCATGGGTGCACATGAAAGACTCATGAACCCCCACGGGAGACTAAAAGACGCTCATGAGAGATCCATGGGACGATATTGAAGCCCATGGAGACTCATGGGAGACGATAGACGTCCGAGGGAGACATATGGAAGACCCACGGGAGATCCATTGGAACCCCATGAGAGATCCATGGACGCCCATTGAAGACCCAACGACGCGGACGGGAGACTCACGGAAGACCCATGGATACCCATGGTAGACCCATGCGGACCCACGGAAGCCCCACGGGAAACCCATGGACAACCATGGAAAACCCAGAGGAGCCCACGAGAGACCCACCGGAGACCCATGGGAGACCCATGGGAGATCTATGGACGCCAATGGTAGACAGTGGACGCCCACAGACGCCCATTGGTGCACATGGAAGACTCATGGACCTCCACGGGAGACTAAAAGACGCCCATGAGAGATCCATGGGACGATATGGAAGCCCATGGAGATATATGGGAGACGATAGACGTCCGAGGGAGACATGTGGAAGACCAACGGGAGACCCATTGGAACCCTATGGGAGATCCATGGACGCCCATTGAAGACCCAACGACGCGAACGGGAGACCCACGGGAGACCCATGGATACCACCTATGGTAGACCCATGGGGGCCCACGGAAGCCCCACGGGAAACCCGTGGACAACCACGGGAAACCCAGGGGAGCCCACGGGAGACCCACCGGAGACCCATGGGAGCCCATCGAAGCCCGTGGTAGACCAATGGGAGCCCGTTGGGGCCCACGAGAGACCCATGGACGCCTATGGGAGACCCATGGACGCTCACTGGAGCCCATGGAAGACCCATGGACGCCAATGGCCACCCACGGGAGCCCCATGGGAGCCCCATGGGAACCCCATGGGAGCCCCATGGGGGACACTGAAGGCCCATCGAAGGCCCATTGAAGGCCATCGGAGACTCATAGGAGAACAATGGACGCCCATGCAAGAGTCATTGACGCCCATGTGAGACCCACCGAATACCCATGGGCGCCCATGGGAGACCATTGGACACCCATGGGAGACCTCACGAGAGCCCACGGGAGAACCAAGAGAGGAGCCCATGGAAATCCCACGGGATACCCCTGGACGTCCATGGGAGACCCATGGATACCCATGGGAGGCCCCACGAGAGCCCACGGCAGAACCAAAACAGGAGACCATGGACGTCAACGGGAGACCTATGGACGCCCATGCGACACCCACGGGAAACCCACGTGAGCCAATAGGAGACCATAAGCAACCAGAGACGACCACGGATGCCCATGGGACCCCGCGGAAGACCAATGAGAGACCAATGAATCCCACGGAAGACTCATTGACGTCCATGCACGGCCATGAGAGTCCATTGAAGACCCATGGGAGATTAATGGGAGATCCAAGGGAGACCTATGGGAGACCCATGGGAGCCCATGGGAGTCCCCATGGGAAACCCGTGGACTTCCATGGAAGGTCCACAAAAGATCCATCAGAGCGCATGGGAGACCCATGGGAGATCCACGGACGCCCATGGGACCCACGACGGATCCATGAGAGACCAATGGGCGCCCAAGGAATACCCATGGACGCCCACGGACGCGCATGGGAGTCCATGGAATACCCATGGGAGACCCAAAGAGACCCATGTGAGACCCGCCGGAGCCCCATGGGCGCCCTTTGGCAGCCCCATGGGAAACCCATGTGAGGCCCACGAAAGGGACAACGGGAGACCCATGAGAGTTGATAGGAGACCCATGGGAGACCCATGAACATTCATGAGAGACCCACAGGAGTCCACGGGAGACGCACGGGAGCCCATTGGGGAATTTGAGAGAACGTGGACGCCCACGGACGACCATCGGACCAAAGAGAAGACCCATCGGAGCCCCATGGGAGCCCCATGGACGCCCATGAGTGATCCATGGGAGATCCATGGGAAACCCATGGGAGACCCATGGGAGACCCATAAGAGACCTATGGGAAACCCATGGGAGCCGATGGCAGATCCATGGCAGACCTATGGAAGTACATGGGAGATCCATTGGAGGCCCATGGGAGCCCATGGCAGATCCATGGGAGCTGAAACTACTTGGGAGACCCGTGGACATCCATGGGAGACCCACGGAAGCCCATGGGAGACACACACACTGCCCACGGGAGACACACAGGGGGCCATTGGAGACGTTTAAGAGCACATGGACGTCCACGAACAACCATGGGATCCAATAGAAGACCCATTGAAGATTCTTGGATACCCACGCTATACCCATGGATGTCCATGGATACCGACGAGCCCATGGGAGACACACGGGAGACTCATGGATATCGACGAGCCCATGGGCGACACACGGGAGACCCATAGGAGTCCCATGGACAACCATCGGTGACCCCCGGGAGACCCGTGGGAAACCCATGGGAGTCCATGGGAACCCCATGGAAGGCTCATGAGAGACGCATGGGAGGCCCATGGGAGACCCATGGGAGCCCATAGGAGCCCCATAAGAGACCCATGGACGCCCATGGACGCCCGTGGACGCCCACGGGAGACCCATGGACGACCACGGGATCCAACGACATGCCCATAGACGCACCCGGGAGGCCCATGGGAGATCCATAGATGCCTGTGGGAGACCGTGGACGCCCACGGACGCTCATGGGTGCCAATGGGAGACCCATGGACGCCCGCGGGAGACCAATGTACGCTCGTGAGACTCATGGGAGCCCATGGGAGTCCATGGAGATTCGTGGGAGGCCAGAGACGTCCGAGGGAGACACATGGGAGACCCACGGGGGACCCATGGGAGATCCATGGACACCCATGGGAGACCGTGGACACCCATGGACGATCATGGGTGTACATGGAAGATCCATGGACGCCAACTGGAGACCAACGTACGCCCATGAGAGACCCATAGGAGCACGTAGGAGCCCATGGAGATTCGTGGGTGACCATAGGCGTCCGAGGAAGACTCATGGAAGACCCACGAGATACCCATGGGAGCCCCAATGGAGACCCATAGACACCCATGGAAGACCCCAATGCCCGTGGGAGGCCCATGGGAGGCCCATGGAAGACCATGGGAGACCCATGGGGCCCCACGGAAGCCCCATGGGAAACCCATGGACGCCCACGAGAGACCCACGAGAGACCCGCGAGAGACTCGTAGGAATTCATGGATGACCCATGGAAACCCATGGAAGCCCACGGGAGACCTATGGACGCCCAGCCACGGGAGCCTATGGAAGACCCATTGATGCCAATAACCACCCAAGGTAGACTCATGAGAGCCCCGTCGGGGATATGGGAGACCCATAGAAGCCCAGGGGAGCCCAAAGGGAGATCAATGAAAGCCCATGCAAGACCCATGGACCCCCGTAGGAGATCAGTAGAATATCCATGGACGCCCATGTCAAACCGATGGGCGCAAACAGAAGCCCCATGGGAGACCCATGGACACAAACGGGAGATTCGCAAAAGCCTACCACGGCAGAACCACAAGAAGAGCCCATGGGAGACCCATGAGAGCCCATAGACGCCCACGGACACCTGTGGGAGCCCACGACAGACGTATAGACGCCCAGGCACGCCAATGGACGCCCAAGAGAGGCTCATGGACGCACATGGGAGCCTTGGGAGACCCATGGACGCCCACGGGAGACCCACAGGAGGCGATGGACGGCCACAGGAGACCCATGGAAGAACCAGGAGAGACACATGGGAACCCACGGAAGACCCACGAGAGAAAGATGGGACCCCGCGAGAGACCCACGAGAGTGCATGCACGCTCACGGACGCCCATGGAAGCCCACGGAAGGCCCATGGACGCTCACGGGAGACCAACGTGAGACCATGGACGTCCACGGGAGACCCATGAGAGACGCACAAGAGACCCACGGGAGCCCACGGAAGACCCACGAGAGGCCCATGGGAGCCCATTGGAGCCCATGGGAGGCCCATGGGAGCCCATGGACGCCCACGAACACCCATTACAGCCCACAGAAGATCAATGGAAATCCATGGACGCCCATGGACGCCCACGGGAGACCCATGGGCGCCCATGACAGAAGCACGGGCCATCATGGACGTCCACAGGAGACCCATGGGAGACCCACGAGACCCCCATTGGCGTCCATCAGACACCAACCATAGGTCCATGGGAGCCAATGGGAGATCCATGAAAGCACATGGACGCCCACGTACACCAGTGGAAGCCCACGGGAGGCCAATGGACGTCCATGGACCCCCATGGACGCCCACGGGAGACCCATCGACGCCCATAAGAGCCAATGGGAGACCCATGGACGCCCATGGGAGAACCACGGGAGACCATTGACGTCCATGGGAGACCCGTGGGAGACCCATAAAAGACCCATGGAAGCCCCATGGGCGCCCATGGGACACGCATGGGGCACGCATTGGAGAGCCATGGACGCCCATGGGAGACCCACGGGAGGCCCATGGACGCCCATGAGAGACCTATGGGCGCCCACGGAAGCTCCATGGGAGGCCAACGGACACCCATGGAAGACGCATGGACGTCCATGGGAGGCGCACGAGATCCCACGGAAGACCCGTGGGTGACCCATGGACGCCCACGGGAGACCCACGGAAGACCCACACGAGCCCACTGACGCCCATCGACACCCGCAATAGACCATGGGCATACCACGAGAAACCTAAGCGCGGCTCTTTGGCACCCATCGGCCACCACTGTCAACCCATGGAAGTCCACGGAAGCCCATGGGAGCCCCATATAGATTTCGCTGATTAGACAAGCCAAAAATGTAGAACCGCAGATGCTACATTATTGGCATTTCGGACTCAGAATCCACTTCCACGTCGGCTTGAGCTACCCATGCGAGATCTATGGACGATCACGGGAGACCCATAGACACCCATAAGAGACCCCTGGATGCCAACGGATGTAGACCAATCGACGCCTATGGGAGACCCGTGGACGCCCACGGGCAACACATGGAGACCCATGGGAGACATGGGACCCACTGGAGGCCCATGGATGCCCACGGACGCCCATGGACGCCCACAGAAGGCCCATGTTCGCCCGTAAGAGCCTATGAGAGACCCATGAACTCCCACGGAAGACCTATTGGAGACCCATGGGAGCCCATGGAAGCCAACGGGAGGTCCATGGAGAAGCAACCAACGCCTATGGACGCCCATGGACGCCCACGGGAGACCCATAACGTCAACGGACACCCACGGAAACCCGATGGACGCCCATGGCCATAAGAGACGCATGAGAGTGCATGAGAGCCCATGAGCGATCAATAGACGCCAATGGGATCCCACGAAAGACCCCTGGGCAACCACGAGCACCCATAGAAGACCCATGGACACCAATGGGAGCCCACCGATGCCAATGGGAGCCCATAGACGCCCATGGCCGCCCATCGACGTCCATGGAAGCCCATGGACATCCATCGACGCCCATGGGAGCCCACAGGAGCCCATGGGAGCCCTATGGGGAACCAATGAACGGCTATGGACGGCCATGGATGCCGATGAACGCCCGTTAGCGACAAAAAGACGCCCATGGAATCCCATGAAAGAACCATGTGCGCCGATGATAGCCAATGGAAGAGAAATGGACGCCCATGAGAGCCCATGGACGCCCATGGACGCCCATGGACGCCCATCGGAGACCCATGGACGCCCATGAGAGACGGAAGGGAGCCCAGGGGAACCCATGGAAGGCCCATGGATGCCCATTGAATCCCATGGACGCCCACTAAAGCTCATCAACGCCCATGGATGCCCACGGGAGACCCATGGATGCCCCCGAACGCCCATGGGACACGCATAGATGAATGGACGCCAGTGGACGCCAATGGACGCCCACGAGAGACCCATGGGCGCCCACGAGCGTCAACGGGAGACTCATGAACGCCCAAGGGCGACACATGGACGCCCATGAGAGGCGGAAGGGAGCCCATCCGAGCCCATGGGAGACCAATCGACACCCATGGAAGCCCACGAGAGACCCAGAACCCACAGACGCCCATGGGAACCAATGGACTCCCATGGACGGCCATGGACACCGATGAGAGCCCCATGGGGAACCCATGAAAGGTCATGGACGGGCATGGACGCCCATGAACGCCCATGGGAGACCCATGGACGCTCATGGGTGACCCATGGACGCCCACGTAAACCCATGGGAGATCCATGGACGCCCATGGGAGGCCCATGAGAGACGGAAGGGAGCCAATAGGAAACCCATGGACGCCCATTGAATCCCATGGACGCCTATTAAAGCTCGCGAAGGCCCATGGATGCCCACGGGAGACCCACGGACGCCCACGGACGCCAACGAACGCCCACGGGAGACTCATGGATGCATGGGCGCCAATGGACGCCAATGGACGCCCACGGGAGACCCATGGTCGCCCACAAACGTCAACGGGAGACTCAAAGACGCCCAAGGGCAACCCATGGACGCCAACGAGATACGGAAGGGAGCCCATGCGAGCCCCTGAGAGACCAACCGACACCCATGGGAGCCCACGAGAGACCCACGGACGCTCATCACAGCCCACGGGGGAACCCACAGACGCCCATGGGAGCCCGTAGACACCCATGGACGCCCATCGACGCTCATTGAAGCCCATAGGAGACCCATGGGGAACTCACAGACGCCTATGGACGCCCATGGATGCCCGCGAGGGACCAATGGACGCCCATGGCCGCCCATTAAAAAACGTGGACGTCCATGGGCGGCCCATGGACGCCCATGGGAGCCAATGGGAGACCAATGAGCGCCCATGGGAGACCCATGAGCGCCCATGGGAGATCCATGAGATATAATTGGAGCCCACGGGAGACCCGTGGACGCCAATCAGAGATCATGCACGCCCATAGAAGCCCATGGACACCCATGAAAGCTGACGGGAGATTCATGGAACCCCACGGACGCCCACTGGAGAACCATGGATGTACATGGGAGACCCATGGAAGCCAATGGGAGCCCATGGAAGATCCATGGACGCTCATTGGAGCCCCCATGGATGCCCATGGGCGCCCACAGGAGGCCCATGGACGCCGACAGGCGTAGACCCATGGACGCATGGGAGCCCATGGACACCCATGGACGCCCACGGGAGACCCATTGGGATCCACGAACGCCCAGGGGAGACTCTTGGACGCCCATGGGAGACCCATAGACGCCCATGAGAGACTCATGGGAGTCCGTGGGAGCCCATTGGAGGCCAATGTACGCCCATGGGAGTCCGTTTGAGATTTAACGCCAATGGATGCCCATGCACGCCCACGGGGCACCCGTGGACGTCTATAGACGCCCATGAGAGACCTTTGCACGCCTATGGGCGACCTACGGACGCGCATGGGCCCATCGGAGATCTATGGGCGCCCATGTGAGATCAATGAGAGACCGTGAGAGCCGACGGAAGACCTATAGACGCCAATCGGGGCCCGTGGACCCTCGTGGATGCCCACGGGAGATCTTTGGAATCCCGCGGACGCCCACTGGAAACCCATGGGCGCACACGAGAGACCTATCGACGCCGATGGGAGCCCATTGGAGACCCATGGACGCCCATGGGAGCCCCACGACAGTCCATGCGAGACCCATGGGAGACCATGGGAGACCCTTGAACGCCCATGCGGCTCGCATGCCTCCCATGGGCGTCCAGGGGCATCCACGGGCTTGCATGGATCTCCACGGGTCTCTCAGGGGTCTCCATGGGTCTCCATGGGTCTCCCGTGTTTATCCATCGGCGTCCATCGCTCTCCCGTGTGTCTCCGTTGGCGTCCATTGGAGTCAATTGGCGTCCATGGGCGTCCATGGGGTCCCCCATGGATCCCACGTGAGCTCTCATGGGCGTCCATAGGCTCCGATGGGTCTCCAAACGTCTACGATGGGATCCCATGGGCGTCTATGGGATCCCATGGGTCTCCACGGGTCACCTATGAGCGTTCGCGGGAGACCCATCGCCCATTCCGTGATCTATAGATCTTTCAAAAATAGATGCGTCCCTGGTCTATATTATTTGCACAGACCATATTGACCGGGTGGGATATGCCTGGAACGGCTCTTACGCGCATGTTTGCTGGGTGGGATCTTCATGATGTATACCGGGTATAGTATACAGCTCTTTCACACTACATCTTACAACGGAACATGTTACCATTGCGCACTGACACAGTATATACTGCCTTGGTTGTTATTGTCTACACGTAGCTGTCTACTGATTGCCAAAACTTGCAACGGTCTACAGGCAACCACGAAGGCCTCGGCTCGGCTTTGGTAGGGGGTAACCTAGCATGGCTGGCTGGTGATTCCCTTTCTGTACAGACCGCGTGAGGCGGCGGTGATGGGTTTAATTTTAAACCCCGACGCCGAGGATGTATTCGCCGAGTATCAAACGGGGGCATCGCCACAGCAGAGAGTGCTGCGGAAGCAGCCTGAGGAGTGGGGAGGCTGGCCGCAGCGTGAGTAGGCTCACATGCCGACGGGTCCAAGCGGACTGTTGGGGTTGGATGGGATGGCTGCACCCTACCGAAAGAATTCAAGGAACGTACCGGGTTAGGAACCAGAGAGCCACAGTGGTGAATCAAATAGCCTTTCTTAATTACATTTTACTATTTACCTTCTTTTTACTTCAAATTAATTGGTGTGCTGGCTTGCATGTTTTGTTTTTGCCCGCGTGCTCATTGCAGTTGGCATTGCGTGGCCAAATCACCTTGCTGCGTTTGCAATGTGTATCTCTCTCGTAGTTTGTGACCACAGAGCTCGTCTATCTATGATGAACCAGCACGGACACTGGTTGTGCTGGATGTAGATGTGTGGAAATATCACTTTCATTTGAAGAACATACACACTGATTGAGCCTCTCAATATTCGTATGCTGCCAGCAGATTTGATCTTACGTACGTCGAAGAAACACTTCTTGAATACATGTATAAATATGTTGGCGCTGGCACGAGAGCGGCCAAAGGCTTCGGTTTAGACCAGGTTTTCAGTTGTCTTCGAGACAACTCGAGCTGAGGTCCACCTCTCGCCCGGCTGTTTCCTGCACGTGCATGAGCTTGCTTGACTCTCCCGACCTTGCCGGGGTCGGCATCGGTCGTGCTCGCTCCGTGTCGTGGTGGCGTACGCAAACATCACTTTTTTGCTAATTTTCCGTTCCGAAATGTCAAATGCAGAGCCGCACGTAAAAAAACCCGATTTTTTTCATTTGAACCAAAAAGCAGTTACAGCTGTAGTAGCGTGGCAGTTAAACCGTCGTTGTTTGTATTCACCAGTCGCGAGTTTGAATCTAGCTATCTTCGATTATCGCTAATTTTTTTCTCCCGTTTGCGTTCGAGTCTCGAATCTCGAGTCTCGAGTTTTTCTTTTCCTTGCAATTTTCTGTTACTACTCTTTTATTATGTCCATGTTTGGATCGCTTCCCTCTTTTCTTGCTCTATCTATATGTACCAGGTACCGGCCCGAAGTAAACATATATTAGACCCTCAAAGTTTGTGTTCACCAATCGCGGGTTCGAGCCTTGCCGTATTATCGCTTGTTGCTTTTTTTACTTTTTAACAAGTGTTTTTTTCCTGCTGTTGTTTGTGTTAGAGAGTCTCGACGCTTTTTTTTTTCCTTGCAATTTCATGTTTTTCTTTTTTATTCATGTTCGTGTTTCTTTTCCCTTTTCTTTGGTCTGCGTGTACCGGGTACCAGACTAAATCTAAGTGAACATATCATTATGTATGCATATATTTTACACTGGGTACTGCTTGCTGTTTATCGTACTATGCCGGTGCTGCGGCTGCTGCAGCATGCTGTTGACAATGTTGTTGGATGTCAACGTACATAAGATTTGTGCGCTGTGCAGCGTTGCTGCTGCTAGCAGCTGTTGTTACACTGTGTGTATGCTGTATGATACGTACCGGGTACCGGCCCAAAGTGAGAGCATGCTATTATTATTTAGGCATTTTCCACTGAATATTGCTTGCTGTTTGTCGCACTGCTGGTGCTGCCGCTGCTGCAGCATGCTGTTTGTGGTTGATTTTACACGCACATAAGAGTTGTACGGCATTGCTGCTGCTGTTACTATATTTATGCATACTGTACTTCTACGGCTTGCGTATGTCGTTGGACTGCCGCTGCTGCGGCTTGCTGTTGTTGCAAGTACAATAATAAATAAATACTAAGTATATAAATATGTAGACCCTGTCGTCGCAGCGATCGAGAGGCCCGATTTAGACCAGGTTTTGAGCCGCCTTCAAGATAACACGAGCTGAGGTCCATTTCTCGGCACGCTGTTTTATGGACGTGCCCCACCTTGCTCGCCCCTGCCGACCCTGCCGGGGGTGTGGCCTCGGCCGTTCTCGCTTCGTGTCGTGACAGGTCCTCTGCAAAATCGTGTTTTTGCCAAATTTCTGTTGCGGAATGCGAAGTGCGTGCTCGTACAACAGTAGCTTGAAGGGTAGCCCCCAATTATTGTTAATCGTTAGCCGCGAGTCGCGGTGAATTCACTCTTTTTTCAAAATAGTTTTGCTTTCTTCCCCTTGGGCTCGAGCCTCGGTGTGTACTTTATCCGATCCTTTTTTGCTTTTTAATAATTTATTCCCTCCTCATATTTTGGTTCTTAACGTACCGGCTCAAGGAAAGTTGAAAGTATTATCGTACGCATAAGTATGAAATAAAACTATTATAACCACGTCAGGTGTGAGTTCGACAAATTTATAGCGTCGGTAAAAACCTTCGCAAATATTTTTGCAAGCTGCTACGTAATTCACCGGTCGCCCGTTTTAAATAATGTTTTCATGAGTCAAAACCTAATCAGTAGTGATGGTGGATATTAATCCTGCATTAAACCATGATGACGGTAACGTCTCAAGTGACACGGAAATTGATGTTGATGCATTAAATTGCTCTCACAATTAATTCGAATAAAGATAACGAAGTACCAGTATCCTTTTTTTTATTACTATCATTAATCTAGGTGTTAGGATCGTGAGGTATGTATACCATTCATTATGTTCATGTGATCATCATTGAAATACTGCTTACTGTTGTCGAGCTCCTGCAGCTGCCACTCTTGCTGTTGCTGAAATTACACGTGCATAAAAGTTGTTCGACGGCTGCTGCTGCTGCTGCTGCTGCTGCTGCTGTTCATCGTGTGCCGGATAACGCAATTTGTTGCTGTATTTTTTTTTCACCTGATTCAAGTGTTTATTTTTCTTTATTCAAACACGATTTATTATGTGGATGCACCCCTTGGCAGTGCTGTCGCATGTACAGCCTCGATTTGCCTGTAATCCTATATTCATATTATATGTCATGCATCCTCGAAAATTACGAGTATGCGCGGAGCCAAGACGGGCGGCAACCCGCCGCAGCGAAGCCCCCCTTGTGGGGAATATTAGCCTGGGATCAATAGCTACACCCCTGGTATTTTTGGACGGAAAACCATAAAAATGCATTGCGAGAGAGGGGAGGAGAGAGGAAAGAGGAGACGGGACACGAAGCAAAAATACTTTTTTCCTCTCCGGCGGAATTTCTAGCGGGCCTCGTCACTAGCCAGTGGGATGTACTCCTTTCATGCATAGCCGTACGTAGTCTAAATGCCAACAGGTAGACTCTTGCACACCCACAACGTCGGGACGGAGTACGCCGGGTTTTTACCGACCAGGCAGGCATCACCAGCCAGGGGGGGGTGATTGACCTCGATGCGCTCGGCTTTACTCGATCTAGCTCTTCCCGGTATACCGAGATGCAGCCCAGCACAGATTGCTGACGCTTTTAATGCAATCGCCACTCAATCAAGGCTGCCACTGTGCAGTCCTACCTAGCCAATATATGATCTAAATGATCTACAGCAAACAGTAGATTGTCAACAGATCGTGATCTATCTGGTGTGTAAATGTCTTGGTCTCCTCCCCATGAAACGCTTCTGAGCGTGTTTGCTGACTTCAGTGCGAGGCACAGGCTCGCACTATTGTGTTGCTGGGGGCTCTCCGGATTTCTGCTTCACCCCGTTGGGAACGGTACTCACAGTAGTTCCTCCAGTAGTACGTGTTGGAGGGTTTGGATACACACGTTGAACATGCAACACGAAAGAGACGGCGCTTGATTTCATACGCATCTACCTTTTTTTGTACACGCCATAAACGGGACAGCCAGCACCAGTCACCGTTGTGAACGCGCGGCCGAAATGTCTACAGCAGCAGCACGTAATACTACTGCACGTGCCTACATGTCTACTTGGTTGTGTAACACGAATCTTCCCATCCTGCGCTGAGCTCGAATTGTCCTCGTGAGCAAGGTATGATGAAATATCACATGTCACGTACGGCATTCTAAACCGACAACATAAGCAAATGCCTGATAACTACTTACTGTGTGGGTATAGCCAGCCAAGCACTACAGGGCAACAGAGGCAGCACAAGTCTTTCAACCTGATATGCTTGGACGACATAAGCAAATTCCTGGTAACTACTTACTGTGTGAGTATGGCCAGCCAAGCACTAGACTACAGGGCACCAGAGGCAGCACAAGTTTTGTAACCTGATACGCTTTCTAAATGGAACAAACACGCTGATGCGACCCAACTGTAGTGTGACCCACCCCACTCCATAGTCTAGTCTATACCTGGTAGTAAATGAAAGAAATTTTGTTGACATCTCGGACGATTTTCTACCATTTCATGCATTTCACGTGGTTTGACGGAGGGTCTACCCTCGGCCGCTGCGGCGTGCACAGCGTAGCGACAGCAGGTTGTATCTATATACTGCTAAAAAAGCTGCGGCGAATGAGTTCGAGGCCTACGTATGCGCATTCTGTCACGACTGTGTCGGGTACTGTCGCGTTGAGATTGTAGCACGCCGTCGAGAGTGCTTATTCTCTCGACGGGCAGAGAGACAGTTACATACATACATGCGCGTGCTCTATTTCACGCAAAAAATACAAGATTCACGTTCCAGTTGTCGTATCGCTTTTGTGAATTAGACTAAACGTGCACTGCTGCATCATGTACGAGTATCTTTTTGAGATACAGCAAGCAGTAGTGTAGCGGTCCCTTTATCGTGCGGTTGAGTAGTGCCGATTTCCCGCTGCGATGCGTATAATAATAGTGCTTGTGAGACCGCTTGGCACAGATGGGAAAATCCAGTAGTGGGAGCATGCGGAGCAGTGCCTTGTGCCGCTATTATACATTGCCGCCCCGTATTTCCGGCTGGCCCATACCGGTGCTGCAGAGGAACTACTTACTGCACATGAATACCCTGATGACCACGCAAAAAAGCCGTCAAGAGGTGTACGGCTCTCGGAGCTGCAAGAGCTCTCTGGTGGGCATCGAAGATACTCAGGTGGAAAATACGACGAGGTCATATAGACTACAAGGTTCCCCTGCAATGACCTGGTTCGCTTGAAACCCCGGGGGTGTCTCAAGCTATAAACGGGGAACAGAGAGGGTTCCTATGAGCTGTAACCAGGTATAACGCAACTGAGCTCTTGAACAAAACACTCAAAGACAAAAAAATTAGGCACTACGCATGTAACCAGGCAAGTGTCACCAGCCAGTCCAAACGAGTTTACAGCTTACTCTGTACGTGCAATTACAAAACAGAGGGCATCCATCAAGCTACCTCCATCAAGCAAGACGGACGGGATTATTATGTATTTTGTGTACGTACCTGGTACACCACACCAATTGCACCACACGGGGAAAAACACTTTGTATATTTTCACAAGTGTGGCAGATCAGATCAGATCCCTGTTCATGATCTGTGTCTTTCGAGGCACATACAGATCTCCGGTCAATATGATTTGCATGACCTAAAAAGATATTTTCTTCCAGATCTTTTTTACACGATCTTTTAATACAAACTTGTTTCACAACATGTTTGTTGGCACGATCTGTTTTACCAGATATTTTTACAAGATCCTGTTACCAGGTACATGTTAAGGACTTTAGTAGGGTACTAGTCCGTTTGACCACTTGCACAGGTTAACCAATAGCTCACCCAAACTAAGCCTTATAACACTCTCCCCCCCTGAAACGGCGGGATACCAGGTCGGCCGGATATACGGGCGGACCTGTCAATATATCCAAGCCGTTTCATTTCCTGGGTATACCGGGGAGAGTATTTTTCAAGTTCGCCATGGGAAAATCTGAAAAAGTTTATTATGGTGGATGTGGGGATCGAACCCACGACCCAAAAACCCATGTTCTGTCGACGACGCCATTTGTTAAGGACTTTAGTGGGGTATTAGTCCGTTTGACCACTTGCAACTGGTTAACCAATAGCTCACCCAAACTAAGCCTTATAACATACAACATATTTTAAACAAGATCTTACTTAAAAAATGTATTGCACCATGTTACTGTAGATATTTTTTTGCATCTTTTGGGCAAGATCTTTTGTACATACCAGGTGCAAACACTGATTTACAAGAAGATCCGTTTTACCTTACTGTACATCTTTTGCACGAAGTGCTTGTCGTTTTGTCTGACCGCTTCACACATTTTCTGTCTTGTGAGCGGGAATCGACTACTACTACTGCTGCTGCTGTTGTATCCAGAACTAACCCACGACAAAACCTTGCGTCGCCGGAGGAATACGTGTGTCCTTTCTCTCTCTTGACATGCATGCATGCAGCCCCAACTTTCCGTATTGCGAATGCTGTCCGTTGTTCTTTTTGCGCATCCAAAGATCGCGACCAAGGGCAACGCATTCCGACCATGCGATGTGAAGCAGCACAATATATTTTTTTAGCGAAAGATATTTGTCAAAATTTGTCTAACCGCTTCACCTATTTGTCCTGAACAGGAATGGATCCAATCATAACTACCCCATCATGACGAATACTGGGGTCATCGTCGGAGGAGGAGGAGTGTCCCTTTCCCTCGACATGCCTGCAGCCTCAACTTTTCTGTGTTATTGCTGCCCGTTGCTCCGTGTTTGTTTTGCTTCGCGCCCAAAGATCGCGACCAACACACGGCAATATCTTCATACCCTTTGATGCACAAATTAGCAGCAGCACCAGATGAGATCTATATGCCCCTTCGAGACTCCGGAGGGAACACATGTTACCCTAAGTATTAATAATGATGATCACGGCATCGACGACGCGAAGCAGGCCGGGCCACCTGGAAAAGAGAGTGCGTCCGAGCTGCAATGAAAGGAGCTGCGCGACACGCGCGTATCATAGCATGGTGGCACTCGCTCGTACTCGTGCACGCTCTTCCCACAGACTAGTAGACTCTTGATCCTATCGCAAGCGCCGGGTGTTTAGACGCTATGATACGCGTCATTGGTTCAAAAACGTTGAATAGGCAGCTCTATCTACGAGTGAGTATGTAGATTCCCGGTATCATAGATCCAAATAATGATGGCGTGTATGTCTGGACATTCGACGTTTTTATCGCAACTAGAAGAAGCGTCGTTCTGGACCTTTGCCATGAGCAACCGCCTCTGGCCTACTATTAATAGTCCCTTACTGACGAAGACAGACGCCCCCCCCCGGGTTCTGTAGTGCGTATCACGATACTCTTGGTCATAGTCGAAAGGAAAATGTCGCTGCCCATGGGGTTCCCCTTGCGATGGATTTTGCACAGCTTTTTTTTACATTTTGCCTCAGGGAGCAAGTAAAAAAATATTCATGACATTTTTTTTTGTTTTTTGCCGTCAAATATCTCGGCTCACAGCACAGACACCTACCTTCATGTCGAACGCGTACACTTGTACCCTGTCGTGATGTTGACTCGGTCTTGGGTTGGTCTTGGGTTGGTCTTGACTTGGTCTTGACTTGGTCTCGACTTGGTCCACGAGAAGGGGTGTTGTTGTGAGTGTGCTCCGAATGGAAGTGACGGGCAGTCCACGATTGGAATGCTATTTTTTGCATGCCATGGGTTGAGCGTGCTTCGGGACACAAATATCTCCCCCCGAAACCGTCAAAAAAGATATCTCCTCGAAACCGTCCTCCCAGAGCAGGCGGTATTTCAGCGTCGGGGAAAGGGGGTATATTTGTTACCCATGTACGCACGCATACACGTACGTGTCGTGTGATACGATACGAGGCCTCCGTGTGCCCGGTGCCGTACTACATACATACAGTAGTAGTACCAACGAGTGCGATACCAAGGGGATATGCCAAAGAGGAGACCGGTCATATATATGATAAAAAGTACTAGAGCCCAAAATATCGGCAGTATACAGGGCACCAGCACTATGTAGTATGCTATTGGGAACAGGGTCAATAAAAACACCATATATAATAAGAGAGTTCCAGTCGTGCCCACCAAGGCTACGATAGCAGTGTACCTAGTCGTCCCGCTTTCGATCTATGATGTAGACTCTCGGGAGCTTCTGGTTGCTGCTTAGTGGTCCTCGCTGCGTTGTCTATACTATATCTTGTCATCCATAAACCCCATGTTGCTAATACGTCTGCGACTCCTCGCCAACATGACTGATTTATTGATATCTTCCGATATGCCATGTCATTAGTTTGCTCCTGTGATCAGGAGGGAAAGCTCGACTTTCAACGTGTAATGAAGGGCGGTGTAGCGGCCCCGTTTGTTAGCTCTTACGTCTGTTAAGTCTAGCCTTCCCTCCCGTACTACTAGCTAGGGTCCCTGGATAACACAATATTGAGCCTATGCGGATAGGCCCGAGACCCCAACGGTAGATACCGTACAAATGCTCTGGTATCACCCCCCCCCCCTTCACTACTGACTGCGCTTTAGGCTCCCGACGCGTGCTACAATAGGGGTGCACCACGTTTTTTCTGAGGTTCCCTAAAAAATTGGTAGCTTGAGAGATCTCTCCCAAACACTTTTTTGAAGAAAAAACAACAATGCTGTGAAGGTGTCGTGGTGCCGGAAGGTTGGAGGGAAAGGACGCAGGGGTATCAGCTTCGCTTGGAGACAGCACCGGTTCTTCTTTATAGATTTCTCATTATTGGCGTTGAGCTAAGCTCGAGGAGACAGAAAAGTAGAAGGAGGAGGAGGAGAAGGAGGAGGAGGAGAAGGAGCAGGAGGAGAAGGAGGAGAAGGAGCACGGGGGATGGGGTGAAGCTCACAGAGTTCGCTTCACCCCAGCATTGCTGCTGTGCCCTCTTCTGGACCTTTACCTATGGAACGTAGAAGGAACGTTCTCCTGGATGTTCTATGTTCCCATGAGCGCTTAGCGCGCTTAATCTATCTATCTTACCCAGAGGAAGAACGCTCCATTACCGAGAACGCTCTTGTGGTATAAGCTAGCTAGATTCTACGGATCATCCGCTCCACTTAGAATATTCCGTTCATGAGAATCTTCTTGTGGCCAATAAACCATGACTCCGCGGACTATCTTACCGAATCTATTGCCAGCTATACTAACAATCTATTACATTAGCCCACCCTGAATATTATTAGTCGTATGTGCAGATCACCCTGTAATCAAAGGATGTCAAAAAAACATCCAGAATTGTGGAGGGGATCGAAGATGCGGCTAATCGAAACAAACGAAAATGAGGCAAAAGATTCCCCCACACCTCGTAATAATGAGGCTTAAACGCCTCATTGCAAGATATACAACGCTATGATGGAGCTCACAACCGTGAGAGCTCGAGAAAGGGTATGTACCTACGGTATACCAGTAGCAATCAGCCTACGAAAACGCGAAGGGCGCGGCCACTGAGCGCAAGGATGCGAAGAGGGCCAAAGAAGAATGTATAGACGCGGAAACCAAGTCAGAAGAGAAGAAGGGAACACGTGTCACTCTGTGAAGGCCAGACGAGTTTACGGCCTGAAGCGTAGTGCCGAAGGGGCGGGTGGTCGGTCCATTCGCCGGAAAACAAGAGAGAAATCAAGGAACACTGCCTAAACGAACGTCAGAGTCCGCTACGTCGGACATGGACAGCTGACGTTGGTCCATCGGTTGGGCGGTCAAAGAGAAACGATCAAGACGCGAAGAAGTGCGCAAGCATCGGGCCATTGGTCGAAAGGCAGAAGAGCAAGAGCCTGAAACAAGAGAAAACAAAGGATAGTGCCCAAAATAATGTCAGGGGCCGCAAGGTTGGACCTGGAAGGCTGACGTGGGACCATTGGTCGAAAGGCAAAACTATAAAGGACCAGTACGCTGAGGTGTAACGGAACACAGGGGCCGTAATGTGGGGCCTAGGAGGGTAGCATAAGGCCCTTGGTCGAACTGTAGAACGGGAAACCGAGGCAACCAAAACAAATCGCTAAAACGCAGAGAAAGACAACATCTAAACAGTGACACAGACAACACCAGAACGGTGGTACTGGAGGCGTGTGTGATACGCCGGAAAGCTTAACCGGGGGGGCAACAGTGGAGTACCCTTCGAAGCTATCTGGGTACAGTACCATGAAAACGGGAAGAAATAAGTGGTGAGGTCACCTAGCCAAAGCAATACGCAAACAAGGACGAAGCTGAAACGTACACACAGAAGGACGGAAGGTACTCTCGGAAGCCGGAAAGAGAGTCGACATATGACCACTTGAGAGGCTAACAAATAACGGGAACAATGCCAGCAAACGTAGCGAGGCTATTCAACCATAACAAAGCAAGCCACAAATGGGGTCAGCAAGAAGATACTCGTTCAGCTCGAAGCAGCGCTGGAAGTGTCTAGATTCAGAAAGAATGCACGGAACAGAGAAGACAATATGAAGAAAGCCGCAGCTGGGTACTACACGTCGGGAACACGGGGTCGCTAACGTGGATCAACCCTAAAACGGTAACCGAGAAAAAAGCGCGGGAAAACAGGAAGAAGGCAAATCGTGTCATAGCAACGTACTGCAGCCTGACAAAAAGAAAAGGAGGGTCCGTAGAAAGGGGCCTTAAAAGGCTACGTTAAGAAAACGAGCAACACTAGGTACGTAGCGAAGGAATCCCTCCGAAAACGATTCCGCCGAAAGAAAACAACACGAAAGGGAGTCAACAGGAAACGACGTATATGGGCTGCGAAGCCAAAATGGAGTCAAAACGTGGGACCGACGCGATAGGTACGCCAACAAGGCAAGAGAAAAACGGGGGCCAAGAGGGAACGGCCTATGGGCTGTACAGTAAGGACGGGCTGTAAAGCCATGACTAAAGGCCTGTGTAGTTAAACTCTATGGGCAGGTATGCCGAAAAGAAACAAGCAAAAGTGGTCGAGAGAAACAAGACCTGTTGGCTGCAAAGCCAAGACGGGGATCAGCGTCATTGGACCGTAGGGGCATGGGTGCCCAGAGGAAAAGGTAAGAAATAGTGGTCCAGGGGAATAGATCCGCTGGCTACAAAGCTAGAACGGAGCCCGATAGCGAGGGGCTCTTGGGGGCAGGTACGACCAAACAAAAAGGCAGAGGCCAAAGAGAACCGACAGATGGGCTGGAGAGCCAGCACGGGACCGCTAACGTGAAACCTAAGGGGGGCTCTCAATGTAAAGCCAGTGGTCAACAATATGGGACCACAGACAGTAGCAATAGCTGGAATGCCGTAATACCAAGTGGCTGGGGCTAAAGTGCAGCGACGTCAGTGGTGGGAATAAGTACGCCAAGAAGCAAGAAAGGTCCAACAACAAAAGGGAAGTATGCCAAGGGGCAGGGAAAGTCCAACAGCAACAACAAAGGAGGTAATGCCTCGCAAAAAACGAAGAGAAACAACGCGGGAAGCATCTATGTTGTAGCCAATCGCATAAAGCGAGGTGAAATCGAGACGATGGAAAACCACGATATGGTTCGGAAACGCCATGGTTCGTCGGTATGCACGAAACGTGGACAGGCTACATCAGCGGTAGAAGGCGGAAGCAAAACCACAAAGAAGGCGAACACTCGTCGTACTGTAGAAAAGACCAAGGCTACGGTAGGAGGGGTACCCCGTTTTCACTGGTGTGTTTGAGCCACTCGCACGAGTGACTCTGTACCTCACGGATGAAAATGGTTCAGGCAGTTGATTTGAAGCAGCTTAAAATACCTTTGCATTGCGGATTAATTTCGTCAATGTAAAACATGAAGAAAACGTAAGATCGCAAAAGAACAAAGGGGTTACTCGCGCGAGTGACCCCTAGCCACTGAAATTCAAGGCCCAAAAAGGGACCCCCCTACCGTAGCCTGGGTCAAAAGTAGAACAACTTGGGCACAAGTTCAAGATCAAGGCGCCCATGAAGATCACCGAAAACGAACAAATAAATGCCATACTTTGAATGCGGCAAAGAAGACAGAAGGCATACTACTACGTTAAAACGTTGTTGGGGCCTCAATGACACTGAGACTGTAAGGGAATACTTTGGGGAGCCACAAGGCGATAACACTGACGATACTGGTAACTACCGGGTATAATTGTACTGAGACAGTAGGGTCCAAAGCTAATACGCGCACTAAGCGTTCACGAACAAATTCTCCAAGAACAAAGGAGAGAAGGCTACTACGGTCGGTCGTTTGCTGCGCACAGCGATAACCACTAAGGAGCAAGCGCGTCCAAAAATAACAAGAAATAGACACTAATAATACCCGCGTTGCATGGACGCGAAAGCGGAAGGTATCTGTTCCGAAAAGTCACGAACGCCAGAGTCAGGAGGAAATACGTTCCGAAAACGCACACACCGCAGAGAGGAGGGGGTGTACGTTCCCATCCGGCACAAAGTGCAGGGGAAAGAGAAACCAAGATAGAAAACCCAAGCTAACACGATATTAATTTCAACTCATACCATGAGAGCGGTAAAAACGGGGTCTTGACACAACGGAGGGCTCAGAAACTCTGCGCACACACATGGTGCAGACGATATCTCGGCTGAGAAGGAATCAGACGAAACTATTACGATGTCGCGGGCTGATACCGTATGCCGGACAGAGGGAGGGGGCAAATGACGTACAACTCTAAAAATGCTAGCGGGGCGCATGCACAGCGTGCAAGCGAAGTTCAGGCTAATAAGAACCAAGCGAAACTACCATGGTCTCGGGGGTTGATACTATAAAGAAGCCTGGGGGGGGGGGGGTCGTGAACAAACGACGGACCCGAAAATACTAGCAAAAAGTTAACGTCGTGAAACTCTGAAAATGTGGCCTACTATAGAGCCATTCCTACCGGAAGCTAAGTGACAAAAAAAAACGGGGAAAACATACGCGAAAACACTTGGATCTCCAACCGAGAAGGTGGAACTTGTGCAGGGCAATGTGACGCAAACAAGGCGGACAACACGCCTCAGCAAGCTCCTACGGCGTGCGTAGTTCAGAAAACAGAGGAAGGGCCAGAGCACATACCGGGTATACCACAGTGGTAACAGAACAAATACGACGCCTCAATAAGCACCTATGACGTACGTAGTTGGGGAAGGGCTGAGACATATATGCCATAGCGGTAAGAATCCAAATATGACGCCTCAATAAAAGTACCAATGACGTACGTAGAGCAAAAATCGGAAGAGCCAAGATGGGCATGCCACAGCGGTTTTGGAGACATATACGATGCCCAAATATTCACCTATTCCGTACGTAGTGCAGAAAGCAAGAGAAAGGCAACAAAAAAAAATAACACATCGGGTTTGCGGACTGCGAAACAATGATACGCTCAACCGACGAGAGGAAACGAAAACACGGCAGGTTTGGGCCAAGTTACGAAAACGGGGCAAGCTGAACCGGCACAACAGAAAGACGGAACCATCACAAATTTTCGGCCTGGTTACGGAAATGGAGCCAGCTAAATCAGTGGCTGGAAGGCCAGGGTAGCACACCGACGCAAGCACGCAGACATATGTGCTCGTCGAAAGTGGAACAGCCCGAAAAGTCAGGGTATCACACCGACACAAGCACGCGAACATACGTGCTGTTCAAAAGTGTGAGAACCCGAAGAGTCAAGGCAAAGAAGAGGCACCTTGAAACTAACTGATAAACAAAATCAAACCCAAAAGAGAAAATAGAGAAGCCAATGCGCACAAGACGATCCCATAAAAAACAAAACTCAAGAAGGAACTCAAGAAACATGGTTAGGGGGAGAGACAAGATAAACGGGCAAGTGCGACTCAACGCAGTAATACCCTGGCTGCAGATATACCCGTCGCGTGGCGTTGTAGACACGCCGGTCCGTAGATGGTGCTCCGCGAAGATGTGCAGTAGACACGCCGTAGGTTGATCCTGGAACCGGGTGGTGTAGGGTTTGAAGAAAAATCCGATGAAACGCGGCTGGTGGTCGTACTAGGGTGTGCTGCAGCGCTCCGATCGCGAGACAGTTACGTCGTGGTGTTCGCGGAAGATGTAGTAGGAGCGCTGGAGACGGATGATGGTCCAGAAAAACGCGTCGAAGAGCTCCGAGCACGAACCAGTGAGGGTGGGGTGTTCGCGGAAGATACTGTAGAGGCTCTTGTGACGGAAGAAGACGAGGCTGTAGTAGCTCAATATTGTAGGTTGAAGAAGGTGGCGGATAGCGTACGCGGCGGTGGAATGTGCGAGTCCCGCAGCGTACATGTAGGTGCAAGCGTTGACGCTGTAGTAGTCCTTTAAAGTGAGCCAGTGGAGATGCCTGCGGTGCTCGTGGTGTTGGAGGTAGGATTTTACGCAGCGAGGATGACGGCGTGGTTGCTGGAATAGGCTGTGGAGAAGACCCGAAGTTGCCGACGATGGCTGTGACGCCGGGGTGGTTAGTAGCGGACTGAAGGAGCAGACCTACCGGCGCGGTGGCTGCAGGAGTCGGCAAGATATGTTCCAGCTGGTCGGCGCTGACTGTGCGATGACGCTGGAGTCGGTGGCAGTGGCCAGGAAGAGGGCGCCTCGCCGCTGGTAGCGGTTTGAAGCGGCAGGCCCATCGGTGCATGGCTGCAGTAGTCGGTGAAATAATTCCCAGATTGTCGGAGTAGATGGTGGCGACGACGGCAGGGCCGGCGGTAGTGGCCAAAATAGAAAAGGTTGCCTTGACGTTGGTAGTGGCTTGGAGGAGAAAGACATCGAATGAAGAAGTCGCGGAAGCCGGAGGTGGAGCTCAGGTGAAAAGCGGAGCTCTGACGAAGGTGGAGCTCTGGTCGCGAAGCTCAGGTGACGACAGATGACGACGAATCTCCGTGCAGGAGGAGCTGTGGTCGCGAAGCGCAGGTGACGACGAAGCTCTGTCGAAGATGGAGCTCTGAAAAAGGTGGATCTCTGGGCTTGAAGCTCGGGTGACGACGAAGCTCTGGTGAAAGGTGGGACTCCCGTGAACGTGGAGCTCTGGTCGCGAAGCTCAGGTGACGGCGAAGATCAGGTGACGATGGAGCTCTGGTGGCAAAGCTCAGGTGACGACGAAGATCAGATGACGATGGAGCTCTAGTGTCAATGCTCAAGTGACGACGAAGCTCAGATGACGATGGAGCTCTGGTCGCGGTGTTCGCGCGGCAGTGAGGGGGGTTCGGTGATCTTGGAAGTGTAGCCACAGGTACTGGAGAGAAGAACCGTAGTCGGAAGGGAAGTCCACAGTTTCCAGCGGCGGCTGTGGAGCGATGACAGCTCCGGGAAAATAATGGTCCGACGAAGGATGAGGAGGGCCAAAAAGGGATGCGCCAATGGTGGGCGCTGGGAAGAACGAAGGACGGCCTGAAAGCCGATCCAGGAGGAGCGCCAGCGTCCTCAGCGCCTTTCTCGGAGCTGGCTAGCAAACCGGAGGCGATGTCATGGGCCGAAATAGACCCGACGGAGGTTTTGGCGCGGAGAAGGGGTCGACGGATTGTTTTGGTATGGTCCGCAACGGTGAGTTGCCAAAAGTATTTCCAGCGAAACGTGGTGCATGGGGCAGGAGGGAGGGGGGTTTAAGCCCACCCAAGTCAATGCCTAACAGGAAGGGTGCACGGTTTGTTCGTCGCCGTTGGATGGGAGCGGATAGTGATGGTGGGTCGCAAGGGAGGGGGAACTAGCCCACCCAAAACGATACCCGCGATGGGATGCTGACATCTTTCGACGTGGGCAGCGAAGAGGCCGTGGGAGGGCCCGATTTCTGGCTAAAAAGGCCTCATACGTACCAGGCTCGGGAGGTTCATGAGCCCGAGGCCAAAAAATAACAAACTCGGAAAAAGAGGGCGATGGAATGGTAGAGGTGGGCCGTAGAGGAGAGGAAGCGAGCCCACCCAGACCGATAGTCGGTTCGAAACGCTCATACCCGGAAAAAAATGATAACTCCAACTCAGAAAATGGGAGCGGCGGGACGTGGTGGTGGGTTGGGAGGGACGAGGGAACGAGCCCACCCAAGCCGATGCTCGGCTCGGAGAGGTCATAACCAGAAAGGAACAAAACCACAGGTTCAGATGGTAAACCTAAAGGAATGTTAGGGTAGGGGGGGTGGCGACAGTTGCGTCACAGAGATGCCTTCAGGGACGGGTAGGGGTTGCCTAGGTTCAGGTGGTGAACTCACAGGGTTGTTGAGGCAAAAGGGGGGTGGCGGTATTGGTGTCGGATGGGGATTCGCGACCGTTGGGTTGGAGGGGGACTGTTCGGTGTTCACTGGCAACGGAAGCAGAATTAGTCGGGGTCGTCCGTGGTTGTGTCGTCGAGGAAAGCTGAAGGGCCGTTGGTGGCAAGGATCAGGTTAATGGGGGGGTAGCTAAAGAGCCGGGTCGGGAGCGATAAACCGTGGGTTTGTTGTGGTTGGGGGAACCAGGGCACGCTGCTAGGTAGACGGGAAAGTTGGCCGGGAGGTACCGTTGGTGGCCTGGTATAGGCGGGATGGTTCGGGCCAGGGTAGCCGTGAAAAGGGGGCGGTAGGGGCTCCAACGTTTGTGGAAAAGGGAACTAACCAGACGGTGAGGAGAAGGGCGGTTGCTTCCTCCAGATGGTCGGCGGAGACCGGAGCAAGGCGGCTCTGTGGTAACACGTCGGGGTGGAAAACGGCATGGGGGGTTCGGCAGGTGCGCCTCGGTGGCAATGGAGGGGGCCGGGACAGAGGTGCTCCGTGGAAACCGGTCGAGTTGAAGGGGGGGGCGCGGCAGAGTTGTTCTGGCGCGATGGAAACGGTCGGAACGAGGTCGGTAGTAGGAGGGTCTGGTGAGAAATGCCGAGACCGAAAGGGGATGACTCGTTTGCAACGCGGCGGGTTAGGAGGAAAAGGCGGCTGCCAACCGAATGAAGCGATTATTGCTTCTGCCTATGGATGGGACTGCCAGTCTCGGGTGTACCATTGCCGAAGCTAGAGATGCGAGCTTGGAGGGCGGTGGTAGATGTCGAGGGTCGTTGGGTGGTGGTGTCGCTCAAAATGTCGATATCGGGCGATGTCAGAAACTACTCCACACGGTGATAAGAAAAACCCGTAGAAGAAGAATCCAGAAAGGTGGCACTGCTAAAGGCTGAACATCCCAGAAGAGGTAGTTCGGTGCAGGCTGGCTGCGGTGAGCCACCAAGTTCGTGGTCAGTTGCGGCTGTCTGTAAGACTGTCGCGTGGCGATGGCGAGGGTGCAGAGCTGGCTGATCTGGAGAACAGGGGCGGCTGGGTCCACGTGATCGCAAAGGGAGTCTCGGTATTGTATCACCGAGGCTCTGGGAGGGTCTCCGTGGGTTGCGTTTAAAGGAGCGGGGCGAAGATACCCTGGGGGTCCTGTCTCCAAGCGGAGTTGGATGAGCAGGATAGAACTCGCTAGGAAATGCCGTACCTGTGGTCCGTGTCCACGAAATCCACGAGGGTTGCGGGGAGGACGGGGCAGGGGGCTCAGGGCATGTCCTGGTCAACTATGACCGCGAGTCTTCCGTCGTCATGACGGGACTGTCCCTTGGGCCCAGGGGCAGTGGTGCTGTCAACACTGTGGCAGCGAGTGGGAACCCGTCGCTCGCGGGCCCACCGCTGGCACTTGAAAAACGCGCACGTCCTAGGACGAGCGCGGGTGGAGCCGCCGATAAATAGGCGAGGCGGGCTCAGGATGCGATGGCCCGAATTGGAAGCAGAAGTTTCGTGCTGTAATCCGGAACCGCTGGTAGCCGTAGTCTTCGGCAAGTAGCGTTTATCGGTGGAAGGCGTCGAGTGGAGCATCCCCTAGTATACCTATCGAAGGAAACTCACATGGCCTATTATAGTAGGTACCAGGTACACGACGAGAAGCAAGCCTACTATATATATGTGCCGTCGCGGATCACGGATCATGATGAGCAGAGCGACCGCTTAACATACCTATCCATGCTGCGCGCACAAACATGTGCGCACGTGAGCACACACATGACTAAGACTAAGGTAGAGGGGGGGGTGGGGGGGACCCCGTGCTGTCAACCCCCTTTTTTCCTACCGAGTATAGGCCACTCGCGCGAGTGCCGCTGTCCCTTGATCAAATCAAAGATCGAATCATCCCTCTAAAGAGCGGTTGCACTCTTTTTGGGCCCATACCCTTTTTTTCCGGTTGAGCTCCTCAAGCTTGGAACTATCGGCTACTATGATCAGTTTACGAGTATACCTTTGTTTTCAGACTAACTATCGCACAGTGATCGTTGGTTGGGTTGAGCGAACGAATGTTTGTGAAGCCATGTTCCGGGTGAGATATTGAGCTAGCTCCTCATGTTGGGAGCTCAGAAAATTCTTAGAATCTGCTGCACCCCAACCATTTATTAGCATGAGATGGCTCCATCATCGTGTATTGTTGGTGCAGTGCAACGAACCAATCAATCTATGGCGACCATGCATATCGCGAAAACGTAAAACGCAAGAGGTTAACGTTGCAAAGGCATTGGTAGCGTTTCGCGCGAACCTCCCTAAAACTAAATACTAGTACGATTATACCGTAGCCATGTTCACGTACGAAGTATCGAAACAACATACTTCGAAGTATTGCATAGCATTTTCGGATACTAAGTTAACATGGATACAGCCACCTCAAGTCCCAGACTGCTTGCTCCTTTGTGGCCTGGTGTTGTATTATACCTGGTATGTAATCTCGGAAAGGAAAATCGGTAGCATCATCCTCTTAACCAGCATCGTCATCTATCATCATCACTACCACCACCCTCAACCTCATCTAGGGGCGCCCGCGTAAAAGCAAAAGCGAGTGAGAGAGGGACAAAAGAGACAGCACGAAAAGCAGACTGAAACGAAGAACGAGTGAGAGAGAGGAGAGAGAGAAAAGAGAGAGAGAGGAGAGAGAAAGAGAGCCGACCCGTCGATCTATCAATCAACCCAACCCGTCGCCCCCGAGCAATGCCTCTTCCCTCTTCTCCCCTCCACGCTACCGAACAACCGTAGTCCGTAGTCACGTGTGATCGCATGTCACCCGTCTCTACAGGGCTGCCGACAAGACTGCCTTGTTCTTCACACACCTTCACCTATTATAGGCCATGGCAAGAAATAACGGTAAGGGAATTATTACCATTGTACCTGATAGGTAAGAGCTCCAAACCACAGGTAGGTGGCATAAGTTCCGCGATTTGGCCCCTTGAGTGACCCCCCTGCGCAAAACCTAGCAAAACCAAAGCCCGCCCGCGGTAGAGGTGGGCCGGTTTCTTTCTGAGGCTCCGAACCTATCGAGGAGCTAATTTTTTTTTAACGATTTTGAGCAAAACTAGATGTCATGTGCAATGTTGCACGCATGTTGCAAAAAACAAGATAATTGACATTATTCCGACGGTTTGGGGTTAATAATGAGCCCCGTCATGCAGAAAATACCTTTTTTTTTTCGCCACAAAGAAAACGCCACCTCTATCCCAGCACGCGTCGGATGCTATCACACAGAAGATCGTGGTTGGAACCCCTAATCCATGGCTGATCGCCCTCGAAAACTAAATCTAGTAGTAATCTAGTAGTACGAAACAGTAAGGACACAAAAAAAGGCCTTGACGCGTCCAAAATCACCCGTCTTCTGGCAATTTTGCCCCGCACCATGACGCACGCCAGGAGCGGGCCAGAGTAGAAAATGAGGGTAAACGGATAACTTCGTACTTCGCCCGTTCTATCGCGAGCGTCTCTCCTGTCTCTCCATGCCTGACCCTGTCTCTATTGCTCTGCTCCCGGCGAAAGACAGCTCTCCACATGTCTGCTGGGCAACACGCGGCGGATAAAAAAATGTTCCGGTACCCCTCTTCCACCTCACGGATATAGTCGAGAGCAACACCGACGAATAACAGGCGATTTTTCGTCCCCCGAGACTCCATAGACAGGGGGAAACCCCCCCCCCCCTCCTATCCCGCCTGACTTGCTGCTGCCATGGCGACATCACCGCAAAACCGCCACAGCCAAAGCAGAGAGAACCCATCCATGACTATCACAACCCCAACCAAGAGAAGCAGGGGCAGCAGCAGCAGCAGCAGCAGTAGAAGCGCTATAAAGGCCCCAGGACTTGGGCGCGCCTAACAGGCCGCCATATCGGGGAATCAGAGGCGGCTTCGGCTTGGTAAGCCACGCAAAGCATGGAGAAGATGCCAGCTTTTTTCTCTCACATTAACTCATCGCCACATAACCTTAGTCCATGGTCACAGGACAGGCTCCAATAACCAGGTGGAGTGGAGAAACAAAGCAAGCTAGGAACAGAATAAATCGCACCTAGTGTCGAGTTCGTGGTCATAAGCCAAGCTTCATACTTCTGGTGCTGCAGAAAACAGCAATCAGTAACAAAACTAGACGGAACAACAGGGAGTGAAAAATAAAAAGCGAAGTCAAGAACCAAACTAGATAACCTGAGGGAAGTCGGACCCAGTGTCCCTCCCTCCTGCCTCGAACCCTCTTTCCTCTTCGCAGTGGAAGACACACCCACGCGGCCACTTTCCCGCTGCCAGCCCACGCGCGCGATGTTCGTCCAGCCATGGTTCAACGGCTAAATGACAGCAGGAAAAAAAAGAACTAAAGCGACACTAACCGTAACTGGGAGTGAGCGAGTGAGCGAGCGAGTGTGTAAATGAGTGAGTGCGTGAGTGAGTGAGTGAGTGCCCCCCATCAACAAACTCCCTTCGAACACAAGCACCGAGCCGACAAGTTGCTTCAAGTGTGCCAAGGGACGGATGGATGGCCTAACATGCTAGTACACGCGATACAAGGATACCGTGTACCAATCTGTACTGAAACACAGAGACCATTGGAGTATCAATACGACTACGAAACGGTCTTTACATGTACGTTCGGAGTGGTACGGTATATGTACCCTCTCGTCACCCCCCTCCCCCCCGTTGTTTTCCCTCGCACGCCGCCACCGCTGTCGCTGCCGCTGCCACCCCTTCCCCCCCACGTCCACCTCCTCTCGGCCCCCACTTCTATCTTGAATGTAAGAAAAAAGGCGCTGTCTGCCGCCTATTCCTCGGCTTCTCCTCCTTCTCCTTCTCCTTCCCCATCTCTCCCTCTCGCCCCTGCAAAAACGCAACAAGAAAATACGCTGTCTGCCTCTTTTTCTTTTCCTTTCTCCTCCTCCTCCTTCTCCTTTTGCCCTCTTGCAGCAACGCAGCACAAAGACACTACCACCTATTCTTCCTCTTCCTCTTGCTCTTCCTCCTCCCCCCTTACCCCCCTGCTGCCGCAACATAGCGACAACTAAACAACAACAAAGTGCCGTGCCGCCCCTTTTCCCTCTTCCTCCTCCTCCTCCTCCTCCTCCTCCTCCTCCTGCCGCCTATTTCCCCTGCACCGCAACTAAACGCAAAAACAAACAAGAAAAAATAAAAAGGCTACTGGTAATTTACCCTGTCGACGACGTGCGAGGTGAGCGATCGGAGGGAGTTGCTCCACCGCTCCATGGCGTCGTGCTTGCGGGAAGTGGACGTCTCCTTTGACCCCTCCAGCAAAAGGTACCCTTCGATCTGATCGATCTTGCCGTACAGCCGACGGTCGAGGATGAGGTCGATCAGTAATGCCTCCACTTCCGTCGCCTTCAGGTTCAACTCCTGCCGCGGATTTCGCGCATTGTGGCAAGCAGATACGCAGTGAGGCAGAGGGGGGATGGAGGGGGGGGGGGGGGAAGGTGCGAGGGGGGAAGGGAAGTAGGGAAGGAGGGCGGGAAGGAGGGCGGGAGGGAGGGAGGGAGGGAGGGAGGGAGGGAGGGAGGTTCCCAAGTACGGTTTTTTTATGAGGTCCAGAGCTCCTCAAGGGTCATCCCACGGTACGGGTTGCCCTAGTGGGGTGAAATGTTTCTCAACATGTTTCTGACCCGTTGAGCCCCTCAAGCGTGGAAAGCACTATCGGTTAGTACATTTACGATAACGTTTACGATAGTACTAGTTTTAGGACTACTGCCGTAGCGCACACAAGTTTTGGTCGGGCTGAGCGACCGAGAATACTCGAAGTCATGTTTCGGGCGAGATATTGATCGAGCTTCTCGCGTTAGGTTCTCAGAAACTGCTGCTGCACCCCCCTAGCGCGCGAGATGGTCTCTCAAGTGATCAAGCCTCAAGAAAGTTTAGGCGTAATCCCTACCGAACCAGACGTTTTCGCGGGAAAAAAAAAACACGCACCCTGGCCATGAAGGTCATCGTGATCTTCTTGTACGGCCGGCACAGGTGAAGGAGAACAGACTCTCGGATGCGCTGTCTCAGGGGGCCGAGGTACGTCATGACGAAGGGATCGTCGGTTATTCGGTTGCGCTTGTCGTGGAGGGTGTGTTCGAACTTGGCCAGGTCGTTTCCCTCGTACGCCATGCGGAGATCCATCATCGCCACTATCTCTTTCTCCTCCTGAAACCTGCCAAACAAATGGAAATTGGTTCAGTACACATTTTTTTTTACAAAACATGTACGGGGTACACACTACAGCAGCAACAACAGTGTTTTATCTTACAAAACCATGGCATTGCGCGCCTGAAGCTTGCGAAACAAACGTGATCTGGTTATACCACAGGCATGGTAGGAAATACGTCACGTGTAGTCTAGACTACAACAGCAACAGCGGTAACTAAATAGGTTTAGCAAACACGTCAATCATGCGAAATGTCGTAGCCTACAGCAGCAACACCAGTATATAATTATGCTCAATACACAGGTTCGTTGCGCAAAACACGTATTGATAATATATACAGCAACAACAGCAGTACATATCTTGAATGCCGTGATTTTTCTTGAGCGTCATACACAATTATGCATAAGATACAGGCGAACGTAGGCGAGTACAAAGATCAGAGTGAAATGGTGAACATAGGTAGGTATCCTTTGTTTTTTATCGCCACTATAGCATTGTATCATGGTTGTACTTGCAACACAAAACAAATGGTACCCTCTCCCTGTATTCTCCAGTTGACTCTGAATAAGTTCCGGGGGGGGGGGGGGGGGGGGTTGGGGGAAGGAGGGGTACCAGCCGCGACCCGACGATTGGTTGGGGTTTCCCTTGTCTCCGTCACGCTACACGACAGAAGAACCCAATCAAGCCCCCACGTTCTGCAAAAGCCGACGAGCAGAAGAAAACATCCCCCACTCGTCACAGTCACGGCGGCAAGCGCTGACGGGACAATCGTTTGGTTTGGTTTGGTTTGGTTTGGTTTGGTTTGGTTTGGTTTGGTTTGGTTTGGTTTGGTTTGGTTTGGTTTGGTTTGGTTTGGTTTGGTTCGGTTTGGTTTGGTTTGGTTTGGTTCGGTTTGGTTTAGTTTGGTTCGATTTGGTTTGGTTTGGATTGGTTTGGTTTGGCTTGGCTTGGTTTGGTTTGGTTTGGTTTGGTTTGGTTTGGTTTGGTTTGGCTTGGCTTGGTTTGTCTTGGTTTGGTTTGGTTCGGTTCGGTTCGGTTCGGTTCGGTTCGGTTCGGTTCGGTTCGGTTCGGTTCGGTTCGGTTCGGTTCGGTTCGGTTCGGTTCGGTTCGGTTCGGTTCGGTTCGGTTCGGTTCGGTTCGGTTCGGTTCGGTTCGGTTTGGTTTGGTTTGGTTTGGCTTCGTTTGGCTTGGTTTGGTTCGGTTCGGTTCGGTTCGGTTTGGACGCTGCACCAATGATGACACTCGCGGACTCACACTTTCGCTTCGCGCGCAGCAAAGGGGTTGATGTCAGAAAGGTCGAGCATGTTAGCCAGCACCACGTACTTGAGGCAGACCTGCAACGAGGCATTTTTTCGGCACAATTGTTTCGGGACACCGGGTCGCGTAGGCCGGGGTGAGTGGAGGTCGGGGTTCGGGGAACGGGAGGAGGGTATATGCACACTCTTACAGTATATCACGCGTGGGCGTGCCGCTCTTGATCGTGCTCCAAAAGTAAAAGACTCAATCAACCCTTTTATAGCTTAATCCACGTTTTAGGGGACAAAATACACTTGGATTAAGTGTAGGATGGCATTCACGGCAGTAAAAAATTGTCATTAAACTGCTGCAGTGTTACGAGGTTCACTTGCGATTCGAGCCGCATCTGTCTGACCGTGTCCCAGGCGAACCTCGGAGCAACGCCTCACACATTACGAAACCGCTCATGGGTGTCCCGAGCAACGGAGCACCATAAGAGGCTACGTAGCCCCTGAACCCCTATCCCTATACGGAGATTATAGGCCTTCCAAGAATTACGCCATACTTTTGCCGTACTCTAAATATTGTGTTTTTGCCGGCTTTCTGGGGAAGCGCCATTACCCAACCATACACCCACGTGTACCGATTTTACCCGGCTGCCTCAGCCGATGCGCCTGATCAACCGCGCCCGCTAAGAGCAACTAAAACAAGAAAATAAAGTCGACAGGCAGAGAGACAGACAGACAGACAAGAAAGACAACAGACAAAGAGACAGACAGATGGACAGACAGACAGACAGACAGACAGACAGACAGACAGACAGACAGACAGACAGACAGACAGACAGACAGACAGACAGACAGACAGACAGACAGACAGACAGACAGACAGACAGACAGACAGACAGACAGACAGACAGACAGACAGACAGACAGACAGACAGACAGACAGACAGACAGACAGACAGACAGACAGACAGACAGACAGACAGACAGACAGACAGACAGACAGACAGACAGACAGACAGACAGACAGACAGACAGACAGACAGACAGACAGACAGACAGACAGACAGACAGACAGACAGACAGACAGACAGACAGACAGACAGACAGACAGACAGACAGACAGACAGACAGACAGACAGACAGACAGACAGACAGACAGACAGACAGACAGACAGACAGACAGACAGACAGACAGACAGACAGACAGACAGACAGACAGACAGACAGACAGACAGACAGACAGACAGACAGACAGACAGACAGACAGACAGACAGACAGACAGACAGACAGACAGACAGACAGACAGACAGACAGACAGACAGACAGACAGACAGACCGGCAAGCAAACGAAGCAAAGCACACACCAGCCTAAAACAAAACAAAACAGAGAAAGGGGCGGTTTGCCGGCACCTTCGCGTTCGGGTTTCCCGCCTCCTGATAGTTGCGAAACCCCTCGTAAAATTCGTTGTACGCCTGCCCCCAGTTCCCCATCGTCATGTACATCTGTGGTGATAGAAGGAGCATCAGGCAGACAAGAAACAAAAAAGGAAGGTCGGTCGGCCGACCCGTCGGCCGGGGGAGAGGGGTCGGCCACGAAACATAATAGTAGCCGCGCCAACACCGCCGGCAGCAACCCTTGCGGAAGTGCTATTTACGACCAGACCCAAAGCTTAGACGAAACGGTTGACAGTCCAGTCCACACGAAGAATAACTCATAGCGATATCATCAATCCGAGAATGATCCCCGGCGGTCGGTGTTTGCGTTTTACAGGGTAAACACATGTAAAAGCTCAAGCTAATACCATGGTTGAAAGGCTACATCAAATCCTAATGATGCCTCAATTCCGACAATTTTTCCCCAGGCGGTCGGTGTCTGGGTGATATTCAATGGGGTTTCTATTGATACGAAGATGCGATGGCGTTTTTATTTGCGGGCGGTCAGAAAAAAAACCCAGCAGTTTGTTGAATAAAACACGCGTCGACGGCTGATGCTACACGATTTTCACAATAGGGTTAGCGTCTAAAGCGGAGAATATGGTCTGAGATCGACGGCTGATGCTATACGTGTTTCACGCTAGGGATACTGCCTAAAGCCAAGAATTTGGTTTGGCAGCCTGCCCTATTAATAACTCCTTTTGATACCTTCATTCAGGATGCCCCCCCCCTCCCCCCCGGGGCGATTGCAATATATGAAAGAAGCGTACTGAGCGCCCAAGTATTGGAGGTGTCTCTATTAGGACTGGGAACGGTGCTCCGTCTCGAAAGGGATGCGTGGTCTATGATCGAGTGACTAAGGCAAGCAACAAATGAGTACCCCCCCCCCCCCCCCGGGCGATTGAGGATGGGGTTAGAGTTTGAGTTGATAGCTGAAGCCAAGAACGTTTTCAACCATTTTGTCGAAGCTGCGCTAAGGTGTACACATCAAGGTTAGCATTAACGTTTCACGCGTCTGACAGATCACCGATGATCTATCCCCGCCTGATGATCTAGATCATTCAGGGAAGATCTGTACGGTGTAGCATGCTACCGGGTGGGAGTCGTACGATCTGCACAATTTAACACATGTTTCCAGGGGTTAGATCTGTACTATTAATACACATCAAGGTTAGCGTTGACGCTTCACACGTCTGACAGATCACCGATGATCTATCCCCGCCCGATGATCTAGATCATTCAGGGAAGATCTGTATGGTGTAGCTCATGCTACCGGGTGGGACTCGTACGATCTGCACAATTTATAACACATGTTTCCAGGGTTTGGATATGTACACTCTTGATAGACGAATTTAGGACCAACGCCCGAATGGGTAGGGTGGACCGTAACTGGACCAAGTCCGGCGGAAGGCCATCTCCCATGGCCAGGGGTTTTGTTAGTGGGTGAGCTTGCGCAAGTCCCACACTACCCGGAAAGATGACATTCCGGGTGGCTATCTCCACCGAAACTGATCCTCAGGGGACAGGCCGGGTCGACATACACACGCATCCGTATACAACGGCAGCTTGCGCTGCCAGGGTTGTGGCGAAGACCACTGATAGGGACAGCTTACGCTATACCTACAGTGGGACCCGAAGGGTGCGCCAGCTAGCGTTGGGCTGCGGAAGCAACTGAGTTAAATCGACACACGACGCGTATGAAAATACGTGGAAGTGTGGTGAGATGAAGCTTTATTTTTCCCCATCCGCCGGAGGATAAAAAAAAAAAACTCTGCACAACATCTACAGAATATGCTGTTTGTAGCGATGTAGATCTCCTAGATCGTCATCTGTCTGAGGGATGTGTGCGTCTTTTTTGTTACCATTTTAGTCGAAACGGGGCTTAAGTAAGATCTGTGCGTCAGAGTTAGTGTTATACATAGAGTTTAACGCCAATACAAACTCAACACCTTTGTCCAAGCTGGGGCAAGGTTTAGGGATAATGTTCAAAGCCATAAATAGTTTAATCTTTTCGTTCAAAAGCTGGGGTAAGGTATAAAAATTAGGGGTTAGGGTCTAGGGTTCAACGCCTTCTACAACTCGAAACCCGCTTGTGGGGTAAACTTACTTGGACTCAGTATAGAGAAGGGATTTGGGGCCCTAAAGGGGGCAAAGCCAAAATTACTCAATAGCTTTGTCCAAGCTGGGGCAACGTCTACACGTCAGGAATGGGGATATATTGGTTACACCCAGTCATAATTCAACCATGTTGTTCAACCTGGGGCAAGCTGTAAAGCCTGCAGCCTTCCCTCGGGCACACGAGAACCAACACGTCGACTAAACCAGGCAGCAGGTGTGTGGCTCACCCACTCGAACACGCAGAGCCGGCAAGACACACTCGCTGTACATCCAGCAAACACTGGGCGGTGCTTTAGTAAAGCTCACGTTTGGCTCTACGAACAAAACACACATACAGCCAAGACAAACGTAGACAACGCGAGTCTCACGGGCACGACTGCTCCAACCACAAAGCGTTAAAAGTCCTGGAATACTGATGCCGAAAACATTAGTATTATTATGTAGAAAGGTGATCTTTAATCACGAACCAAAAGCAACTTTTCAAAACGGCGCAGCAGTAAGAATTTTTTGTTTTTTATTTTTTCAATACAGTCTAAACCAGATATACTAAGTTATACTGGGTTGAAAAGACAATTGTAACGAAACGCTGACGTTGCCCGGCATTGGCTCGTTAGGGACCGAAAGCCGGGGAAGGTTTGGGAACGCGGTGACGGTACAGCTGCGGCGGCGGCAGCAATTGTTTCATCGCTGCTGCTGGATCCAAGGGCGTGTTTTTCGGGACCAGGATAATACCGACGGGAAAAAAAAAAAATAACCTGGGAAACATACACACTAACGTTTTCATCCATACATACCTTGGTAAAAAAAAACACCTTAGCTGTGAGATCGAGAATTTCATTGGGAGTCATCGTTGTTTTTTGCGTATATTTGTAAGATATGTTTTTACCCCAAAAACCCAATCTCACCTTCCCTCCCTGTTCTCTAATAACGCCCATGATTCGCGGGTCTTCCACCGAGGCGTTGAGGTCGGTGATCTTTGGGTACACCTTTTTTTGTCCAGGCGAGGACGACCGGACGGATGAACGGACCAACCGATGACCAAAACAGACCAAGCCAGGCAGGCAGGCAGGCAGGCAGGCAGGCAGGCAGGCAGGCAGGCAGGCAGGCAGACAGACAGACAACAAAGAAAACAGACAGCAGACGAGACAGACAGACCGATAGAGAAAGTTTTAGGCGACAGACACAGGGACAAACCCAACAGAGAGTGTGATGCCAATCGCCACCGGTAATCTTAATCGCTAGTGTTTACCTCACCCCCCCCCCGCCGCAGCGTTCACAGCGCAACATGGACAAAAATCACGTACACGCTGTAGCGTAGGAACACAAACTCGCGCAAGCACAGCCAACACATGCCAGGGTCCGATCAGTCAGCCGCAACGAGCTTCCTATCTCGGCAACATGCGACGCTTGACTGCGAGAGTCATCGACAGGCAGTGAGTGCCAGGGCAGGGGCGGCAAGCGGAGGCGGTGCAGGAGCTAGGGAAGGCCGTATAAACCTGGGCCCACCTTCGACATGGCTAAAATACACGTGACATGAAACCCTAACCCTAACCCCAACCTTAACCCCGACTGCCTGGGGAATTGCTCGGAGTTGAAGACGTAACGAGGCGTCAGTGCGGACAATCCCCCATTTTCCATAGCTGGGGCAAGTCGGATACAAAACTAGCGGCGTGTGTGTGTGTGTGTGTGTGTGGGGGGGGGGGGGGGGGGGGGGTGACAGTGACACACGACAAATCGGCCGAAGGGCGGACTTTTGGCGCGGTATTTTATATATATATACCTCCTTCATCATGGTGCTGTCGTTCGTCGCGGTGGAGAGCTGGATAGTGATGCCGTACACCTCCAGCAGCTGGTTTCCCTTGGCGGGGTCGTCGCGGCCGTCGATCAACTTGCACGAGTCGTGGAGGGCGTCGATCGTGGTCTGCACCTTGCCATAGTCCGGGATCTGCAGGTACACCTGTCGCGGAGGAGCGGCAGAGGGGAATTCGATTGGCAACGGTATCAATATCACCGTCAGAACCACCACCGTCACCACCAACAACAACTACCAACAACCACTACAAAATAAATAGCACAACAACGTCCACAGCAACAACAACAACAACTCCAACAACAACAACAACAACAACAACAACAACAACAACAACAACTCCAACCCCAACTCCAACAACAACTCCAACAACAACAACAACAACAACAGCAACCGTCATAAGACGCGCGCTACAACAATAAAGGCAGCACTTTTCGGCTAACTTGTCGGCTATGAAACAGTTTCTGTACGACGGGAGCTCCTTAACCCTAAATCGTCGGAAAAACGCCATTCTTTGGTTTGCAATCTTTACTTTCGGTATACCCAGTCCCTGAATTTTGTTTAGTATCGGGCTGCAACTCCACTTTTGTCAAATCAGTTTTTGGAATGAGGCATACAGTTCCTCAAGCCACCACCCTCAGAAGGCAAAAAAGAGACAGTGCACCTCGACCGCAGCACGATTCACAACAACGGCAGCTCCACCACTGGCGCCAACGGCAACGAACAAACCCAGTTCCAACATTTCCTACTCCTGAAGGATCCCCCGCCCCCCCTCCCGCCCCCCCCCGCTTTCTTGCGGACCGCGCGTGCGCATGCAACATGTCACTTTGTTCCAGCGCACCTTGGCCAGCTTGACGTAAGTGTTGAACCACATCCGCTCGTTGCCCTCCTCCCTAAGGGCAGACAAAGTCGTCTCGTACATCTCCGACACCTGCATGCACGGTGCACGGTCGCTAATTGTTGGCGCTGTCGAGCAAAGCACTTAGGGGTGGTGATGGTGCGACTCTGGAACAACGCATCCAAGACTAACGATACCACCACCCGTCTCGCCACCCCGTCCCGAACGTAAAACGCCACAACGAAAGATTCTCAAAAGAAAAAACGTGAGCGGCGAAAGGAGGAAACCGGACGGGACGCGGCACGATGTACACATTTGGACGTCCAGCGACACACTCGATGAAGATCCCCCCCGACCCCGCTTCCCTCTTCCACCCCCCCTGCCCCCCGCTCCCCGCCCCCCGCCCCTCCCCCAGTGCCCTGCTGACGAACACCAACGATAATAGACCAGAGCGATGGCTTGCGTCGTCGCGTGCGCGCCGCCGCCAGCCCGCCCAGCCCCCCGCGCTGCGCCCCCAACTCTCCGCACCCCTCCTTCCCTCCCCCCCCCGCTCAAACCCGCCCCGCCCGCTCCAACCCACCCCTACCCCCTTCTCCCCCCCGGCTCCAGCTCCCCCGTCCCCCCCTCCCTCCCCACCCACCACCTTCCTCCTCCCGATCCTTCGTATTTTAGCGGCCCTCTCTTCTCCCCTCTCTTCTCCCTCTCACCATGCGGAGGTCTTCCGACACCGACACAGTGTCCAAAATTCCGTTGACGCTGTCCGAGCTCTCGTTTCGGGTCACCGCGCTTACGTGCGTCAGGAGCTCCTTATACCTCTACAAAACAACCAAACGTTTTTTTTTAAACAAAATAACAACGCGGTGAGCGGATTGGGGGTGGTGGGGGGGAAGGGGGTGAGTCTTTCCTCTTTACCGCTCTTTTCGAGAATGGAGCAGTACTCAACTAGAGGGCAAAAACAACCGAATTGTGGGGCTCAGAGGGGGGGGGGGGGGGGGGGGGGGGCGGGCAGGCAGGCAGGCAGGCAGGCAGGCATGGCGGGCGGGCGGGAGGGGCGGGGTGTGCCGAGCGCGCGATCGGGCCCGCGCGTTGTCGTGCTAGCTGGAAAGCCGCGCGGCCTTTATTCCTTCTTTCCACGCGATTATTGTTGGCACGAACTCTTTGTACTTAGCTGCACGACACCCGCGCAGCGCTGTGCTACTCAGACTGCTGCACGCTTTTCCGATGTGATAGATAAAATCGCCCTTGGTATATTTTTAGTCGCTAGACATTGGTTCTCAAAGGGGATAATAGCGGGCAACGCTTTACAGTCAACCCTAGCCTTGCAAAGTAAAATACTCTTGCCCACACCCGGTACGCCAGTTAGTTGTTTACCTGCAGCATGTGATCGAATTCCCCGAGCTCGAAGTGCAGCCTCACCAGGTGCTCCAAGGCCTTGAACCGCCTGGCGTAGCACCAAAAAACACCGGCAGCAGCAAGGAAGCGAAAAAAAATGGTGGGTGGGTCGAGTCGGGGCCAAATCAACGCATACTTACACATACGGTCACCTGGCGTAACACTCAAAACCTACACACACAAAAAAAAAATCGACAATGCAAATGTGACCAAGCCTCAGCACATACCAAGTATGCACACACGGCGGTAGCGTGACACCGTCCTGGATAGGTACCGTGGGTGATCGAGCCTCGGCACATTAACACGCAACACACAAACACGCGGCACCTTGGCGAAAGTCCACCAAGATGAAAAAAGAAAACAAACAGCAGCAGATCGGAAGTGTCAACGCATGGGCAATCGAGTTTCAGCAAATAGACACACATGCACAAGCGGAACTGCACGATGGATCAGGACGGACGGACCCATCTCTTCGCCACGGGCTCTGTATGCTGTGCATGGTGGTGTTGGTGTTGTAGGTAGGGTGTGTGGGGGGGGGGTGGGGTGGCAGCGGGGGGTTCTTGGTGTTAGTGTCGGTGGTGGAGAATGGGGAAGGCGTGAGGTGGGGTTGGTGTTGATGTTGGTGTTCGTGGTGGGAGGAGCGGGGTGGGGGTGGTGGGGGAGGGGTCGTGGCGTTGGTAGTATTGGTCGTGTTGGCGCTTATATTGGTGTCGGTGTTGGTGTAAGTATAGATGGTGATGTTGACGTTGGTGTTGGTATCAGGGTGCCGGTAGTTTTGTGTGAATCCCTTCTAACTAACAAGGCTGGCGCGCGCAATTTCCGTCGGTATGCACACCGGTCGGTTGCAGAGCTCAACCCTCACCATTTTATTTCGGGACCCTTCTCGGCCTCAAGAGACACGACCTTCTGAAACAGCTCCAAAGCCTTCTGGGGGTTATCTTGTCGGGAATCTGAAGGGATACATTTGGAGGCGGAGGCGAGGGGGGGGTGGGGGTGGGTGGGTTAAGGCGCGTGGGGGTGGGGTGGATGGAGGGTCGGCGTGGGTGGAGGGGGGGGGGGGGGTGGGGGGTGGGGGGGGGGGGGGGGGGGGGGGTGAGGGGGGGGGGGGGGGGGGGTGGGGGGGGGGTGGGGGGGTGGCGGCGGTAGGGGGTGAAGTAGTCACCCAAGTAGTGGCGGTGTTGGGGCGCGGAGAGCACGAACGAACACGTTACCGTTGTGCGCGGGAGAAAACCGTGACACCACTAGGGGGACACAAAGAAGACCCGTGTCCTCCCTTACACGACTGATGCACAGCTGTAGAGTCCAGCTATAGGCCAAAGACGATGGCCTGCGTGACTATCGGGATAGGGGTGGTGCTCGGGATGTGTGCGCGACGTCATGGTAGCGGGGATCGGTATTGAGATAAATCCAGCAACAAATACCGAGTTTCGTTGCTACTGCGACGGTGGCGGGAGGGGGGAAGGGGTGAATATACCACGATAGGCACAACTTTCTGGTTTCCCTCCTTCTCCCCCCCCCCTCCCCTTCATTGTTCAATGTGTTTTTAATCCGCCAGCAGATTGGTCAACCTACACCTTCACCTGCTTCTTTCCTTAATGCTGGATCGCCTCCGTTTGTTTGTTAGCTCGTTTGTTTGTCCCCCCCCCCCCGCACTCCCACCGCTCGCTTTTCCTTCCTATCGACTCATCTACCTCTCTCCAATCGACCCTTCCTTCAATGCTTCTCCCCTTGCTTCCTTCCACGTTTCCGTCCTTCCATTAATCTATCCATCCTTCCCTCCCTCTCCCCCCCCCCCATCTCTCTCCCGCCTCTTCCCTCCTCGGTCCCTCAGTCCGTCTGCTCCGTCCCAAACATTGTAGTGATGCGAGAGCCTATGGTCTTAATACCACGGCCATGCACGATACCGAGTGCACCCCCCTCCGCCCTTCTTTCCTCCTTCCCTCCCTCCCCGCGTCCACTCCCTCCCTCCCACCCACCCCCACCCCACTCTCTCTCCCCCCCTTCCCGTGTGGCACAACAACAGAGAGTAGGACTCACATAGTAGAAGAATGTGAAATATGCAAGGAGGAACGGGATGCGTTAGAGGAGATGAGGAAATTAGACGTACGTGACATGGAAGAGTTTGGTAGATTAGAGAGTAGCGAGAAAACGATAGCAATCCTAGGAGATAGATGGTGGCCGCAGACGGCGCAACAGAACGGGGGTAGTACAAGCAAACAGTTTGTATGTAGTATGTGGAAGAAGCGTAATGAGCGCCCGAATGTTGGGGGTGTCTCTACTAGAAGTAGGAACGGTGCTCCGTCTCGAAAGGGGTGCGTGGTCAATGGCCAAATGACTTAAGGCAAGAGAAAAATGAGTACGCCCCCCCCCCTCCTTCCCTCCCTCCATCCATGTGCAAGTCCGCCTCACAAGTGGTTCTAAGTAGGATGCAGCTCACCCTCCATGCGACTCGCGAACACCTCACGGCGCTTCGCGCTTGGTTCAAGCAATGTCTGCCTGGTCAGTGAAAACCCGACGTGCTCCGTCCCGGCATTGTAGGGATGCGAGGGTCTAATAGCTATGGTCGTACGACTACGGCCATGCATAAATATCGAGCACACTCCTCCTCCTCCCTCTCTCCCTCCCTTCTATCGCAACATCACCCTCCCCCTCTCTTTTCCCGACGCCTTCGGTTGATGCTCACCGTCTCCCTCGTAGAAGGCGTTCTCTATCTCGATCAGGTCGTCCGCCGCCTCTCCATCATTATCACTGCCGTAGTCGTACTCTTCTCCATCCTCGTAGTCGTACTCGTATTCTAAAAACAGGAACCAGCAGAACGTAGAGCAGCAGCAGCGACAGCAGTAGCAACAGCATCAGCAATCGACAGCAGCAGCAGGAATAACAGCAGAAGCGGCAGCGATAGCAGCAGGAAAAGCAGCAGCGCTAGCAGCAACAACAGCAGCAGCAACAGCAGCAACAGCAGCAGCAGCCATAGCAGCAGCAACAGCAGCAGCAGCCATAGCAGCAGCAACAGCAGCAGGAGCAATAGTTCGTATCAATAGCATACAGCAGCATTAACAACAGCACATCAGCAACAGCAGCAATCGCAGCAGTTGTATAGCAGCAACAGCACCACCACCAGGAGCAGCAGCATTAGCAGCAGCAGCATTAGCAGCAGCGGCAGAAACAGCAGTTCTGCGTCCGTATACCAGGGTGTGGGGGGTTCAGGGTTAGAATTGGGGTTTTACGTTTTTGGGGTTAACGCCTTTACAACTGGAAACCCGTTTGGGGGACAAAATTACTTGGATTTAGTAAAGGGAGGGGTTTTGGAGGCTGTCTGAGCAACTATGTTATACCATGGTAAGGCTTTTATCAACCACTCCAAACTTACACTTACTATAAAGTAACTACTAACTGACCGAGGTACACGGGCAAAACATTGAGCAACTATGTTATACCATGGTAAGGCTTTTATCAACCACTCCAAACTTACACTTACTATAAAGTAACTACTAACTGACCGAGGTACACGGGCAAAACATTGGGAGGCATCCGGGATTCAGGGTGTGCTGAGCTTCCGTGGCGTACCCGGTGTGCAAGTAGGGTTGCCCACTACACTAAATATCAATGAATAGCTTGTGGAGGGCTCTGTGTCGCTCCTTCGCTCCTTCGCGAGTTGTGAGTCTCACACATACATGCTCGTAGCGAAACTCTACTGATGCCTTCGTATATATGATCCACCAATACTGCTGCTGTGCCGTATCGTCTGTGTTTGGGTACTATGTCCGCGGTGTTGCCCTGGAGAACACAGGATTGACTACTGCTTGTAATGGTTATCACGAATCTGAAAAACGGCGTGCCCGGCTGTTTGGCGTGCGATGTCTACAGCAGCAGTACTGCCGCTGTGCTGCTGCTGTGCCATACCACGTATGTAATACAGTATGTTGGCGGTGCTGTGGCCGGCACAAGAGTGACTACATCTCTCGCGAGTCCGCACCCAGCACCCGGCTTTTCCGCACCGCACACCTGCACTCCCAACACGCTACGCCCCGCGCCAGTTCCAACGACGAGGCGGACGGGCTCTAAAAGGACAGCCAAAAACAAACCTCAGGTACGAGCAGCACAAGCATTTATTCCTACGAGGATGTTCACATCATATCATACGATTATCAACAGTGTACCAGGTACTGCAAATTCGCTATTTTGGTGGTGGATCGCTCGTCCTGTATGAGAGTATGCTACCAAGGGTGCCTGAGGTGGTACAACTCGCACGGGTACCGGTAGCTCACAAGGTCACAGGTCACAGACAGCTCATGGACGCGGCGAGACAGGTCTTCCGATAGCAACTCAACATCTAGACTCCGTGCGAAGTGCGCGGTCGTTCCGCCCCCACACCGACAACATTGTATCACGGGTTGCAAATGACAACTCGAGCATAGAGTGCTTGTTATTCGCTCCCTCCTCGATTCCTTGTTGAACCCGCTCTGTGAGCAGAGCAAGCACATCAGAGCAAGCGCGGAGGTGGTTGCTGTGCTGCCTTCTCGAGAAGGTAACGAGGAAAAATGATAGGAGACCGCGGTTTTATCCTTTGACTGACGCCTACACTATTATAAAACTAGTATATTAGTACAACAAGACGCCTTGACGCGGCAAATCTTCACAGGACCGGTCTACTTCGAGCATTGTCGTAACAAGGGCCCTCGTGTCCGCGAAATAGCAGCAATATTTTCGCTACTTTTACTGGAATATGATCTACAGAGAACTCGACTGCATATGCGTTGTAGTGGAGGCAACATCGATATCGGGGTACTCAGGTCATGAACATAATCATGCGCTCTCACCTTCCCCGTCAGACATGGTCTAGCACGCACAGCCCGCGCCAGGAGCAGGGGGTCTCTTGCGTGCTATTCCTGCTTCTTCTGGTCGACGAACAAAGCAGATAAAAAAAACGGGAAGGCTTTCGATGTCATACGAACTCCTTTGCGGGCGGTTCGCGGTTCGCGGTTCTCGGTTCGCGGTTCGCGGTTCTCGGTTCGCGGTTCTCGGTTCGCGGTTCGGTTTGCGGTTCACGGTTCACGGTTCACGGTTCGAATATGAAAAATATCCAAACAGGAAACAAACGAAGATATCTCTCACTTTTTCGCGACCTTGCGCATGTTCATGCCGACCGGCTGACCGCCCCCCCGCCCTAGTTAGTCAACGCGTAGCTATCTAGCTATCAACGCTCCTCTGAAAAAGCAGGCAATTGTATGCGATGTAAAAACCCAAACCCTAAACAATAGACAATAATCGTCCAATACCACAGGTAGTCTATTGATTATTTTTACATGGTCGTGTTCTGTAGGGTACGCACAAACCATATCCGGGGTATTTACCCCGGATATTACCCAGAGGCGAGGGTGGCCGGTGCGCAGTTGGTATCAGGTCCCCAAGTGGTAAATGGGCTTGGTGGGAGACATTGCCTTCCTAGCACTTGTCAACCGCTGGGAGAGGGACTACACGGAGACGGAGCCCTTCGCCGATGGAGGTTGAAGGTAGGCACATCCATATTTCGCAACGTAGGACACGGCGTCGCCGTCATACTTGTGTCACCGGAGGCGTTGGTTTGGGTAGAAGGAGGGGTTCGATCCCTTCCCGTGTCAGGAGAGGTCGAGGAGGCGGGGTAGCGCCCATGGAGAACGGGAGGACGAGCGATAGACCCTCCCACTCCCCTCTGATAATGAAGGAAGCAGTTCCCGCACCTCAAAATGCCCGTCGTGCAGCCGGAAGCTCCGCCCAGCCGAGGATTCTATGCGGGTCCACACCTGAGAGGACCCAGCAGGGTTATCAGGCTTTCCCTTCCAGCGACGGTGTCTATAGTAGTATGCCATCGGACACGGCACTAAGGTTCCGTGACTCGAGTTTCTGTTCCCAGGATGCACGTGGTGGAGCGAACAGCTTTGCTCGGGGGGATCTTTTAGGGGCGGGAACATCTACGAGGACTAGTAGGAGAGCAAACAACCCTCCCCCCATACCACCGGGCGCAACATCGGGCTCTCGGAACTCAAGTCAGGGGTATCAAGATGCTCGATGCGAAGTAAGTACTTCCTTCCGGAGGGGGGGGGTTGGGGAGTCTACGCCTACGCACAGTCAGCACAGGGGTACCACGCAACCATCGCAGGCGGTGGCAATCAGAGTGAGGCAATGTCTCCAAACCTTCGGCATTTAGGCGCAGCACCGACCTTCCGGCACTCCAGAGCGACGCCTCAAGACGCTTGTCTTGCCGGTGTAAGCCTTGTCCGAATGGGACCCTTGCGGGGCCAAACAACTCCTAGCAGTCAGCAGGAGTGTCGGACGACTCTCGGCGGTGGCGGAGCTCATGGCGGAATAGGGTCTGGGTCTTCTCCCCCGCTACCACCGGGCGCGACAGGGGGTTCCCGGGTCTCAAGAACGCCCCCCCCACCCCGCCGAGAGAGAAACATGTATGTGGGGGGCGACGTCAAGAAAGCATCGATCAGATGAAAGTTGACCCTGTTCAAGGGAGTACACCTCGAGAGGATAATCCGTCCCGTAGGGAGAGACGTAGGGCAGGGGCGGCAAGAGGTGACCGCCAACCCGACGGTGGTAACGCACCGGAAAGAGGTTCCGACGGGGCAACGCCGCGACTAGGATCATCCACGTCTCCGGGAACGGCCGCAGGTGAAGGGCGACGGGCAACGGACAGTACACCTGCAAGGGGCCTCATCTCCTCCAGGACGAGGGCGCGCACAGTGTCCCTCCGGGTCCGACTTCCCTCAGGTTATCTAGTTTGGTTCTTGACTTCGCTTTATATATTTCACTCCCTGTTGTTCCGTCTAGTTTTGTTACTGATTGCTGTTTCCTGCAGCACCAGAAGTATGAAGCTTGGCTTATGACCACGAACTAGACACTAGGTGCGATTTTTTCTGTTCCTGGCTTGCTTTGTTTCTCCACGCCACCTGGTTATTGGAGCCTGTCCTGTGACCATGGACCGAGGTTATGTGGCCATGAGTTAATGTGAGAAAAAAAACTGGCATCTTCTCCATGCTTTGCATGGCTTACCAAGCCGGAGCCGCCTCTGGTCCCCCGATATGGCGGCCTGTTAGGCGCGCCCAAGTCCTGAGGCCTTTTTAGCGCTTCTACTGCTGCTGCTGCTGCTGCTGCTGCCCCTGCTTCGCTTGGTTGGGGTTGTGATGATCATGGGTTCTCTCTACTTTGGCTGTGGCGGTTTTGCGGTGATGTCGCCATGGCAGCAGCAAGTCAGAGGGGATAGGGGGGGGGTGGGGATTTCCCCCTGTATATATATGGAGTCTCGGGGAACGAAAAATCGCCTGTCATTCGTCGGTGTTGCTCTCGACTATATCCGTGAGGTGGAAGAGGGGTACCGGAACATTTTTTTATCCGCCGCGTGTTGCCCAGCAGACATGTGGAGAGCTGTCTTTCGCCGGGAGCAGAACAATAGAGACAGGGTCAGGCATGGAGAGACAGGAGAGACGCTCGCGATAGAACGGGCGAAGTACGAAGTTATCCGTTTACCCTCATTTTCTACTCTGGCCCGCTCCTGGCGTGCGTCATGGTGCGGGGCAAAATTGCCAGAAGACGGGTGATTTTGGACGCGTCAAGGCCTGTTTTTGTGTCCTTACTGTTTCGTACTACTAGATTACTACTAGATTTAGTTTTCGAGGGCGATCAGCCATGGATTAGGGGTTCCAACCACGATCTTCTGTGTGATAGCATCCGACGCGTGCTGGGGTAGAGGTGGCGTTTTCTTTGTGGCGAAAAAAAAGGTATTTTCTGCATGACGGGGCTCATTATTAACCCCAAACCGTCGGAATAATGTCAATTATCTTGTTTTTTGCAACATGCGTGCAACATTGCACATGACATCTAGTTTTGCTCAAAATCGTTACATTTTGTTTTTATTAAATAGCTCCTTGATAGGTTCGGAGCCTCAGAAAGAAACCGGCCCACCTCTACCGCGGGCGGGCTTTGGTTTTGCTAGTCTTCGCGTAGGGGGGTCACTCAAGGGGCCAAATCGCGGAACTTAGCCACCTACCTGTGGTTTGGAGCTCTTACCTACCAGGTACAATGGTAATAATTCCCTTACCGTTATTTCTTGCCATTGTGGCCTATGTTGTTGTTGTTCTCACATTAACTCGCATTATCAAGTCCGTGGTCACAGGACAGGCTCCAGTCACTCTGGAGCTGAGGAATACCCCAGGGAAAGACACAAACGAACCAAAGGTGGTACACTCATATATCACAGCTAACGCACTTCATGCCTCCACCAGAAACATATAAAAGTGAAATCGGGATCCAGCCTACGATGTGCCAGGTCCATACTGGTGCATAATTATCACTACTCGCGCCTGGAAAAACCGACTATACTGCTTGCCACCCAAGAAAGACTACCACGTATATATCACACGTAGTATCTATCACTACGCATACGCACAACAGATGCAAGTCAATTGGAAAAAAAAACAAAGAAAAGAAAAGAAGATAAAGGAAAGGAAAGTAAAGGAAATGAAAGAAAAGACAAGGAGGCGAAAAAACGAAAAAGGAAAGGTAAGAAAATCAAAGACAAGAAAAGCAAGAAAAGACAAGGCAAGAGGAAGCAAGGAAAGGAAGAGAGAAAAAAAAGGTCATACTAGCAGACCCTAGAAACTGACTAAAGACGCCATTGGGCTCATAGAGGGTATCAAGTGCATCATCAATGGCACTGGGGAGAGAAGGCAACATGGCGCAGGGCAGTCTTACGCTATCTTGTGACGGCCATTGGAAAGCCCACAAGTTTCAAGACGTTGATGGCCAGACCCAGACTTCAGTCTCTTGGGCATGACGCCCCCCCTTCCGCCCCCGCCCCCTCCCCCTCCCCCCCTCCTCCCTCCCACCTCCCCTCTCCCCCGGCCGCTTAGAGATGCCGACGGTGGATGGCGCTGCCGCAGCCTTTGCGCGTCGCTATGAAGCTTTACGTCTCTCCTTTCCATGGCAATTCCGCATGAACAATTCGGCTCCCTTCTCTACTCGTCGAAAGCATCTGCCGGCCTTCTGAGCAGCCTTTCGCCACCCTTCGAATTTCATTCCAAAGACCGACATATGCTCCTTCAGATGAGCCCGCCAGTTCTTCTCTTGCCCCCCTGAGTAGCCCTTGCCCCCTACAAGCTCCCCAAACATCACCCTCTGTGGCAGACGCTCCTCCCCCATACGCGCTAAGAATCCCGCAAACAATATCCTCCGTTCGCGCACTATCGCCTCTATGCTCTCGGAAGCTGTCTTAGCAAGCGCGTCGGCGTAATAGGTGAAGGTGTGTGAAGAACAAGGCAGTCTTGTCGGCAGCCCTATAGAGACGGGTGTGACATGCGATCACACGTGACTACGGACTACGGTTTTTCAGTAGCGAGGAGGGGAGAAGAGGGCAAAGGCATTGCTGCGGGGCGACGGGTGGATTGATAGATCGGTGGGTCGGCTCTCTCTCTCTCTCTCTCTCTCTCTTTCTCTCTCCTCTCTCTCCCTCGTTCTTTGTTCTAGTCTACTTTTCGTGCTCTCTTTTGTCCCTCTCTCACTCGCTTTTGCTTTTACGCGGGCGCCTCTAGATGAGGTTGAGAGTGAGTGGTGGTAGTGATGATGATAGATGACGATGCTGGTTAAGAGGATGATGCTACCGATTTCCCTTTCCGAGAGTACATATCAGGTATAATACAACACCAGGCCACAAAGGAGCAAGAAGTCTGGGACTTAAGTTGGCTGCATCCATGTTAACTTAGTATCCGAAAATGCTATGCAATACTTCAAAGTATGTTGTTTCGATACTTCGTACGTGAACATGGCTACGGTATAATCGTACTAGTCTTCAGTTTTAGGGAGGTTCGCGCGAAACGCTACCAATGCCTTTGCAACGTTAACCTCTTGTGTTTTACGTTTTCGCGATATGCATGGTCGCCATAGATTGATTGGTTCGTTGCACCGCACCAACAATACACAATGATGGAGCCATCTCATGCTAATACATGGTTGGGGTGCAGCAGATTCTAAGAATTTTCTGAGCTCCCAACATGAGGAGCTATTAATAGCTCAATATCTCACCCGAAAATGGCTTCAAAGACATTCGTTCGCTCAACCCAACCAATGATCACTGTGCGTTAGTCCGAAAACAAAAGGTATACTCGTAAACTGATCATAGTAGCCGATAGTTCGAAGCTTGACGAGCTCAACCGGAAAAAAAAAGGTATGGGCCCAAAAAGACTTCAACCGCACTATAATAGAGGGATAACTCGATCTTCGATTTTGATCGAGGGACAGGGGCACTCGCGCGAGTGGCCTATACTCGGTAGGAAAAAAGGGGGTTGACAGCACGGGGTCCCCCCCCACACACCTCTACCTTAGTCTTAGTCATGTGTGTGCTCACGTGCGGACATGTGTGTGCGCGCAGCATGGATAGGTATGTGAAGCGGTCGCTCTGTTCATCATTATCTGTGATCCGCGACGACACATACATATATTAATAATAGTAGGCTTGCTTCTCGTGGTGTACCTACTACAATACGCCATGGGAGTTTTCCTTCGGTAGGTACACTAGTAGCAGTGTTGTTTTTTCTTCAAAAAAGTGTTTGGGAGAGATCTCTCGAGCTACCAATTTTTTAGGGAACCTCAGAAAAAAAGTGGTGCACCCCTATTATTGTAGCACGCGTCGGGAGCCTAAATAAAGCGCAGTCAGTAGTGAAGGGGGGGGTGTGATACCAGAGCATTTGTACGGTATCTACCGTTGGGGTCTCGGACTTATCCGCATAGGCTCAACATTGTGTTCTCCAGGGACCCTAGCTAGTAGTACCGGAGGGAAGGCTAGACTTAACATACGTAAAAGCTAACAAACGGGGCCGCTACGCCGCCCTTCGTACACGTTGAAAGTAGAGCTTTCCCTCCTGATCACAGGAGCAAACTTATGACATGGCATACTTGTATGGGAAGATATCAATAAATCAGTCATGTTGGCGAGGAGTCGCAGACGTATTAGCAACATGGGGTTTATGGATGATGTTAAGGAATTAGTGGGGTATTAGTCCGTTTGACCACTTGCAACTGGTTAACCAATAGCTTACCCAAACTAAGCCTTATAACACTCTCCCCCCCTGAAACGGCGGGATAGCAGGTCGGCCGGATATACGGGCGGACCTGTCAATATATCCAAGCCGTTTCATTTCCTGGGTATACCGGGGAGAGTATTTTTCAAGTTCGCCATGGGAAAATCTGAAAAAGTTTATTATGGTGGATGTGGGGATCGAACCCACGACCCAAAAACCCATGGTCTGTCGACGACGCCATTTGTTAAGGACTTTAGTGGGGTATTAGTCCGTTTGACCACTTGCAAAAGGTCAACCAATAGCTTACCCAAACTAAGCCTTATAACAATGACAAGATATAGTATAGACAACGCAGCGAGGACCACTAAGCAGCAACCAGAAGCTCCCAAGAGTCTACATCATAGATCGAAAGCGGGACGACCAGGTACACTGCTATCGTAGCCTTGGTGGGCACGACTGGAACTCTCTTATTATATACCAGGTATGGTGTTTCTATTGACCCTGTTCCCAATAGCATACTACATAGTGCTGGTGCCCTGTATACTGCCGATATTTTGGGCTCTAGTACTTTTTTTCATACATATGACCGGTCTCCTCTTTGGCATATCCCCTTGGTATCGCACTCGTTGGTACTACTACTGTATGTATGTAGTACGGCACCGGGCACACGGAGGCCTCGTATCGTATCACACGACACGTACGTGTATGCGTGCGTACATGGGTAACAAATATACCCCCTTTCCCCGACGCTGAAATACCGCCTGCTCTGGGAGGACGGTTTCGGGGAGATATCTTTTTTGACGGTTTCGGGGGGAGATATTTGTGTCCCGAAGCACGCTCAACCCATGCAAAAAATAGCATTCCAATCGTGGACTGCCCGTCACTTCCATTCGGAGCACACTCACAACAACACCCCTTCTCGTGGACCAAGTCGAGACCAAGTCAAGACCAAGTCAAGACCAACCCAAGACCAACCCAAGACCAAGTCAACATCACGACAGGGTACAAGTGTACGCGTTCGACATGAAGGTAGGTGTCTGTGCTGTGAGCCGAGATATTTGACGGCAAAAAACAAAAAAAAATGTCATGAATATTTTTTTACTTGCTCCCTGAGGCAAAATGTAAAAAAAAGCTGTGCAAAATCCATCGCAAGGGGAACCCCATGGGCAGCGACATTTTCCTTTCGACTATGACCTAGAGTATCGTGATACGCACTACAGAACCCGGGGGGGGGCGTCCATCTTCGTCAGCAAGGGACTAGTAGGCCAGAGGCGGTTGCTCATGGCAAGGGTCCAGAACGACGCTTCTTCTAGTTGCGATAAAAACGTCGAATGTCCAGACATACACGCCATCATTATTTGGATCTATGATACCGGGAATCTACATACTCACTCGTAGATAGAGCTGCCTATTCAACGTTTTTGAACCAATGACGCGTATCATAGCGTCTAAACACCCGGCGCTTGCGATAGGATCAAGAGTCTACTACTCTGTGGGAAGAGCGTGCACCAGTACGAGCGAGTGCCACCATGCTATGATACGCGCGTGTCGCGCAGCTCCTTTCATTGCAGCTCGGACGCACTCTCTTTTCCAGGTGGCCCGGCCTGCTTCGCGTCGTCGATGCCGTGATCATCATTATTAATAGTTAGGGTAACATGTGTTCCCTCCGGAGTCTCGAAGGGGCAAATAGATTCCATCTGCTGCTAATTTGTGCATCAAAGGGTATGAAGATATTGCCGTGTGTTGGTCGCGATCTTTGGGCGCGAAGCAGAACAAACACGGAGCAACGGGCAGCAACAACACAGAAAAGTCGAGGCTGCATGCAAGGCGAGAGAAAGGGACACTCCTTCTCCGATGATGACCCCAGTATTCGTCATGATGAGGTAGTTATGATTGGATCCATTCCTGTTCAGGACAAAGAGGTGAAGCGGTTGGACAAATTTTGACAAATATCTTTCGCTACAAAAATATATTGTGCTGCTTCACATCGCATGGTCGGAATGCGCTGCCCTTGGTCGCGATCTTTGGATGCGAAAACAGAACAACGGGCAGCATTCGCAACACGGAAAGTTGGGGCTGCATGCATGCATGTCAAGAGAGAAAAAGGACACTCGTACTCCTCCGGCGACGCAAGGTTTTGTCGTGGGTTAGTTCTGGATACAACAACAGCAGTAGTAGTCGATTCCCGCTCACAGTTCAGAAAATGTGTGAAGCGGTCAGACAATTCGACAAGCACTTTGTGCAAAAGATGTACAGTGAGGTAAAACGGGTCTTCTTGTAAATCAGTGTTTGCACCTGGTATGTACAAAAGATCTTCCCCAAAAGATGCAAAAAATATCTACGGTATCACTGTAGTGCAATACATTTTGTAAATAAGATCTTGTTTAAAATATCTTGTACCTGGTACATGGTAACATGATCTCGTAAAAATATCTTGTAAAACAGATCGTGCTAAACAACGTGTTGTGAAACAAATTTGTATTAAAATATCTTGTAAAGATCTGGATCAAAATGTCTTTTTGGGTCATGCCAAGTCATGCAAATCATTTTGACCGGAGATCTGTATGTGTGTGCCTCGAAAGACACGGATCATGAAAAGGGATCTGATCTGATCTGCCACACTTACTTGTGAAAGATGCAAAGTGTTTTTCCCCGTGTGGTGCAATTGGTGTGGTGTACCAGGTACGTACACAAAATACATAACCCCGTCCGTCTTGCTTGATGGAGCTAGTTTGATGGATGCCCTCTGTTTTGTAATTGCACGTATAGAGTAAGCTGAAACTCGTTTGGACTGACTGGCTGGTGACACTTGCCTGGTTACATGCGTAGTGACTAATTTTTTTTGTCTTTTAGTGTTTTATTGAAGAACTCAGTTGCGTTATACCTGGTTACAGCTCATAGGAACCCTCTCTGTTCCCCGTTTTCAGCTTGAAACACCCCCGGGGTTTCAAGCGAACCAGGCCATTGCAGGGGAACCTTGTAGGGCATATGACCTCGTCATAGTTTCCAGCGGAGTATCTTCAATACCCAATAGAGAGCTCTTGCATCTCCAAGAGCCGTACGACGTACACCACTTGACGACTTTTTCGCGTGGTCATCAGGGTATTCATGTGCAGTAAGCAGTTCTTCTGTAGCACCGGTATGATGGGCCAGCCTGAAATACGGGGTGGCACTGTATAATAGCGGCAAACGGCACTGCTCCGCATGCTCCCACTACTGGATTTCCCATCTGTGCCAAGCGGTCTCACAAGCACTATCATACGCATCGTAGCGGGAAATCGGCACTACTCAACCGCACTATAAAGGGACCGCTACTACTGCTTGCTGTATCTTAAAGTGATACATGATGCAGCAGTGCACGTATAGTCTAGACTATTTAAAAAACGATACGACAACTGGAACGTGAATCTTGTATTTATTTGCCGAAATAGAGCACGCGCATGTAACTGTCTCTCTGCCCGTCGAGAGAATGAGCACTCATGACGGCGTGCTGCAATCTCAACGCGACAGTACCCGACACAGTCGCGACAGAATGCGCATACATAGGCCTCGAACTCATTCGCCGCAGCTTTTTTAGCAGTCGATAGATGCAACCTGTTGTCGCTACGCTGTGCATGCCGCTGCGGCCGAGGGTAGACCCTCCGTCAAACCACGTGAAATGCATGAAACGGTAGAAAATCGTCCGAGATGACAACAAAATTTCTCTCATTTACTACCAGGTATATGCAGTGGGGTGGGTCATACTACAACAGTTGGGTCGCATCAGCGTGTTGTGTGTTCGATTTGAAAAGCATATCAGGTTAAAACACTTGTGCTGCCTCTGGTGCCCTGTTGTAGTGCTTGGCTGGCCATACTCACACAGTAAGTAGTTACCAGGAATTTGCTTATGTCGTCCAAGCATATCAGGTTGAAAGACTTGTGCTGCCTCTGGTGCCCTGTTGTAGTGCTTGGCTGGCCATACCCACACAGTAATAAGTAGTTACCAGGAATTTATTTGCTCATCATGTCGTCCGTTTAGAATGCCGTACGTGACATGTGATATTTCATCATACCTTGCTCACGAGGACAATTCGAGCTCAGCGCAGGATGAGAAGATTCGTGTTACACAACCAAGTAGACATGTTGGCACGTGCTGTTGTAGACATTTCGGCCGCGCGTTCAAAACGGTGATTGGTGCTGACTGTGTCCCGTTTATGGCGTGTGCAAAAGGTAGATGCGTATGAAATCAAGCACCGTCTCTTTCGTGTTGCATGTTCAACATGTGTATCCAAACCTTCCAACACGTACTGGAGGAACTACTGTGAGTACGGTTTCCAACGGGGTGAAGCAGAAAGCTGAAGAGCCCCCAGCAACACAACAGTGCGAGCCTGTGCCTCGCACTGAAATCGGCAATCACGCTCCGAAGCGTTTCATGGGGGGGAGACCAAGACATTCACACAAAAGATAGATCACGATCTACTGTTTGTTGTAGATTATTTAGATAATGTATTGGCTAGGTAGGACTGCACAGTGGCAGCCTTGGTGAGTGGCGATTGCACTAAAAGCGTCAGCAATCTGTACTGGGCTGCATCTCGGTATACCGGGGAGAGCTCGAGCGAGTAAAGCCGAGCGTAGCTATTATAGGTCAATCACCCCCCCCTGGCTGGTGATGCCTGCCTGGTCGGTAAAAACCCGGCGTACTCCGTCCCGACGTTGTGGGTGTGCAAGGGTCTATCTGTTGGCATTCAGACTACGTACGGCTAGGTATGAAATGAGTACATCCCACTCGCTCGTGACGCGGTCCGCTAGAAATTCCACCGGAGACGCAGAGAAAAAAAAGGTATTTTTGGTTTATTTCCCGTCTCCTCTCTCCTCTCTCCTCCCCTCTCCCGCAATGCATTTTTACGGTTTTCCGTCCAAAAGTACCAGGAGGGGTGTAGCTACGTATTGATCCAAGGTTAATATTCCCCACAAGGAGGGCTTCGCTGCGGCGGGCTGCCGCCCGTCTTGGCTTCGCGCATGCCCGCAATTTTTTAGGATGCATGATGACATATATTATAAATATAGGATTATTACAGGCAAATCGAGGCTGTACATGCGACAGCACTGCCAAGGGGTACATCCACATAAATCATGTTTGAATAAAGAAAAATAAACACCTGAATCAGGTGAAAAAAAAACACAGCAACAAATTGCGTCATCCGGCACACGATGACGAACAACAGCAGCAGCTAGCAGCAGCAGCCGTCGAACAACTTTTATGCACGTGTAATTTCAGCAACTGTTAAACAGCAGGAGTGGCAGCTGCAGGAGTTCGACAACAGCAAGCAGCATTTCAATGATAATCATATGAACATAGTGAATGGTATACATACCTCACGATCCTAACACCTAGATTAATGATAGTAATAAAAAGGATACTGGTACTTTGTTATCTTTATTCGAATTAATTGTGAGAAAAACAATACCTGGACCAAGTCTAATACATCAACATCAATTTCCGTGTCACTTGAGACGTTAACGTCATCATGGTTTAATGCAGGATTAATATCCACTATCACTACTGATTAGGTTTTGACTCATGAAAACATTATTAAAAACGGGCGACCGGTGAATTACGTAGCTGCTTGCAAAAATATCCACAAAGGTTTTTACCGACGCTATAAATTTGTCGAACTCACACCTGATGTTGTTACAATAGTTATATTTCATACTTATGCGTACGATAATACTTTCAACTTTCCTTGAGCCGGTACGTAAAGAACCAAAATATGAGGAGGAAGTAAATTATTAAAATGTAAAAAAGGATCGGATAAAGTACACACCGAGGCTCGAGCCCAAGGGGAAGAAAGCAAAGAACTAATTTGAAAAAAGAGTGAATTCACCGCGACTCGCGGCTAACGATTAACAATAATTAGGGGCTACCCTTCAAGCTACTGTTGTACGAGCACGCACTTCGCATTCCGCAACAGAAATTTGGCAAAAACACGATTTTGCAGAGGACCTGTCACGACACGAAGCGAGAACGGCCGAGGCCACACCCCCGGCAGGGTCGGCAGGGGCGAGCAAGGTGGGGCACGTCCATAAAACAGCGTGCCGAGAAATGGACCTCAGCTCGTGTTATCTTGAAGGCGGCTCAAAACCTGGTCTAAATCGGGCCTCTCGAACGCTGCGACGACAGGGTCTACATATTTATATACTTAGTATTTATTTATTATTGTACTTGCAACAACAGCAAGCCGCAGCAGCGGCAGTCCAACGACATACGCAAGCCGTAGAAGTACAGTATGCATTCATATAGTAACAGCAGCAGCAATGCCGTACAACTCTTATGTGCGTGTAAAATCAACCACAAACAGCATGCTGCAGCAGCGGCAGCACCAGCAGTGCGACAAACAGCAAGCAATATTCAGTGGAATATGCCTAAATAATAATAGCATGCTCTCACTTTGGGCCGGTACCCGGTACGTATCATACAGCATACACACCGTGTAACAACAGCTGCTAGCAGCAGCAACGCTGCACAGCGCACAAATCTTATGTACGTTGACATCCAACAACATTGTCAACAGCATGCTGCAGCAGCCGCAGCACCGGCATAGTACGATAAACAGCAAGCAGTACCCAGTGTAAAATATATGCATACATAATAATATGTTCACTTAGATTAAGGCTGATACCTGGTACACGCAGACCAAAGAAAAGGGGAAAGAAACACAAACATGAGTAAAAAAGAGTAACATAAAATTGCAAGGAAAATAAAAAAGCGTCGAGACTCTCGAACACAAACAACAGGAAAAAACACTTGTTAAAAAGGAAAAAAAGCAACAATCGATACTATGGCAAGGCTCGAACCCGCCATTGGTGAACACAAACTTTGAGGGTCTAATATATGTTTACTTTGGGCCGGTACCTGGTACAAATAGATAGAGCAAAAAAAGAGGGAAGCAACCCAAACATGAACAAAAAAGAGTAACAGAAAATTGCAAGGAAAATAAAAACTCGAGACTCGAGACTCGAACGCAAACGAGAGAGAAAAAAAAAAAGCGATAATCGAAGATAGCTAGATCCAAACTCGCGACTGGTGAATACAAACAACGACGGTTTAACTGCCACGCTACTACAGCTGTAACTGCGTTTTGGTTCAAATGAAAAAATTCGGGTTTTTATACGTACGGCTCCGCATTTGACATTTCGGAACGGAAAATTAGCAAAAAAGTGATGTTTGCGTACGCCACCACGACACGGAGCGAGCACGACCGATGCCGACCCCGGCAAGGTCGGGAGAGTCAAGCAAGCTCATGCACGTGCAGGAAACAGCGGGGCGAGAGGTGGACCTCAGCTCGAGTTGTCTCGAAGACAACTGAAAACCTGGTCTAAACCGAAGCCTTTGGCCGCTCTCGTGCCAGCGCCAACATATTTATACATGTATTCAAGAAGTGTTTCTTCGACGTACGTAAGATCAAATCTGCTGGCAGCATACGAATATTGGGAGGCTCAATCATTGTGTATGTTCTTCACATGAAAGTGATATTTCCACACATCTACATCCAGCACAACCAGTGTCCGTGCTGGTTCATCATAGATAGACGAGCTCTGTGGTCACAAACTACGAGAGAGATACACATTGCAAACGCAGCAAGGTGATTTGGCCACGCAATGCCAACCGCAATGAGCACGCGGGCAAAAACAAAACATGCAAGCCAGCGCACCAATTAATTTGAATTAAAAAGAAAGTAAATAATAAAAATTAAGAAAGGCTGCTTGATTCACCACTGTGGCTCTCTGGTTCCTAACCCGGTACGTTCCTTGGATTCTGTCGGTAGGGTGCAGCCATCCCATCCAACCCCAACAGTCCGCTTGGACCCGTCGGCATGTGAGCCTACTCACGCTGCGGCCAGCCTCCCCACTCCTCAGGCTGCTTCCGTAGCACTCTCTGCTGTGGCGATGCCCCCGTTTGATACTTGGCGAAATACATCCTCGGCGTCGGGGTTTAAAATTAAACCCATCACCGCCGCCTCACGCGGTCTGTACAGAAAGGGAATCACCAGCCAGCCATGCTAGGTTACCCCCTACCAAAGCCGAGCCGAGGCCTTCGTGGTTGCCTGTAGACCGTTGCAAGTTTTGGCAATCAGTAGACAGCTACGTGTAGACAATAACAACTAAGGCAGTATATACTGTGTCAGTGCGCAATGGTAACATGTTCCGTTCTAAGATGTAGTGTGGAAGAGCTGCATACTATACCCGGTATACATCATGAAGATCCCACCCAGCAAACATGCGCGTAAGAGCCGTTCCATGCATATCCCACCCGGTCAATATGGTCTGTGCAAATAATATAGACCAGGGACGCATCTATTTTTGAAAGATCTATAGATCACGGAATGGGCGATGGGTCTCCCGCGAACGCCCATAGGTGACCCGTGGAGACCCATGGGATCCCATAGACGCCCATGGGATCCCATCGTAGACGTTTGGAGACCCATCGGAGCCTATGGACGCCCATGAGAGCTCACATGGGATCCATGGGGGACCCCATGGACGCCCATGGACGCCAATTGACTCCAATGGACGCCGACGGAGACACACGGGAGAGCGATGGACGCCGATGGATAAACACGGGAGACCCATGGAGACCCATGGAGACCCGTGGGAGACCCGTGGAGATCCATGCAAGCCCGTGGATGCCCCTGGATGCCCATGGGAGCCATGCGAGCCGCATGGGCGTTCAAGGGTCTCCCATGGTCTCCCACGGGTCTCGCATGGACTGTCGTGGGGCTCCCATGGGCGTCCATGGGTCTCCAATGGGCTCCCATCGACGTCGATAGGTCTCTCGTGTGCGCCCATGGGTTTTCAGTGGGCGTCCGCGGGATTCCAAGGGTCTCCCGTGGGCATCCACGAGGGTCCACGGGCCCCGATTGGCGTCTCTTGGTCTTCCGTCGGCTCTCACGGTCTCTCATTGATCTCACATGGGCACCCATAGATCTCCGATGGGCCCATGCGCGTCCGTAGGTCGCCCATAGGCATGCAAAGGTCTCTCATGGGCGTCCATAGACGTCCACGGGTGCCCCGTGGGCGTGCATGGGCATCCATTGGCGTCCAATCTCAAACGGACTCCCATGGGCGTCCATTGGCCTCCAATGGGCTCCCACGGACTCCCATGAGTATTTCATGGGCGTCTATGGGTCTCCCATGGGCGTCCAGGAGTCTCCCCTGGGCGTTCGTGGATCCCGATGGGTCTTCCGTGGGCGTCCATGGGTGTCCATGGGCTCCCATGCGTCCATGGGTCTACGCCTGTCGGCGTCCATGGGCCTCCTGTGGGCGCCCATGGGCATCCATGTGGGCTCCAATGAGCGTCCATGGATCTCCCATGGGCTCCCATTGGCTTCCATGGGTCTCCCATGTACATCCATGGTTCTCCAGTGGGCGTCCGTGGGGTTCAATGAATCTCCCGTCAGTTTTCATGGGTGTCCATGGGGTTCTATGGGCGTGCATGATCTTTGATTGGCGCACGGGTCTCCCGTGGGCTCCAATTATATCTCATGGATCTCCCATGGGCGCTCATGGGTCTCCCATGGGCGCTCATTGGTCTCCCATTGGCTCCCATGGGCGTCCATGGGCCGCCCATGGACGTCCACGTTTTTTAATGGGCGGCCATGGGCGTCCATTGGTCCCTCGCGGGCATCCATGGGCATCCATGGGCGTCTGTGAGTTCCCCATGGGTCTCCTATGGGCTTCAATGAGCGTCGATGGGCGTCCATGGGCGTCTACGGGCTCCCATGGGCGTCTGTGGGTTCCCCCGTGGGCTGTGATGAGCGTCCGTGGGTCTCTCGTGGGCTCCCATGGGTGTCGGTTGGTCTCTCAGGGGCTCGCATGGGCTCCCTTCCGTATCTCATTGGCGTCCATGGGTTGCCCTTGGGCGTCTATGAGTCTCCCGTTGACGTTTGTGGGCGACCATGGGTCTCCCGTGGGCGTCCATTGGCGTCCATTGGCGCCCATGCATCCATGAGTCTCCCGTGGGCGTCCGTTGGCGTCCGTGGGCGTCCGTGGGTCTCCCGTGGGCATCCATGGGCCTTCACGAGCTTTAATAGGCGTCCATGGGATTCAATGGGCGTCCATGGGTTTCCTATTGACTCCCTTCCGTCTCTCATGGGCCTCCCATGGGCGTCCATGGATCTCCCATGGGTTTACGTGGGCGTCCATGGGTCACCCATGAGCGTCCATGGGTCTCCCATGGGCGTTCATGGGCGTCCATGCCCGTCCATGACCTTTCATGGGTTCCCCATGGGGATCTCATCGGTGTCCATGGTCGTCCATGGGAGTCCATTGGTTCCCATGGGCGTCTGTGGGTTCTGGGTCTCTCGTGGGCTTCCATGGGTGTCGATTGGTCTCCCATGGGCTCGGATGGGCTCCCTTCCGCCTCTCATGGGCGTTCATGTGTCGCCCTTGGGCGTTCATGAGTCTCCCGTTGACGCTCGTGGGCGCCCATGGGTCTCCCGTGGGCGTCCATTGGCGTCCACTGGCGTCCATTCATCTATGCGTGTCCCATGGGCGTTCGGGGGCATCCATGGGTCTCCCGTGGGCATCCATGGGCGTTGATGAGCTTTAGTGGGCGTCCATGGGATTCAATGGGCATCCATGGGCCTTCCATGGGTTCCTCTGGGCTCCCTTCCGTCTCTCATGGGCGTCCATGGGTCTCCGATGGGCGTCCATGGGCGTCCATGGGCGTCCATGGGCTCTCATGGGCGTCCATTTCTCTTCCATTAGCTATCATCGGCGCACATGGTTCTTTCATGGGATCCCATGGGCGTCTTTTGGTAGCTAACGGGCGTTCATGGGCATCCATGGCCGTCCATAGCCGTCCATTGGTTCCCCATGGGGCTCCCATGGGCTCCTGTGGGCTCCCACGGGCGTCGATGGATGTCCATGGGCTTCCATGGACGTCGATAAGCGGCCATGGGCGTCTATGAGCTTCCATTGGCATCGATGGGCTCCCATTGGTGTCCATGGGTCTCCTATGGGTGCTCGTAGTTGCCCAGGGGTCTTTCGTGGGATCCCATGGGCGTCTATTGATCGCTCATGGGCTCTCATGCACTCTCATGCGTCTCTTATGGCCATGGGCGTCCATCGGGTTTCCGTGGGTGTCCGTTGACATTATGGGTCTCCCGTGAGCGTCCATGGGCGTCCATAGGCGTTGGTTGCTTCTCCATGGACCTCCCGTTGGCTTCCATGGGCTCCCATGGGTCTCCAATAGGTCTTCCGCGGGAGTTCATGGGTCTCCCATAGGCTCTTACGGGCGAACATGGGCCTTCTGTGGGCGTCCATGGGCGTCCGTGGGCATCCATGGGCCTCCAGTGGGTCCCATGTCTCCCATGGGTCTCCATGTGTTGCCCGTGGGCGTCCACGGGTCTCCCATAGGCGTCGATTGGTCTACATCCGTTGGCATCCAGGGGTCTCTTATGGGTGTCTATGGGTCTCCCGTGATCGTCCATAGATCTCGCATGGGTAGCTCAAGCCGGCGTGGAAGTGGATTCTGAGTCCGAAATGCCAATAATGTAGCATCTGCGGTTCTACATTTTTGGCTTGTCTAATCAGCGAAATCTATATAGGGCTCCCATGGGCTTCCGTAGACTTCCATGGGTTGACAGTGGTGGCCGATGGGTGCCAAAGAGCCGCGCTTAGGTTTCTCGTGGTATGCCCATGGTCTATTGCGGTTGTCGATGGGCGTCAGTGGGCTCGTGTGGGTCTCCCGTGGGTCTCCCGTGGGCGTCCATGGGTCACCCACGGGTCTTCCGTGGGATCTCATGCGCCTCCCATGGACGTCCATGCGTCTTCCATGGGTGTCCGTTGGCCTCCCATGGAGCTTCCGTGGGCGCCCATAGGTCTCTCATGGGCGTCCATGGGCCTCCCGTGGGTCTCACATGGGCGTCCATGGCTCTCCAATGCGTGCCCCATGCGTGTCCCATGGGCGCCCATGGGGTTTCCATGGGTCTTTTATGGGTCTCCCACGGGTCTCCCATGGACGTCCATGGTCTCCCGTGGTTCTCCCATGGGCGTCTATGGCTCTCCCATTGGCTCTTAGGGGCGTCGATGGGTCTCCCGTGGGCGTCCATGGGGGTCCATGGACGTCCATTGGCCTCCCGTGGGCTTCCACTGGTGTACGTGGGCGTCCATGGGCTTTCATGGATCCCCCATTGGCTCCCATGGACCTATGGTTGGTGTCTGATGGACGCCAATGGGGGTCTCGTGGGTCTCCCATGGGTCTCCTGTGGACGTCCATGATGGCCCGTGCTTCTGTCATGGGCGCCCATGGGTCTCCCGTGGGCGTCCATGGGAGTCCATGGATTTCCATTGATATTCTGTGGGCTGCAATGGGTGTTTGTGGGCGTCTATGGGCTCCCATGGGCCTCCCATGGGCTCCAATGGGCTCCCATGGGCCTCTCATGGGCTCCAATGGGCTCCCATGGGCCTCTCGTGGGTCTTCCGTGGGCTCCCGTGGGTCTCTTGTGCGTCTCTCACGGGTCTCCCGTGGACGTCCATGGTCTCACGTTGGTTTCCCGTGAGTGTCCATGGGCCTTCCGTGGGCTCCCATGGGCGTCTGTGAGCGTGCATGCACTCTCGTGGGTCTCTCGCGGGGTCCCATCTTTCTCTCGTGGGTCTTCCGTGGGTTCCCATGTGTCTCTCCTGGTTCTTCCATGGGTCTCCTGTGGCCGTCCATCGCCTCCTGTGGGTCTCCCGTGGGCGTTCATAGGTCTCCCAAGGCTCCCATGTGCGTCCATGAGCCTCTCTTGGGCGTCCATTGGCGTGCCTGGGCGTCTATACGTCTGTCGTGAGCTCCCACAGGTGTCCGTGGGCGTCTATGGGCTCTCATGGGTCTCCCATGGGCTCTTCTTGTGGTTCTGCCGTGGTAGGCTTTTACGAATCTCCCGTTTGTGTCCATGGGTCTCCCATGGGGCTTCTGTTTGCGCCCATCGGTTTGACATGGGCGTCCATGGATATTCTATCGATCTCCTACGGGGGTCCATGGGTCTTGCATGGGCCTTCATTGATCTCCCTTTGGGCTCCCCTGGGCTTCTATGGGTCTCCCATATCCCCGACGGGGCTCTCATGGGTCTACCTTGGGTGGTTATTGGCATCAATGGGTCTTCCATAGGCTCCCGTGGCTGGGCGTCCATAGATCTCCCGTGGGCTTCCATGGGTTTTCATGGGTCATCCATGAATTCCCACGAGTCTCTCGCGGGTCTCTCGTGGGACTCTCGTGGGCGTCCATGGGTTTCCCATGGGGCTTCCGTGGGGCTCCATGGGTCTCCCATGGTCTTCCATGGGCCTCCCGTGGGCCTCCCACGGGCATTGGGGTCTTCCATGGGTGTCTAGGGGTCTCCATTGGGGCTCCCATGGGTATCTCGTGGGTCTTCCATGAGTCTTCCTCGGACGCCTATGGTCACCCACGAATCTCCATGAGCTCCTACGTGCTCCTATGGGTCTCTCATGGGCGTACGTTGGTCTCCAGTTGGCGTCCATGGATCTTCCATCTACACCCATGATCGTCCATGGGTGTCCACGGTCTCCCATGGGTGTCCATGGATCTCCCATGGGTCCCCCGTGGGTCTCCCATGTGTCTCCCTCGGACGTCTCTGGCCTCCCACGAATCTCCATGGACTCCCATGGGCTCCCATGAGTCTCACGAGCGTACATTGGTCTCCCGCGGGCGTCCATGGGTCTCCCATTAGCACCCATGAGCGTCCGTGGGCGTCCACGGCCTCCCACAGGCATCTATGGATCTCCCATGGGCCTCCCGGGTGCGTCTATGGGCATGTCGTTGGATCCCGTGGTCGTCCATGGGTCTCCCGTGGGCGTCCACGGGCGTCCATGGGCGTCCATGGGTCTCTTATGGGGCTCCTATTGGCTCCCATGGGTCTCCCATGGGCCTCCCATGCGTCTCTCATGAGCCTTCCATGGGGTTCCCATGGACTCCCATGGGTTTCCGACGGGTCTCCCGGGGGTCACCGATGGTTGTCCATGGGACTCCTATGGGTCTCCCGTGTGTCGCCCATGGGATCGTCGATATCCATGAGTCTCCCGTGTGTCTCCCATGGGCTCGTCGGTATCCATGGACATCCATGGGTATAGCGTGGGTATCCAAGGATCTTCAATGGGTCTTCTATTGGATCCCATGGTTGTTCGTGGACGTCCATGTGCTCTTAAACGTCTCCAATGGCCCCCTGTGTGTCTCCCGTGGGCAGTGTGTGTGTCTCCCATGGGCTTCCGTGGGTCTCCCATGGATGTCCACGGGTCTCCCAAGTAGTTTCATAGGCCTCCCATGGATCTGCCATGGGCTCCCATGGGCCTCCAATGGATCTCCCATGTAGTTCCATAGGTCTGCTATGGATCTGCCATCGGCTCCCATGAGTTTCCCATAGGTCTCTTATGGGTCTCCCATGGGTCTCCCATGGGTTTCTCATGGATCACTCATGGGCGTCCATGGGGCTCCCATGGGGCTCCGATGGGTCTTCTCTTTGGTCCGATGGTCGTCCGTGGGCGTCCACGTTCTCTCAAATTCCCCAATGGGCTCCCGTGCGTCTCCCGTGGGCTCCTGTGGGTCTCTCATGAATGTTCATGGGTCTCCCATGGGTCTCCTATCAACTCCCATGGGTCTCCCGTTGTCCCTTTCGTGGGCCTCACATGGGTTTCCCATGGGGCTGCCAAAGGGCGCCCATGGGGCTCCGGCGGGTCTCACATGGGTCTCTTTGGGTCTCCCATGGGTATTCCATGGACTCCCATGCGCGTCCGTGGGCGTCCATGGGTATTCCTTGGGCGCCCATTGGTCTCTCATGAATCCGTCGTGGGTCCTATGGGCGTCCGTGGATCTCCCATGGGTCTCCCATGCGCTCTGATGGATCTTTTGTGGACCTTCCATGGAAGTCCACGAGTTTCCCATGGGGACTCCCATGGGCTCCCATGGGTCTCCCATAGGTCTCCCTTGGATCTCCCATTAATCCCCCACGGGTCTTTAATGGACTCTCATGGCCGTGCATGGACGTCAATGAGTCTTCCGCGGGATTCATTGGTCTCTCATTGGTCTTCCGCGGGGTCCCATGGGCATCCGTGGTCGTCTCTGGTCGCTTATGGTCTTCCATTGGCTCACATGGGTTTCCCGTGGGTGTCGCATGGGCGTCCATAGGTCTCCCGTTGACGTCCATGGTCTCCTCTTTTGGTTCTGCCGTGGGCTCTTGTGGGGCCTCCCATGGGTATCCATGGGTCTCCCATGGACATCCAGGGGTATCCCGTGGGATTTCCATGGGCCCCTCTCTTGGTTCTCCCGTGGGCTCTCGTGAGGTCTCCCATGGGTGTCCATTGGTCTCCCATGGGCGCCCATGGGTATTCGGTGGGTCCCACATGGGCGTCAATGACTCTTGCATGGGCGTCCATTGTTCTCCTATGAGTCTTCGATGGCCTTCAATGGGCCTTCGATGGGCCTTCAGTGTCTTCCATGGGGCTCCCATGGGGTTCCCATGGGGCTCCCATGGGGTTCCCATGGGGCTCCCATGGGGCTCCCGTGGGTGGCCATTGGCGTCCATGGGTCTTCCATGGGCTCCAGTGAGCGTCCATGGGTCTCCCATAGGCGTCCATGGGTCTCTCGTGGGCCCCAACGGGCTCCCATTGGTCTACCACGGGCTTCGATGGGCTCCCATGGGTCTCCGGTGGGTCTCCCGTGGACTCCCCTGGGTTTCCCGTGGTTGTCCATGGGTTTCCCGTGGGGCTTCCGTGGGCCCCCTTGGGTCTACCATGGGTGGTATCCATGGGTCTCCCGTGGGTCTCCCGTCCGCGTCGTTAGGTCTTCAATGGGCGTCCATGGATCTCCCATAGGGTTCCAATGGGTATCCCGTTGGTCTTCCACATGTCTCCCTCGGACGTCTATCGTCTCCCATGAATCTCCATGGGCTTCCATATCGTCCCATGGATCTCTCATGGGCGTCTTTTAGTCTCCCGTGGAGGTCCATGAGTCTTCCATGTGCACCCATGGGCGTCTGTGGGCGTCCACTGTCTACCATTGGCGTCCATAGATCTCCCATGGGTCTCCCATGGGTCTCCGGTGGGTCTCTCGTGGGCTCCCCTGGGTTTTCCATGGTTGTCCATGGGTTTCCCGTGGGGCTTCCGTGGGTCCGCATAGGTCTACCATGGGTATCCATGGGTCTCCCGTGGGTCTCCCGTCCGCGTCGTTGGGTCTTCAATGGGCGTCCATGGATCTCTCATGGGGTTCCAATGGATCTCCCGTGGGTCTTCCATATGTCTCCCTCGGATGTCTATCGTCTCCCATGAGTCTCCATGGGCTTCAATATCGTCCCATGGATCTCTCATGAGCGTCTTTTAGTCTCCCGTGGGGGTTCATGAGTCTTTCATGTGCACCCATGAGCGTCTGTGGGCGTCCACGGTCTCCCTCTGGCGTCCATAGATCTACCATGGGTCTCCCCTGGGTATCCCATGGGCTCCCATTGGTCTCCCATGGGTCTCGTTGGCGTTCATGGGCCTCCCATGGGTTTCCCATGGACTACCATGGGATCCCATCGGCGTCCATGGGTCTCCCGTGGGCGCCCACGGACGTCCATGGGCGTCGATTGGTCTCCCACGGGGCTCCTATGGGGTCCCATGGGTCTTTGGGATCTTCCACGGGTCTCCGTTGATCGCCCATGGGCGTTCATGGGTCTCCCATGGGTCTCCCCTGGGCTTTCACGGGCGTCCATGGGCGTCGATGGGTATTCTCTGGGTCCCAAGGCCGTCCGTGGGCTTCCATGGATCTTCAATGGGCTACCTGTGTCTTCCTGGTTTTCCCATGGGCGTCCACGGATCTCGCATGGGTCTCCCCTCGGCTCCCATGTGTCTCCCGTGGGTTTCCCGTGGATCTTCCATGGGTCTCCGATGGGGCTCCCATGGGCGTCCATGTGTCTCCGATGGGTCTCTCACGAGTCTCCCATTGATCTCCCATGGGTCTTTCATGGGCTCCCATGGGCGTCTGTGGGCGTCCATGGGTCTCCCGTGGGCGCCCATAGGTCTCTCATGGGTCTCCCGTGGGGTCTCATGGGCGTCCGTGGGCGTCCATAGGTGTCCACGGGTCTTCTATGGGTCTCCCATTGGCTCGCATGGGCTCACATAGGTCATTCGTGGGCCTCCCATGCGCGTCCATGGATCTCCCATGGGGCTCCCATGGACTCCCGTGGATCCCGCGTGCGTCTCCCGTGGGTCTCCCGTGGGTCTCCCGTGGGTCTCCCGTGGGTCTCCCGTGGGTCTCCCGTGGGTCTCCCGTGGGTCTCCCTTGGGTTTCCCTTGGGTCTCCCATGGGTTTTCCATGGGCTCTCATGGCCGTCGATGGGCGTCCATGGGTCTTCCGTGGGCGTCCGTTAGTCTCTCATGGGTCTCCTGCGGGTCTCTCACGGGCGTCCGTGGTCGTGTGTGGGCTCTCATGGTCTCCCATGGGCTTCCGCGGGTTTCCCGTTAACTCCCGTGAGTCTCCGTCGGGCGTCCATGGGTCTCTCGTGGGTCTTTAATGGGCTCTGATGGGTCTCTCGTGAGTCTCCCGTGGACTTCCTTGGGCCCCCATGGGCCTCCCGTTAGCGTCCGTTGGTCTTCCGTCGGCGTCCATGGGTCTCCCATGGGTTTCCCATGGGTCTCCCGTGAGTCTCCCGTGGGTCTCCCATGGGTCTCCCATGGGCTCCCGTGGGTCTCCCGTGGGTCTCCCATGGTTCTCCCATGGGCTCCCATGGGTCTCCCATGGGCTCCCATGGGTCTGTCGGGGGTCTGCCATGGGCTCCCACGGGTCTCCCATAGTTGTCCATGGGTCTCCTGTTGGTGTGCATGGGTCGCCTATGGTGCTCAAAGGTCTCCCATGGGTCTTCTATGGACCTCCCATCGGTTTCCCATGGGCTGACTATGGATTACGAAGCACCTTGGGAGAGATTATTTTTAAAATTGTAGGTCATTGATATGAGCGACGCCAAGCACACAATTACCGATAATGCCCATAGCATTTGTCCAATCAAACAATGACAGGCGACGCATCCTCCGTCCTCATAATTGGCAGTGATAGTCTCGCGCTCATGTGGGACACGTCTCACAAGAAGATAATGCAGGACCTCGAACCACGTGCCACTCATTTTTTCAATATAATAAAGTAAACCTGAACAACTTGCAGAGCGCCCCTGAAGCACGTGCTACTCGTGTTTTTCCTCCCTTGTCCGGTTCACACGCAGAGCCTGAAGTACGCCCGCGCGGTCTCCCTCCTAAGGGCTCCCACGTCGTTGTTCGACATCGAGCAGGCATCAAGAGCCGTTTGCGGCGCCTACAAAGCTGCGCGGAGCACGATCTTTGGGGAAGACAGTTCGCCGGCGAGCAAGGTAACGGGAAAACTTCAAGGCTAAACGTCCCTTCAAAACGGATTTGTACAACGCTTCGGGCATTTACGAGCTCCGTCCTAAAGACGAAGGCTACGGTGGGGTTCACAACAGTGGCAAAAACGCTTCACTAAAATCTTCCAATCCAGAGTCGTTGGAGACCGTCCTGTAACCACCGGACTTTAACAGATTATAACGATAGCTTCTGTGAGAACCGATATAAGGCAGCCGTGCATGCTTCGTGGCAAGCACACGCACCCTAACGACATCGCTTGTCCACCCACCTACCCACCCACCCACCCACCCACCCACCTGAACGAGGGCCACCACACCTCAATGGAGGCGGTTGATCCGTCATCGTGTAAAGTTTAGATAACAACCGTCTTCGCTTGCCGGACGAGATCGATGCCGCCTATCGATTGTATATATACTGTGCGCTCAGTTGAACTGCACACGTCAGTATGTTGGGAAATGATCTATGGTTGGGCTTCAGATCGGCAGACCATTTGGACCCGGGGTGTATGTGGTTCTCCCTTGTTAAAAACACGCATCCAGCATGTTCGCCTGGGAGACGGTTGTCTCACTGATGCAACGCAAATGAACTCTCGTCCATGCGCTACTTCTCTCGCACACTCTTTATTGCGCCAGGGTAACGACAACCTGGACGATAATACCAGCCAAGCGCAGGAGAAGCACTCCACGATTGTGTCTGACTGTGCGCCGGCGCTACCAGTCCAACCTTGCCCGGACGGTGCTAACTGGTCGAAGCAATGGCTCAACAGCATCGACACCGACGAAGTAGGTCACCGCTGAGACCGTCCTGGAGCACTACAGATGATACGCACTTTGTCGTGTTGAGGTTTACACGGCGTGATGAATCTACGCGCCAAATCAACCATCGTTGATGCTGCAGCGAGACATTGACGTATCCCGCGGGCCCAATGATATGGCAACAACGGGTAGGTATAACGGCTGTTGTCTTCGTCGCGTTTGTCCATTTGTTTCCCACCTGACACATAGCATCCCGTCGGCTGGTGCTCGTTGTCTCTCGTTTTCCTTTTGTTGCTTAGGGCGATGTGTACATTCCTCCACCTCGATGTGTCCTCCCAACCACGGACAAAAGCGAGAAACGTTCTGAACAATACAGTGATGACAAACACAAGAAGCTCTCTCCGCACGGCTACAAACGCGAGAAACCTCCTGGACAACGCGGTGACAACAAACACAAGAGACTCTCTCAACACTGCGACAAAAGCGAGAAACGTTCAGAACAACACGGTGGAGACAAACATGAGAAACTCTCTCAACATGGCGACGAAAGCGAGAGACCTTCTGAACAACACATCGATGACAACGGCAGCGACATGGCTAGCATCCCAGCGAGGCCGGAGCCGCGAGTGCCGACCTCTAAAGTCCTCAGACTGCTCCTTGGTTTGCTCAAGCGCAGCCCAGCTGGAGTCATCAAAGACGTAGGCGTGCAGCTCATGCTTCTCGCTGCAGGCATCGAGGTGGCCAAGGCGTGTCCCCCCGTCTCCACCTCCGTAGGCATACCTCGCCGAAGCAACAGTCGGGCGGAGCTCGAGCAGCCATCTACCGTCGACAAACCCCGACGAAGCAACGATCGGGCGCAACATCTCAAAAAGCGCAAACAGCGCGATAAGCGCGGTACGCTCGATAGCCAGGCCGAGGCGACCGCTGTCCTCACCCTTGCTCGGCAGGCGGCGGAGCGCAGAGCAAAGTCGTTGGCTAAACCCGGTGGCAATAACACGCAGAGCGAAACCGCCGCCGCCGTCCAACGGAAAAAAAACATGAAGAGATTTTGTAAAC